>OY982562.1:19219029-19777781 GCA_963859945.1 Euplagia quadripunctaria | reverse complement strand
CCGTTACCTTCTCTTCTTACCTACCTTTCCCTCTCAATATACTCCCAATATTTCCATCATTACTTCCCAAAGTGACCGGTTGACAGCGATAGCCTCGCTCCCTGTTACGTGAATGAGACTAAATTATGGTTAGCAAAATGTGGCTGCTTAATACACCTTTACCTTTACGTAAAGCGGTAGCTTTACGTATACAGACTTGATTGTATACAGGGTATTTGGTAAACGCTCCCGAAGACAGACAGAAGAAAACCTTTGATGATGGGTCAGATATGTAAAGAAACTTCTTAATGTATACACATACGACAGTTAAAAGTTAGATCAAAATGTGAAACATGACAATTATTTTTTCAGGCGGCTCGTTGAAAGATTCAATCAACTTCGTCAAAACTTGGGACCGGGTTTGGCTCGAGCTCGCCGTCAACTATCTGAGAGCATCGTAAAGTAAGTTTTAATAGTTTATACTCCTACAATAGCAGAACAACACATATCATATAAATAAGGCACGAGAGGTGTCCCTCTTGCATTACTGACCTGTTCTTGATGATAATGAAGATAATCTGTTTCCAAATAAAACATTTTATAGTGAATAATTCTCTTCAAGTATCGGTCTCAGTTATCTGTAGTGTACACCCCTTCGGCCGTCTACGAAACCCCAGATTCCTAATTAGTTTCGAAAGAACAAAATTCAACCTCAAATGAAACCAGTTACGTAGAAACACGGTTTTTTGTTCTGATTTACAAAAGGGTAAATGTGTGAAAATCAGATACGGAACACGACTTCTACCGTATAAAGAAGACACGCACACTCCTGGCACACTTCCCGAATTCAAATAGGTATGCCTCTTTGAATTCGGGAAGTGTTGTATGCAGCACGTACTGAATCCGCCTGGTGAGAAGGTAGCTAAGTTTAATACATAAATATTTTAAGAATCAGTGGATGAAGAATACACACTTTGAAAAGGTCTGCGGTTATTGGGTTTAAGAACCCTATCGTAGCCCATTTGTAGGGTACATGTATGCAAAGAGACGACAAAACGTCGAAAGTCCAAAACCGAACGAAATTAGTCGCACTATATCGCAAATGCAAACAAAAAAAGGGTTCATTTAGTTTAAATTGTTGAACTAAGCTAGGGGCGTACATGTTTTTAAATGTTCATTATTTTTGAAGTTAAAACTTCTTTAGGCATGTTTGAGCATTTTTGCTATGGGGAAAAGTACTGAACTCGTGACCGTCACATTAATAATACATATATAGATCCACTAGAGGGCGCTAATCTAAACATTGAGTTCTGACAGCTTCTTATTAATTAATGTCACTAGCCTGCTAATGTGACGTTTTAAGTTCGTCGTTTCGCTTAAGTTTTCACTTTTGTCAGCAGTCCAATGACTGCCTATTTTTTTTATAATAAAGTCCTAAATAAATGATTATGAAAAAAAAAACTTGTTACGAATAAGAAACCCAGTTTCGTGTAAGGAAACGAGCGTTTTTAAGGGGTCTCTACACTTAACGGAGTGCCCATTGCCTAAGTGATTACTTACAATATTACACCGTCCGTACACTACTACACGCCATTTATTTGCTTTTGCAGCACACCATTACCTCCTGTCCCAGCTCTAGACAAACGGTCTCAAAGCATTCAACAAAACGATAACTACTACGACGAAGGACATTTTTACGATAAACCAGTAAGTGCAATGTAAAAAAAAATAATATGCGCGCCATCTGTGTGATTCTTAGCAAACTCAAAACATGCTATCTGTTTAAAACTTACAGCAATCCATTGAAGATCCAACGGATCAGCAAAGTATAATGTCGAGCAGCTTACCTGTCGATAATCGCGATTGTCCTGATGATAATTCTATGATCAAGTCGGCGCCACCCTTACCGACGAGGCCCAAGTCTGGAGACCCTAGAAGTCCTACGAGACCGCCGCTAGACAAATATCGGTAAGTTGAAGACTATCAATCTATCTCAGTATTATGGAATTCTAAAAATCATCGTTTCATTGCGAAAATGAATTCAATATTTACAATTTGTGCTTTCTAAACCAATGGTTGGAGTTGACCAATAAAGATACACTGAAACCTTTTTTTTTACTTTGAATAATGTAGTCTTTAATTATCTGATATAACTATGATCACGGCAAATGAAAAATTTTAAATAATTTCTATGAAACGACACACAATACACACGTTTTTGAAATACCAGAAGAATTATCAGTAGATTATTCGTTTATAAAAGTCGTTTCATATGAATACCTAAGTTATTATTTTTGATGACATAAGTAATCGTTTAGCAGCGACTCCATGGAGGGCGAGTTGTCGGAGTCGTGCCGCCACAGCCGCGCGTCGTGGAGCGAGCCCGGCGACGCGCCGCCGCTGCCGCCGCGCGTGTCGGGTGAGGGACTCCTATTCAATCAAATCTTCCGTTCTTTATGCAGCAATCTCTACGTGCCTGGAGCACGTGTTTACTACGCGTACACCCAATTATCAATTGAAATCCTTATACTTTAAGTAAAAGTCGATGTCAAGACAAAAACTCCCTTGTTGGATTTCGACGTTATTCAAATTTTAATATTTTTTGAATATGGATTGATGGCAGTGTTGCCTTGAAGCTAGTTTGCACTTTTACGTAGTTTAGGTTTTGCTATTTATTAAAGTGTCTTATTGCAGGTTTCGACCTTTGTATATTAGGTCATAAAAGCTCCATTCTGTAGATGTTTTAGCAGATGGTTAAACATCATCCCATATTGATTCAGAGCGTTCGATACCGAAGTGCAGTAAATATCACTCGAGTGTCTTTTTATACGTATAATCCGGCTCGAAGGACCAAATGTTGGGCTTATTAACACCCAACAGAGATTATGTTAATTGAGTAGACAACCAACTCGTTTGATGGATTTATTGTTACTTAATTATAATTACAAATGTATGATATTGAAGGCGTGCCTATCTTAACAATTATGTCGATATGCATTAAATAAGTAGGACGCATACTACATATTAGGTACATGACAAAAAGGTACAGCGTAGCTCGTGAACCTCATTACGCTTTTACAATATTGTCAGGAAGTTTAAGTTGTTCCGATCTAATCGTGAGTAGGGCCAGTCTCTTTAATATATTAATTCTAAACTATCAGGCGAGAAGCGATCGTGGATAGACGCACCTCCGGCGATCCCCCGGCGCGGGACTCGCTCGACCGACACCGCGGACGACGCGAGGGACTCCGGCGTCAGCGTCGATACACACGCATACACCAACGCCGACGATCACAGGCACTTGCATAAAGGTATAGCATCTGTACTTCTCTTCTGCTAGGGATGTGCTACGTGCAAGAGGATCGTAAACCGACTGCAGAAAACACAAAAGGCGGGCAAAGATTGCTGTGTAGAAACTCAATGTGTCTAGAATCAATATTTACCTTACGAGAAGCGTAGCGCAATATGTACGTCGAATAGCAAAACAGTAACTTAAAAGTTAAGTTGATCAGATAATTCAATAGTAATAAAATAATTTTGTAAAGATGTACACAATAAAAATATTTCAATGTAGGTTAAGTTATAACCATCATGTTGCACAGGTTGCGCATAAACATTACATACTTACGACGAGGTAAAAATAAAACAATATTCTGTTCAAAACTATGTTTCATTTGGACAATTATCGTAATATGTTTAAAAAAAGGTTAGTCCAGCTACCCTAGCTTAGCAAAGGTAGCTGCCCTAGCTATTTAGCGTGTATAGCCTTTGATTAATAATTAACCTAGTGATATTAATGATGATTAAAGATTAATCAAGTGATGTTCGTATTTCGCTTGCAGTTTTGCTAGCTAAGTGTGACTTTGCAAACATCAAAAATGTTCGACAGCATTATAATGAACTGTTAGGTTTTCTCACGATGTTTTCCTTCAAAATTATATCCCATTGAAAAGTCAAACGTGCCCTGAACCGTCGTGAGACGGATATATAGTTTGACCACTTATGTAACAATCCTCACACGTTAGATCGATTACGGGATATAAATATTACCGCAACTGAGTATTACGATTAATTTCAAGTACTTTTATGTTTACCTTCTAGATCTCGATTTGACAGTAGACTCCCTACGATACGAGGAAATAATCTCCATGATGTCGGAGCCGCTTCGGGTGGACGAAGGTGAGAGACCGCCGCCGATCCCGCCGAAGGGTCTCGGGCACCTCAGCTCTTTCGACTCTGGTCATCACGAAAACGGCGAATCGCATTGCTAATGTAACGTATACAGTTTCATAGTAGACTTTTGAATATAGCTATGATGGGCGACAGAGACATGGCTTGTTTTGTGTGCGAATCGCTTACTTGAGGACGAGGTTCGTATTTGATATTATAGGGATAGCTGTTAAGCATGAAGTGCTACAAGATAATCAATCAATAAATACACTATTAATGCAAATAGTGAATGCACTTTTAGTATTTATGTCCAAAGTGAAATTTTACTATCTCGTATTAGTTTGTATACCTATTTTAATTTCTAGTAACAGACGTTGTTAAGGACGAAAGTGGCTTGATTTCTTAAAACTACTTAAAGTAACTTCTAATAAAAATGTTATCTAAGACAGTAAAGCCTTGCTTAGCCAGACTCAAATAGAGTATAATTGTGACATTCTTAATTATTTTTAAACTTTGTATCGAGGTCAGTCTATCCGTGACCGAGATCGGAGCAATTTGATCGAAACGTCGGGTAACTAAATAAGGTATTATACCTTGTAATTATTATCGCGATTAAGTCCCGATTTACACATCTAATTATTAATTACATTTTCAAATACCAGTGTGTGGTCATCTGTCGCTTATCGTCGATATAACCGTATTCATTCTGTTTATTGTGATTATAATATAAGGTTATTATTATAAGATGCATTGACGATGTAAACATGGAAGTCGAAACGTTTGATAAAGTCATTTAATTTTATTTTTTTAAATCGCTAATTGTTCAAATATATAATCTGCTTTAATGGAGCAGGATTACTATAATTTTATCGATGAATAAAGTATGAAAAATGAAATACGTCCTAAAAGTGAAAAAAGTATAACGCCTGCAAAAATATTAATAGCATTAAATTACTATCAAGGCTATTGCACTCGTTGGTTGTAAAGACGAGCAAAACAACAAAATACAATTAGAATATTTGTTTATTTTAATGTAATTATTATACATATAGGCATATCATTCCTTGAATGGAATAAAAATTTTCGCTTCTTCAATTCAGATTTATGATATTGATATAAGGGCACTGTAATTCATATAGATTTATGAAATAAACAGGAATTCACTTTTTACCCATTCCTATTACCATTTTTACAATATCGAAATAAATTTTGAGAATTGAACATTTCAATCAATCAGCCTATCATAGTCCACTGCTGGACATAGACCTCTCCCAATATGCGCCATTTAACATGAACATGTGAACATTTAAGAATAGGATAATCTGCGGATTGGACATTTCACGAAACAAAGTATTCCCCTTTACTTATCGTAATAAATCCTAATAGTAAAGGAATAATATAACTGCAAACCTTTACATCTAGCTTGAAATAAACCTTTTTGATACATTAAGTACTTGGAAATCAACGTATTCAAGGAAACAATATAATATGTAGTGTTCATGTTAGGCTTGAATTTATTTTTTCTATTATTTATACATTTTATAAATATTGCTTTCGCAATGCATTTATTTATTTTTCTTATATGGGGCCATATTAAGAGGTGATATATTTAATTTACAGATACAATTACATCACTGTACAGACTAGACTGAATAGGTCTTTGTTTTAATTTATATATTCTAATGAGGTATATTTAAATAAATATATTACTCACACATGTATTGCCCGTATTTATAAGTGAATTAGGTGATTGATTTATTTTTATTCTTAATAACGCATGTATAAGAAACAAGAATAAGATTATTTTTTTATTATATTTTGTCAAAATTTGCAATACTTTTTAATTGAAATTATGATATAAATTTTGTATTGTGATTATTGTTGGATAAGATTCCTATAAAAGTATTAGTTGGCGCAGTTTTAATTATTATTTAACCATTAAATAATTTAAGTAAAATATTTTTACACATATACTTTTTTTATTGTGAATGACCCATTTAAAAGCGGTATTGCTTTTGCACAATGTGTCACCTACAATCGATTTATATTTGATATTACCAATTAATTTTCAGCTGTAAGTTATTGAACTAAATTATAATTTTTTGTAGCAGCTCATAATCTTTAATTTCGTACTTTTATGACCCTGTCTGCAGTTGCTACGCAGTGAATTTCATGTAATTAATCCTTGAACAAATTACTAATTTGAAAAAAAAAAGGGATTTCACAATACCTCCAATCAAAGATCATACTAAAATATTATTAACTACGATTATATGAATAATATTTTTATCTAATTTTTAAAATAATGAAAATTTCTTAACTTCTTTTCTATGCTCAAGTGTAATATTTCGTAATGTAATGGTGCAATTTATTTCCTTTTTTATAACGTATTTTGCTAATGAATAATAACATTTCATAAGATACCCGAATTATAAAACGTTTTTTCATCATGGGCATTTTAAAAATTATGTATGTATATTTCAGAATATTTACTAAACTAAAGTAATGATTTAAACATTACTGATCTCTAATTTTAAAATAAAAAACAATTTACGTAATTTTGTGTTTATTTTTATGAACAGTTCAAAGCATACAATAATATACTATAGTATTTTTATTACTTCGTTATTTACATCTTTTGAAAAGATTTGAAAAAGTTCTACAAGTGTTCTACGCATTTCTACAAGTGACTGTACTTTTAGGTAAACTCTTTCACATGTTTGTATTTTGTATGCAAAAAACAATGCAATATTATACCAAATAGCATATAAGTACATAAACACAACATTCAAGTTTATACTTCAAGATAACACTCTTCTTTCTACGGAAGTCTCCGCTAACAAAGTGATATTTTTCATACTTCTACGCGCTAGATTTTTTATTATAGCTCTTATAATCTAGCTTTTAAGGTTTACATTTCCAACGAACAATTTCATAACATTATACATTTGTTGTTATATTTGTGTAATCTTGAATGTATTGTTCGATTTATATTTTACTATTGTATTATCTATTTTTACAGCAATAATACTGTTGAAACTTTTTTATTTTCGATATTCATCAACATTTACTTACTTTGATTATATTTTACAACATTTAAATTAAGCTTAGCGAGTTTCATTTGGTTAAGTATTTATAATAAAATTTAAAATTAACTTTTAACTACATCCTATTTACTTATTAATTGATGAAAATTAAGTGCTGTATTTATTATGAGTGAATTAAATTAGATAAAATCAATGACCTTTTCTCGAATAAATGTTTTGCTTGGGAATAATGGACTGACTCTACGGCATATTCGCAAGTACTGAATTTTCTGTTTGCTTGCTTTTAAGTCTAGCTCATAGGCTTTAATTGCAGCGAAATGTCTCACTCGATTAGTACGAGTGCACTGCCTTTTTAATGACTTTTTTGAACGTATCCCATTTTATTTTATTTCTAATTTCAACACTTATGACATGTACATAAATATCCCAATGTTCCACAATTACATATAAATTAGTAAAAATAATAATAAAGCTAAATCACTTTTCTATTCGAGATATTTCTGAATTAATTAAGTATAATTACTACTCTATCTCATATACACTTTGCTGTTTTTAGTTTTAATCGTCTTTTTAACAACGTCGCACGTTCCCCGTTTTTATAGTTTGATATTTATGTGATACGTATTGTCTAAAGAAGATAGTAAGATATTATACCTAAACCAATAGCTATAATGGAGAAGGAAGTAAAGATTCCACAATCTTTCTTTAAACTGCTACTCACAATGTTGATGAATATCTAAATATGCTCGACAAAACTACACATCCATAAGGATGAAAAGAAAAAACTAGATTTTCTCGATTATAAAATCGAGTGACGGATTAGAAAGTTGTACCTCTCGAGATTATGTTGTGCTAAAAATATTATACAATAATTTTCCAATCCGTCGTTGTTCTACTATAATTCTTTGAACATATTCGGTGTTACTTTTATATCGATACTTCGCGGCTCGAATGTCTATAGCCAAGAAGCTTACAATTTAGAATTGAGAAACCAGTCTTAATAGATACTACTATCCCCTACAGTAAGACCAGTGAGAGACCAATTTTTCTTGTACTTAGTAGGCATTAAGGCTGTTTTCTCCATTCCTTTCTATTGCCTTCTTGGGTAGAAGGTATAAAAATGCATACGAGTTAAGCACGAATTATCGATATATCTTTTTAATAAAAATATACAGTTGTAGTCACGTTGCATCACCTCGACTATTAATATCCTAAAATTTTATTATTCATTTCATACCGAATAAAATAATTTTAACTATAACTTTAGCCTTAGCGTTAAAGGTATACAAAATTTCATGATGATCGCTTGAGATTGAGAAGCGTGATATATACTCGGGGTGGTAACACACTTGTCTAAATAATTTTATTGAAACTTGAATGTTTCTTATAGTTATGTTAAAAAAGTATTGAGTTACCTAATCTGAACGATTTTCGACTGATATTCAACTAGTTAAAGCATAGGCAGTTATGTGTGATTTATTGTATTCCTTATGTTAAAGTTATCTCAGTAGTTTAGATTCGTATTTAAAACTAATTGTAGCGTAAAACTAATTTGTAACGTACCAAAAACTTCTTCACATATTTTTATAAATAATTTAATGTCTATTCATTGATTTAATGGCGGCTATGATTATCTTACTAGTGTCGCCATAAGTAAAAGAAATTTTCAATTTAGGTTCATTATAAATAATGACCGAGTAATATGACTTATAATGTACTGTACGGATTTTATCAGAAACCAAAGTCACAAGTGGCGACATCTAGTGTAAAGTTAGCCCTCATTATTATATCATACGATTGTACTGTTCATTAGTTGGTGTAGAAATCGAATAAATACTAATTAGGTGGGTAGGACATCGCCAAATGAAATTAATCAGTACAAAGCGTAGTTATGGTATTTGAGCGAAATGTGCTGACTAGTGATGAAACGTAGCCATTTCTTATCAATTTATATGTAAATGGGCGGAATAAATATTTAGTTGGATGCATGAATTTGTTTTTTATTTTTAAAACTATGCTTCAAGAACGCGTTTGCAGCAGTGTTGTTCATATCACATTAAAGAAATGTGTATCTTTTGTTTACGTCTGCTTTTATGATAACATTACAAATTAACATTTAAAAAAAAAAGAAAAAAAGATCATAGCTATATTAATTATGTATTATTATAAAATTTAGGCCAAAACAGCAACAACAGTCGGCTGACTTGACCTAAGAGTAATATCGAGTAATATAAAAACTACTATTTTCAGACTTTTCTACTTCAGAACATCTTACAACATTGGTAATTAAACCTAGATTCCTGTACGCTTTTTACAAGTTTACAGCTTAAATGTAGAGTAAGAATGTCAGAAATCAGTGCGTTGGAGTTAAGATTGAAAATTTAATGTTGTCTGCATATGGGTAAAATTGGACAGAACAATTACGTTGAAGAACAGTTTGTACGAACCGTGACTGACCATCTCATAGATAGTTTATCCCTAATTAAGTTCCCGAGGCCCCAATGTCAATGGGTGAATTCACGACCGTCGAAATCAATTGTATGTGGTTTATCACGTAAGTAGCTAGCAAAACCGTAAAAAACGTACTGCACGTCCAACTTTTGCGTGACCTATGCTGTGCGTGTCTAACCTATGTTGTCGAATCTTAATAAAATCAAAAGCCCATAGGTACCTCAAGTTGTACCTTCACTAGCGTCAATTTCTGGTCAAACCTCGTTTGAAACTGTGTGCATTTCTGCACCTGAACGTTGTCTTTTCTTTAGATACTGGGGTATCTTCCATTGTTATTATTATCGTCTGGAATCAGTAGGTGTGTTTATTTATCAAGGAATTGGTAGTTCTATCAGTCGTGTGTTACGCGCTCGCTTTGTACATAGGAACGTTATGTTCCTAAGTAAACCAGTTGCCTTCTTTCCATCTTTTTATATCGTCATGGGTAAACAAACGTTCCAGGATTAAGAGGCACTTCATTACCAATTACAAAATAAAGTCCTCAGCCGCGTCTGTCTCTCTGTCTGAAAGCGACAAACTCCAAAAGTACCGAACAGATTTTCATTAGCTTTTAACCAATGGATAAAGTGATTCACGAGGAAGGTTTAAGTGTATAATCCATTAAAGCTTTGTATAAATTAGCTGAAATATGACGACGACTTTTAAAGATGTCGGAAAAAATTTTGACTGGGGGTTTTCTGGCGTGCACTCCGTAAACCAATACAGTTAAGTAGATATATACGTATAAACAATGTTTAACGGAATTATTAAAATTTAATTAGGGGAGCCTGAAAGTAGCATCAGTGGATGAAAAGTTGAGGGTCAACAGGTAATCATATACATGTGATGCGGAGGGATGAGCAAAATGTGCTGAAGTTTTATGTATGAGCCGGATGAACTGTGTGAAAGAAGAAATGGAGTAAGCAGTGAAATGACGAACGATAGAGTAGAATGGAAGAATAAAACATACTGCGCCGACCCCAAATAACATTGGGACAAGGGTAGGCAGATGTTGTTTTTCGTAATTATTCCTTTTAAATAGATCTATTACATTATAGCGACGCTCTATGACTATCTTCCTAGATTAACACCCAATAACGAGAAAAATGTAGGCATAATTATGCTGGGCTACCTGTGCGAAGCCAGGGCGCTGGTTATTTAACAAAATAACAACACCAACATTACATATACATAAACCACGAGTCTGTAACAAAGTCTCTACACAATCTATGAGTCTTATTTACGTACTTATAGCTAATTAAACCTTATTTACACAATAACCTACTAATAAAATCTGAACTAGCTCCAAAGACTACTATAGCATTGTCATGCGAAACGATTATTGTATTTACTGATTGATTTTTAAATAATAAGCGCTCTTGGGTCAATAATTGAAGGTATTCAATATAGACATCACCCTGAACTTGTTATACACGGGTTATTTAAGCGGATAAGTCCGAAGATATAGAGATACTTGCGGATCGTGTCATGGAATGTTTTTACTGATACTTTACAGGGGTGTGGCGGTGTCACATACAGTTACAAATAAATAGATATGTTAGTCAATAGTTTTTGTTTCGGCTTTTAGTATGTTTGCTATTGACATTGTGATGACGTAACGTTAACGCACACAAAAAAGCTAATGATTTGCACAACAATTTTTTTTATCAATCGTTCCGTAGTTACTTATGTGTATTTCTCAGTACTATTATAATGAAAATCGATAAAATGAGATTCAGAAGCATTCAAGAGCTTGTTGGAAAAATAATTAAATTGAAATCCCACTAATTTTTCTAAATGTGAAAGTTTGGATGGATGGATAGATGGATGTTTGTTACTCTTTCACGCAAAAACCACTGAACCGATTGCGATGAAATTTGGTATGTAGAAAGCTGGAGACCTGGATTAACGCATAGGCTACTTTTTATCCCACGGTATCGGGACTTACGCGAGTGAAACCGCGGGGCGCTGCTAGTAGGAAAATAATTTTCAAAATTAAAGTGAACTAATAACATTTTTTTTTTTAAATCATGACCTGACTTTGTCTTTTGCTTGTCTTCGGACTCATCGCTATTACACAAAGACCGTGTACACCAAAGCCGATAACTTCTCAATAGTACCGCCCACTCCCTTAATGGACGCCGGTATATTTGACAAAATTTGACACCTTAATGAGAGGGAAGCCTCCATCTGACGGCCTGACCCATGTTACAACACCCATTCAGCGTCGCCGCGTCGCCTCGTTGCGAATGCATTCAATACACTGATGCAATATTTATGGACGTCTTAATAAAATTATGTAGGC
The DNA here is from genome assembly GCA_963859945.1 of Euplagia quadripunctaria. Classification (NCBI taxonomy): domain Eukaryota; kingdom Metazoa; phylum Arthropoda; class Insecta; order Lepidoptera; family Erebidae; genus Euplagia; species Euplagia quadripunctaria. Next base: position 19,765,790 of record OY982562.1, on the reverse strand, counting down.
AGTTGTGAAATGAGCTCATTGTCTGATGACTCTTGTAACTTATACTACTCGAATATGTATAAAATAATGACTTGATCAACTGCTTATCATACAATGAAAATCGAATTATTAAATGAGGAAGTTGTTCAACTTTCTACTTGATGAAACGATGGTAAGAAGTTTGCTTAGCCAAGTTGTAAGTAATACTGACGAACACTACTTATAATAACAAAACTAAAAACAGCTAGCCATTGGTTTTGTTTCACATTTATTGACCAAAATTCCCTAGCCTAAGCAAAGAAATAGGGAGATGAAAAAAAAAACGGCACAGATGCATTTCGCTTCGTAGTTCCAAGTGCGTGAGAGATTAAATGCCTGGCTTATTTTTGAGACTATAAGAATCATCTCAAACTGCATAAATGGTACGAAGAAGAATGTTGCGTACTAATCGGCGACAGAACGGCGTGCATTTTCATGAACGCCTTTAAACTTCGTATAACATTTTGCCGGGGACTAGAAAGTGTTAGAGATGCCTAATGTTTTTATGGATCACTGCTATTAATGAGCCAAAGTAGCGGGAGTGTGTGTGCATCAAATATTCATGTTCTTTGCACTCTTCAAATAGTTTATAAATAGGTTCTTACGATTGAACTAGATCTACAATGACAGATACACGATTTAGGAATCACCGATAGCCCTCTAAGCCGTAGTTGTTACTTTATTTTCGATTATTTTTAGGCAATTCTTTAAAATGAACAAACACTGTAGGTACTTGTTAAAGAATATAAGCTCTGGCAGCGTCAGTACAATTTCTGCTGATGAAACTCGACTAGTAGCACCATGCACGCAATGTTATTTTTGCTACAATCCGTCCGTCGTTTCCGATTTAAGCGTTTATCTAATTATTGCCACCTACCTCTATAAACAAGATAAGAAAGCTCTGCTTATCTTACCAGCCTTTCCCAGGAGTCTCTCTTAGCTACTCTCATATATGTATACCTAATGTAGGTACCTAATATAAGAAGAACTTGTAAATTTATTGGTAGTAAAATTTATTTTTATTATGTAATATGCCATTGTTAACATCGAAATTAACAACACAATTAAGACATCGAAATTAATAACGTAAAATGCATTAATACCAAACACACGCTAAGGCTAAGTGGATAAGTGAAAGATGTACTAAGACACCTGTTTTTATAGCAATTAATAATAGTTACACATGCCAATAATATGTCCGCTGATATACGATAGCGAATCACAAATATCTACATGATGTGTGAAATAGGTTTAAGTAGAGTATTAAAGCTCACTGCGAACTATTAGCGCAATTAACCGCAATAGTTACATAATTACACACTTCATAGCTAGAGTAAGGGGAACTTTTTGTGTCTAAGATTAACATTAAATGCACACTTAATGATCGTGCAAAAATTATAAACTTGTTCTTACATCAGTATAAAAAGATAAAAGAGCAAGAGAGTTTAAAAAAAATATTTTGTTATGCATTACACATGGTGATGATGAATACACATCTTTTTAGTTAATAGTAACTTCATATCCATCGCAAGGAACAAGAATCAACTTCGCTGTAATACCGCAACACTTTTATATGACCACCACCACACACAGCTCTCTATATCCGGGTCACATACATAAACGAACGAAAGAATGAAGATGTTCCCACGAAAGAAAGCTTTAGCCGTAAAGTCGTCTTGGATTGTGAGTAGGTAATCATGTTATTATCCGAGGTAACATCCAGAAAGGCTATGCGCAATTTAAAACCGCACGGTGTAGAAGAATATATTTTTCAGACACCATGAACACTGGTTAAACGTGCTTAAGTAATAATGTATTTCTACTGATGAACAAGTAGGTACCTTGAATTTAATGGGTATCTTCTCTGCAGTTGAAATTAGCTACTGTCTGTTGGTGCAGAATCTCAGAGCAAAACCTCGAGAGGGATACCTCTCTGTGCAGAACCAAAATAGTTTTATACAACCTATGTCGGAAAGAGTTTATCAAATAAAGAAGAAAGTTGACACTTGAACGTCAAAAGTGAAAATAGTTTGTCAACAATTTTAATTTCGTAAGTACTTCTATTATAAAAATATTAATACATACGTACTTACTATGGCTGTTTCATTGCCGATGGAGTCCAACCCGGACACGATGAACAAGTATTTGCAAAAATTAGGCGTGTCAGATAAATGGCGCATGGTTGACGTCATAGGTTTAGAAGGTGATGCTTTACAGTGGGTCCCACGACCTGTACTAGCTGTTGTGTTGCTTTTCCCTATTTCGGAAGCTTATGAAAAACAACGCACTGAGGAAGAGAAAGAACTTCAAGGTAAAAATGTACAGCCCCCTCAAGATTTATTTCATTTGAAGCAGGTTCTTAGTAATGTATGCGGTACTATAGCTTTAGTGCATAGCGTTGCAAATAATATCAACAGCATCGATATAAGCGATGGTCTTCTCAAGAACTATCTGATTGAGGCTAAAGGTCTCGACGCTTGTGCCAAAGGAGCGCTACTTGAGAACTCCACAGCTATTCTAGAAGCATATAAGGAAATTGTGCGTTCTGAAGATGAAGGCGGCGAATCCGAGGAACATGTAAACAATCATTTTGTAACTTTTATCCATAAGGATGGAGGCCTGTATGAGTTGGACGGACGTAAGTCATATCCCATAAACCATGGGACTACAACTCCTGAAACATTCCTCGAAGACGCAGCGAAGGTGTGCCGTGAATTCATCGCAAGAGAACCTGATAGCATCGGCTTTACTGTAGTAGCACTTGTGCCTGCACGTTAATGTTGTCCCATTTATTTATTTGAGCAATTCAATTCATTTATTTTAATTAAATATTATTTACATTGTCAGATTGTTGTTAAAGGACTTGTAAGTAAAAATGAGTCTTTTTGTTACAATTATCATCGCAAGTGAAATATTCGCTTAGTAGACGTGACGGAGCTGCGCAAAGTGCGCAAGGACGACACGCTATACATCAATATGACAGTACGAAAAATGGCTTTCATTAATTCTCTTCATTAGCAAATACCAGCACTTTTAGTTAGCATACACCGGTATATAGACATCGATATAAGTCCTTAATTTGTAATTAATCTTGCAGTACTTAACAAATCGCCATCGGTGTTCGAAACGGTGCGTTCGTCTCAATTAAGATATCCGCGCGCACTGCCAACACGGCTCCCGCATTCCTCCTTAAAATTCTCTATCTTCGGAAACTAATTAAAAATTCGCTTCGCCTTCGAGGTCCGGTGTTCAATCGGGACGATATAACTTCATTTAAAAACGAGCAATCTTGTCGAAGATAAGGGCTGGCGAGAAAACAACGAAGAGCAGCGCTCGCCACACGCGGCTGCGACGCTTGCTCACAAAAAGACAAACCAAAGAAAGAACTCCAAACTTTTAAATGGAACGCGAGAGAATTCACCGCGTTAACTATGTCGATACTGGGAAGGACGCGACATCGGTAAGTCACGTCACCGAATAAATGACGCCGGCACTGAAATAAATATATAAATATTGTGTAAATAAAGAAAATAATACGGCGGGGACCCGAAATGCTTTAAATATTCAAATGAAGCGAGGCGAGGTGAAATACGAAGGTGCGCTCGCTCGAACTGAGCCCAATTAAATCGGTGCCACTGAGGTAGAAATTAAAAACAAAAGGAAGATGACGGGGGTCCGGCGCGCGCATTTTTCTCATGAGTATTATTAGCGCGATGTCAACCCACAAAAAATGGAGTTAGAGGGTTGTCGTACCCGCGATCATTATCGATAACCCGCGTTTTGTATTGTTTTGATAAGTGTGATGCGCTTGCACTGCGACGTTTTGTTGACATTTTATATTCACCATACACGTGTGATTGATAAACCTTGTCTTAATGAATTGCGTTGAGTTTTAAACTGATTTCTTTTTCTTTTCATGTTTCAGTAAAAGCTCAGGGAACTTTAGTTTGACGCACAATCTTTACATGGAGGATATACGTTGTTAGCAAGGTTTAGTACGTAATAGTTAGCGACTGAATATACGTAATAGGTACTTATATAGATAGGTTTGTAACTAATTCAAAAGTGGAGTCGTGCACAAAATAATGCGTCAATCAAAACTCGACGCGTGCATGAGATGAATTGATGGTGAAAAACAAAACTTTAAACTGTCTGAACCGTGGTCATTAGTCATGCGATTGCCTGGTGAGAACAGATTTAATATTTGCCTATAAATCAATTACTTACGTGTGGGGAGTCGCTTACCATTTAACGCTCTATTATGGTGCTTTCTTAAACGACTTTATGATAAATTACATGATCGTTTTACAATTAGTTGTCTACGTATGAACTGTCGTGTCCGTGATATACAAATGGCTAAAGTTCTGTTCAAAGAGTCATAGTTCATTATTTTTGTTATTGATAAATGAAATAAGCGTTTGTCTTTCAACTCACCTATTCCAACGTACCTATTCACTATATTCTTGAACGTTCCAGAATTATAAATGTCTCTAAAAATAGACCTAGGCACAGCGGCGAATTTACACATTTGCCGTCAGTAGGCTCCGGTCGGTCTATCTAATTCGATACCCCAGGACAAGACATAAAAAATAATGTAGGCCCTAGATTTGTCGCCCCTAAAATCTATTGCCTAGGCTTCAGCCTACTCAGCTTACTGGTAAATCCGCCACTGCGCAGGCAGTTTATTCCAGATTTTGGCGACTCCAACCAAAAAGCTGTCAATAGGTTCAGTGTTTTGGTGTTCGACAATAAAGGGTTGGAACTTTTGTCTGCGTCTAGTAGTCCGATGAAGAAAAAGTGATTACATTTACTATTGTAGAGCATGTATAAATGTTGCATACGGATATTAAACTTATTCTTTGAGTATTTATGACATAATTTTTTTTTAATTGTGTTGGTAAAACAAATACCATCTTCTATAATTGCATCTACATTTTTTGTTGTCTTTACAATAACCACCACATAAAGATCCATTAACACTCCTCGCCACCTCTACTGGCACCAGCGCGATATATTCAAACAAAATGCATTTATTTTAGACAATGAGAATCTAAGTGCTTATTGGGAAAGTTATACACCACATAAATTTTTAACTGTATAATAAATACATAGTTAACTACATTGCGTGTTATGTACCTATTTCATTTAAATACAGTAGTTGAAAAACAGCACTGTATGAAGTTCTATTGAGAGGATGAGACACGATGAGTCAAGCTATAAACCTCGTTGTAGAGGTTCTCTGCAGGGGTTCCACTGCAGCCTACCGACGCTCATCACTATTCAATAAGCTCCATTTATTGAAATTACATAATTTGTGTGTGAATAATGACGATTGTGATGAATCTTCGTGGGCGATGCGAGCGACTTAAACCCGATTAACTTTTGACCGCCGCACGATATTAATATGAGCGGTTCGACACTCGCTACGCTTGGCTTAATGACATGGAAATAGACTCGACCATAAGCCCTCGTTCAATCCATTGATTGCTGGGATCGTTTATTTGAATGGACAGTATTGTATGTTTGGAACGATTTGTAGTTAAATGAACTACGGCATGTAGTTGTACTTAGAATTTAATGAACCTGGAAAATGTATATATAACATAATAATGTAGAGTTAGTTTTTGTGCGTGGGAGAACCATGCTTCGGCACGTATGGGCCGGCTCGACAGGAGTGATACCACGGCCTCACAGAAAACCGGTAATGAAGCAATGTTTGCATTGCTTTTCGCCGCGTGAGTGAGCGCCCCTCTCCCCTATTCCCGTCCTTCCCCTCTCCCCCTCTAACATCCCCTCTCCCCTCTTCCCCTACTCCCACCTTAAAGGGCGGTAACGCACTTGTAACTCTTGAGTTGCAGGTGACCATGGGCGGCGGTAGTCATTTACCATCAGGTGACCCGTCTGCTCGTTTGCCCCCTAAACCATAAAAAATGACCAAAAGGTATGTTTACTGCGTTTTCACCAGAGATGTGCGAGGTAGCTGAGCGGTACGAGGATGCGTAACGAAGCTGTGAAACGATGTGAGCGTTTCCATCTGAGATGTGCTAGGCCGCTGAGCGGTGCGAGGATGCGTAGCAACGCTGTGAAATGGTGCGGTGCGAGGATGTGTAGCGTGTATGTTTTTCAACTGGCACACATCCCTCGCACACATCTCTCGCACACATTCCTTGCACCCATCCCTCGCTTGTTTCGTACGTACAAAAATCCCGCTCCGCTAAGCCGTTTCCACAGAAGCTGCGCTGAACGAGGCTAGGTAAATGAAGTGATTCTATTGGTTCTTAACAAACACATCCCTCACTACGCATCCTCGCACATCTCTGGTGGAAACGCAGGCTAACACTGCGTGATATATAAGGTATGTAAACTGTGTTACTTTCCGCACTATGTTTGAATGAATTTTATTTACAAACTGTGCAAAAATAAATCATTTCATTTTCTTAAAATGGGCCTTCGACAGAATTAAAAACACAACTCTTTTTAATTAATATTTATTATAAGTAATAAAATAAATCTTTCTTCCCTTCTTCTTCTAACATACAACCTAAATCCTACAGAAATTCAATAAGGTAAACGTATATCCCCCATCAGCCGATGACCAATGTTGTCGCATAGAACGCACAGCATTGTAGCGAAATGCTTTGACCCTTATCGATTCCCAGATCTCAACATGACTTTATAAACTATCTGTATTTTGACGCGGGCATTAACGTACCTATTGTAGCATTTCCCCTATAATTTAAATCGGGATATGCAGATCTAACACTATTTACTCCAAATCACTGTTTTGATTCAAATATTGTTGGACAACTCTGCAATTGTGTATAAAACTTTAATCTTGGACAAATATAATAGTTCCAATTTGATAACATACTATTTCTGTCCAACACTTCTTCAAGTATTTGCCCATTTAATCGTCCGCTAATTTAGCTTCGTGTGCGTGTGCCTGGACGTCGCCTAGTTAGGAGATTACCCGCAGTGGGTGCCCTGGCTTTTGCGGGCGTTAGGAAGGGGACCGATGTGCTAACAACACCCATTCTTGTACTCCCTTTTATTTTAGTACTAGCAACCCGCTCCGGCTCCGCAGACATCTTCAACAACCATCATCATATTAAAATCAATTTACACAATTTTTTTACAAATTATACACCTAAACCTTCCTTATGAATCACTTTGTCTATTAGTGAATACCGCATAAAAATCCGTCTAGTAGTTTTTTAGTTTATCGCGAACAAACAGACAGACTAGGCGGGGCACTTTATTTTAGCAACCCGCCCCGGCTTCGCACGTTTAGCAGAGACATCTTCAACAATCATTATCATATTTCTATCAATTTACATAATTTGTAAAAGTGATTCATGAGGAATCATGAATCACTTAGTCCATTGGTGAAAACCGCATGAAAATCCTTTCAGTAGTTTTTCAGTTTATAGCGAGCAGACAGGCAGATGCGGCGGGGGACTTTGTTTTATAATATGTAGTGATATGTAGTGATGATACAGTTCAATTACGACGACCCGCCGCTCTAAAAACTTCGGTGGTGGTGAAGTCCGTAGGAGTTTCGTGAAAAATGATAGTGAGTTTGTGTCATCAATACAAACAAATAAAATTGAAGTGTGTATTACGGTTCATTCAACCGATACAGGGTAAGCGATTTTATTGGCGTACGAGTTGATAGTACTAGGAACAGCAATTAAATATTTTCTTTGCTGATAATCGTCATTTTAATCGTACACTTAGAGGCAAAGCACGTATGAGTCTAGTTATTATTTAGATCGGAATACTACCTTATGGCATGCCTTTATCTTACACAAAAAAGTAACTAATTGTTTTGCAGTAGTGCATAAGATTGCAGTTTAAAAAAAATTACGCCAACATAATTGTAAAGGAAGAAACATAACTTCTGAAGAAACTGTTGTATACCTAAAACTTCAAAAGGCAGCGCATTAGGCAACATGATACAAGACATTTTTAACATATTACAATTTTTTTTAAAGTGTTCTAAATGTTCCAGCTTATCGTCAGTAACATATTACAATTTTTTAAGGTGTTCTAAATGTTCCAGCTTATCGTCAGTAAACAGTAATTGTTTTGCGATTTTAACATTTTGATATCATTCGATGAAGGAAGATCACGCGCTTCTATTCGATCAGACAGAAAGGAAATAACTCACTCATAGCGTGGCATCTATATACTTAATATAATAAAGTTGAACAGTTTTTTTATGGTTTTTCTGTTTAAACGCGCTAAACTGCTAGTTGGATTCTAAAAAATCTTTTGCATTGGATAGAGTATTCATTGAGCAAGGTTATGTTGGTACTATGTAACATTATGATACGACACTCCTGACAGTAGTGACCAAAAACGCGGGTGAAACTAAAGATTTTGCTCCACCTTCAGTGTAACAACTGTTACACCAAAATACCTATTTTGCTCTCCTGTAAAGTAGACATTTTTGACTTTAATGACTGAAAACTTTTCGAATTTTAGAACTTCAATGACGTTGTGCTATTGTAACTTTCAGTTAACGCAACATACGAACTAGTGCCGCGATTTCCACGATTTATGTGGCCTGGTAGTACTGCATTCAACTGCAACTTCATAGTTCGCGGGTTTGATTCCCGCTCAGTACTAACATTTGTACACATAATATATGCATATCTGCATAGGACTGGCTCTTTCCATGTTACATGTATGTATTTACAAAAAATTAATACATGTTTACTCGTATTCTATCTATAAGTACAGGCTATGCCTAGTTTAAGTCTCGATCGTTGTATAATTTATGTTACTATGATTATTATTAAATTTGTAAATACAGGGAAAGGTAGGGAATAATTAGTAATTAAATGATTTGTTATTTTTTCTCTGCTCATCTCTTAAAAGGCGCTTGCAACACAAGAGTGCACCTCTGTCTTTGGTCACTGCTGCATAGCTTCACATTTAACAGTGGTTTTTTGTCTTGTGGCTGTAAAAAGCCTGTTCGGAGTAGATTCGTTCAGAAATATTTCTCTTAACAAATATTCTGAACCCCGTTCGCTTTTGCTGGTTAATTTGTAACAGACATTATTTTCTGGCTGCCGCGACATGATCTAGTTTCTGTATTTTGCCGAAATGAAGATCTATGCCAGAGGTTTGGTCAAGGTTCCCTTAATACGCTTTAAGAGAGGTAGATCATGTAGAGAGTGGTACGACTGATGTATTTTGTCAAAAAAATGCGAACATTTAAAAAAATTGTATTGCAAATTGTTAAGATTGACACGTAACCGAATACCAAACCAAAATTTATAACCCTAAATAGTTTGAACGTAATAAATTGTTTTTTCGTTAAAGTTTTATAAAATTTTTCATCGCAAGTCATATAGTAGTATAATATTAGAAGTAAATTTGAGAGTGTCACACCAAAACATTATAATAAAACACTATTATTAATAGCTGAAGTAGGTATACACAATCTTTGAAAGTTTGTTAATCGTAAGTTGCAAAGCAGTGATAATTGTGAATTGTCGACTGAATGCCTTGCTTCAGTAATGTTCCTAGAATTTTACTTTGTAAACCTTTGTCTGTCTTGTAATATCCATTGTGCCTTAAAAATCATTTATGTTTTATACCTAAAGCACACAAAAGGACTACAAACAATCTTGAAAAGTAACCGTAGACTTATAGACTTTTGTTCACTGTCATCTTCTATATTTTCTTGGTTCTTCTTTTACGTTAAAGCCTACCACGTACATTACTCTTATTGATCTTTGCAATATTTCCTTCCCATCACATATGCAGCGTTGCCAACTTTGTTGACGAGAGACGTCGCTTCAAGCTCAACTTACTTTTCAACTTTATAAAAATCTTATCCACACTGACTGAAATCATTGAGTGATATGATATCATCATTAGTCATACTTTTTGTCATTTCTCAAATTACCAAAGTCTCTTACGTGTCAGTCTCCTTCCTTATCAGTCTCAATAATTCGTTAACTGGTTTACAGACTGACTGTTTTCGATTATGAAACGTACGTATTCATGTAAGATTTATAAATTTATTTATTTATAATTTTTGTGGAACATAGGTTTTACAAAGATCTTAATATATAAATGTTGACGCACTATGTCCTACCACATAACATGGTGTACAAATTAACATGGTTAGTAACGACGCTTAAATTATGGTTAGTATATATCTATTGTTTATATTATTCCATTTTATCACATAATAATAAATAATAATTAATTCCTGTCATAAATTATCAATTAATAAATTATTTTACTGTCATTGTTTTACTGTCTGAAAATTTAATGTAATGTAAATAGAGATTAATACTAATAAAATTTGAAATTAATTAATAAATTGGCTAGTACATGCTTCGTTGGTCTTCGCTTGTTTATCATTAAAGTAAAATCACACTCTTAACTAGTGGTGATCTGATTTTTTTTGTAAGAGTTCCCAAATTATGAAAGGATTCCTGAAAATTCATACCCCAATCGGTAGCGTCTAGAACCTACTTTATAAAATTACCTAACAAAGAAAGTCTCGCACGATTCATCAGCGAATGAATATCACATTGGGAGAGGCATTTCCATTGAGTAGTTTTCATTAAATACACCTGGCAGCAATGTGCACAGACCACACCGTCCTTAATTAAGGCCTGGGAGGTCTGAGCATTTAAAATTTTCAAATCAGCAACTTTGTAGTTTAAACTTGTTATATTCATTAATATAATGTCAAGTACGATTATAGAATGCACGGGAAATTATATGGTCGGAATTTTATCAAGCGAGAACATGTTTAATGTACCTTAATATGATATTATGTGAGTATATTAGACATTTTCTGGGTTGAAAGGTAAACTCCTGGGTTAGATCTTTGATCTAAGTCTTTGGATAATAATACCTCTCAGGTTTAAGTTTAGCTAGAAGAATCATAACTTCGTTCAATTTGGTTAGAGTTGGTTAGTTCAAACTTATTATATTAAAGAATTTTAAGGGATTGAAGGCTTGAAGCAAATACTATGTATAGGTACATCAGTATTTTATCCTTAGCTTCCTTATGATTGAAAAATCCCCAAGCTATAATAATTAAACCGTGACTTTCTCAACACAAAACTTTATATGGCACCTTTCTGGACAAAAGCCTCACATCCTCGCAGTTACTTATACAAATCAAACCATTATTTATATTTTTTTCTCCTCGGTTTTTATGTAACGACCGAAATACAAACATCCGACGACATATACGTAGAAAGCTGGATGATATGTACAAACGAAGCGCCCGCGCAGCCATACCGGCCGTTTACGACTTCCGAGAATCTCCGAAGGTACCCGAGTGTCCACGTCCCTATCCTAAAAAACGGTAAATCGTCTAAATTAAGTACATTGTGACCACACTTGACTTGTATTTATTAATATGAGATGTATATTAATTTGTGTTAGCTCCTCAATGTTTTATTGTGGACCTTTTTATATTTAATGGTAATTATGTAAAGGAGTTGAAAGATCTTGTGTTAATTGGTGGTTTGACTGGATTGTATCTACATTAGATTATAAAAAGGATAGGGCGGTGCACGTTCCATATACGTAACTTAAATATTTATACGAGAGGTACTGCTGATGACACATGTTGCCGGATTGGATTACACAGTCTGTAAATCAGTTGCATGTACAATTATGTGCAAACAGATTTTTTGGCAATCTTACGTCAAAATCCCTGAAACTTCGTGCAGATAATTTAGGTCCTAGAACAGTTAAGGAAACTACAACTACAGAAATAATTACTACTATGGACTTGGACTTGGATGGACTCGCTGGACTTTCGAGTTCTAGACTTAGCGTATCATAACGTGATAATATAATACTTACAAATACCTACATTGAAATTATACATTATTATTCCTACGGAAATTACAAACTTAATCATATATCGTCATTGAATTCACTAGGATTTAACACATAGAGCAGATGAAGAGTCGTCAACTTTGTTGAAGGTGTCATCTAGCCATGATCAGTGAGTCGTAATTTCAATACCCACACGTGACGAGTTATAGGCGAAGGTTCACCTATCACTTATCACTTGCGGGTATTTTTCAAACTTTTGAGGAGATATGTGGCTATGTTGTACTGCCTTACTTGCCTTGTACCTGCTGAATGAGAATGAGAATTTTTGGGGAGGATTGGGGTCGTAACCTGCAACTGACAATGTTTATAATTACCTTAATCGCTGATTATCAATTTACCATTTGATGCCAAGCGGTCAGACAGCGATTCCCATTATTAATCAGTCTCCCAGAAGAGTGATAGTGCTAACCAGTAGAGGCAGCTCCAATTCAAGATATTTGTTCTTTTTATGATATAATTATAATTATAAACAATCATAACATAAGATTCGGTAGTCAACAAAGGATATAAAACAGTTGTAGGTTAAATTCGGCAGTGGCCGCCCGCAGCGCAACTTACTCCTTCAATTATGCTCCGCATGAATTCCATTAAACAAACCAAGAGTTTTACTGCTAAGACATTAAGTCGACAATACTCGTAAACTCACCACTTGATTGATAAATTCTCTTCAGTAACGGGCGGAGCGTCGGCCGCATTATGATGGCTACCGGACAACATTAAAATCGTTTGGAGCGTGTTATGCTCCAACATAGTTTTTATATAAGTAGGCCGGTTATACTTCGCAATATCAGTAAGTTACTAATATTAAGAAGGCCGATGGCTTCCGAGCGAATAAGTGTAACGTCGACTCTTACTACATACGATACTAGTACAGGACCTACCTACTGTTCATATTACTCGCAGTGAACGTTCACGCGACGCACCGCCCGCCGTAATCATGAGACCGTTAAGTGTCAGACCTTTTCAACATTTCTCCGGTATGATATTAATAATATTGTATGACCATTTTTATGTAAGATGAGGTCATAATTTTATTTTATCGCTGTCTTGAAAACAAGTGACGAAAGTCCATAAGATATGTTTACGCGAGAAAGAGAACCAAATCTTTAAGTCAACGAGAAGACGAAGAAGAATCAATCAACGAAGAAAAACTTAATCTTATCATTTTTTGCTATGTCTGTAGCTGGTTTAAGTTTAGTTTCAATTCTTATACAGATAAACGAACATTTCTAGATTATAATTTAAGTAGCATTTTATTTTCGAACGTCCGACTTATGAAATATTAGTGAGCTAATAGATGTAATAAATCTTTCTATATTGTCACATACACTGTTAGATATTTTAGGATAACTGTTTGTTAGTTCTAGGAACTATCTATGTACCGTCGTGTCCGGTTAATTGGTAAAGTGGTGGGCTCAAGAGGGGGGAGGGAATGGGTAGATTAATGAGCGGCTACCGCTGCTTATCGCGCAGCATCTTGCGCATGACTGATCATCTGTCGTGCGCCTGCGCCTCTATGCCACCGTAGTGATGCAAGAGGTTAAGGCTTTCGTTTGGTGTCGATAATTTTATTTATTTTGTACATATCAAATATTCACTATTCACAATACACGATAAACACATTAAATATTCTAGGTACATATAATTCACCAGTAGTATAAAAGTTAATGATGTAGGTGTATAAATTCGAAATACTTTTTGTTTTAAAATTTCTCAACCTATTGATTTTATATATTCAACTTTCTCATTGACCATGGCCTTTTTTCTTATATTTTGGTACTCCTACTAATAGAAAAAGTTGAACATTTCATAGTTTTCGAACCATGACACATAATCCAACCAATTCCAGAGCCGATTATATGTTTTATTTAACAGAAATATAACACTTGTAACACAGTAAGATGTACCTTTAAGTAGAAGCCAATTGTATAGCCTAATAATCTTACATTTCATTTAAGAAAATAAATAATATCGATACCTTAAAATTTACAAACGCGCATCCCTATAGTCGTGATATGACAGTGGTCGGTGGTTTCCCAGAACTGTACTGGTACCTTACGAGCACCGTGGCACATTCGACCTGCCTTTTTTCTCCACACTATAGTTTTATTGGACGCATTCAAATATTTTTGTCGAGATCAAACGACGTTTAGATAGGTACATTAGGATTAATGTTGGACATCACTTACTTAAGTAAGGAGGTACGGTTACTGAGAATTTGGATGTTGAATGTATGTGGATGTTGTTACGAACAATTGTTCTCACGCGATTTTGTATAGAATATCCATTGTTTAGTTACGTTGAGTTTGGATTTAAAAATATGAGGATAATTTAGTGTGTCCCAATCGTATACTACTGCTACTGTAAGTACCTCATTATTAATGATTAATCTATTCGTATTTGAGTTAGAAAAGATATGAATTGTTATTACGGGTCTAATATTTTGATGACGGCGACGTCTGATGTGTTCTGCATTACTATGAATTGCTACATACACAAAAAGCGGTACCTGATGAAAGGATTCTGTACTCAAAACTGTTAAACTGTTAAAGCAGGATATGTTGTAAACATCAATTGTGTCGTTCAGGAACATTTTGTTTTGCTATCTACGTGCTAGATGGAGTTACGTGTTCGTCTTGGTTAATCTTTATAAAATACTAATAATATTGTTATTCGATTTTTTATTATAAATAATCTTTAAAATGATATTTTAAACGGAAATATATATATTTTTTTATGGTTTATGGGGCAAACGAGCAGGCGGGTCATCTGATGGTGATGGTAAATGACTACCGCCGTCCATGGGCACCTGCAACTCAAGAGTCACAAGTGAAGAAAGAGGAGGGAGAGGGGGGAAGAGCGGGAAGAGGGGTGAGGGGTGGAGAGGGGAGGAGAGGGGGGAGAGGGGAAGTACGGGAATAAGGGAGAGGGGGGGAGACCGGAGAGACCTCCGGTAACCTCCCTCACGCCTTAAAAAGCAATGCAATCATTGCTTCACTGCCGGTTTTCTGTGAGGCCGATTATTTTTGTTTTTCAACCTAAAAACATATTTACAAAGTAAATTCCACTATTGGTAAAAACTGGCTTAAAGTCGAAGAGTTGTAATTTTTAAATTATACCCTGGAACAAAACACTCGCTCACAAATCGCGTGATTTGTAGCAATAATTCTTTTGAAAATATATCTGTAACTTTATTACTATGGGCAGTTGAGAAGTATAAAAAGTCCTTTTAAATTATACCAATAATGTGTCATAACGCATGTCCGAGTATCATATTAAATGTTAACAACCTTCTTAACAAAACCGTACAACCTTTTGCTGATTATAAAGTGTCTACCTGTGACATGTTTGATTTTTGGAGCTCATAAAGTTTTGTGTATAGGTAATCGTTTGACCCTTATTTTTATCAGTTTTTAAGTCAACTACTCAAACGTCACTCATTTATATGACGTCATTAAATATCGTTTTGCGAATATACAAAGTTGAAAGTTCCTCCGATTTAAGCAGAAGTCTTTTGTTAAACGTAAACAGAAACGTAGCGAACCAGTCCTAAACCCGCTCGAAGAAACGAACAGCCTCACCGTGATTTAGGGTGAGCCTTGCACCCCTTCAGAATAGAAAGGCACGCGGAATTTGTTGCTTGGTGTCGAATAAAAAATAGTTATATTATTTGTAAACATAGTTCGTGAGACATTGACTTTTAACATAAATTAAACTGACGCAAGTGTCATTTTAACTTATGTTAAAAGTGTTTATTTTTTATATTTCTTGTTGCAACATCGAATGACGCATTTTTGTACCCCTCAGGTAGGATTTTTCTTTTAAGTTTCAACAGAAAAATCAATCATTCCCGAGTTTCACCATTAAGGTGAAAATGTTTGAATTCAAAACGAGACCAACTACCACCGAGACTTTGATTATACACCTTTTCCCACAAAAAAGAATCCCTAAAATCGGGCTACTCTGTAAAAGGTTATGTGTATGTACATGTATTAAAAAATATATAGGCGCTGAATTGCTTCATCTTGATTTCTTGTTGAAATATGGAGTCGCTGATGAATGAAGCCCGCCGTCTATTTTTTTTAACATATATAAGAAGGCATTCCTAAATGATAGCTTGCAATAAGCGTGTAAAAAGCAAACAATGCAAGGACCTTAACCGTTCACGTCTCAGTAAAACCTATCCATGTAGGTCCGTATAAACAAGCTCACAAATCTCCACCCAGAAGCATTTGGACGTATAAATTAATCGTTCATTTAAATACAAAGACTAATTTAATAAGTGACCCGACTTCCAAATGTCAAAGACGTTCATATAAAAAACGAGAAAGAAATATGTAAGAGGGATGGGAGAACAGAACGCATCGACCGGTGTCATGGGAATTGTGACTTTTTTGTACTCCAAATAAATTGGGAGTCATTTTTTAAGACTTTTTTTTTGTTATTGAGTACAATGGGTGGACAAGAGTCTGTTAGGTAACATTTTTATTTTATTAACATCATTATAAGTGAAAAGCTTTGAGTGATGATGGGTCTGCCGGTCGTCGTTATGGGTGGGAGGTTCTAGGAAAATGGGTGTTTTATTTATGTTCCACTAAGATGGCAAATCACTATGCGAGCCCGATAAGAAACGGAAACTGTTGAAGGTGAGTGCTTCAGTGCCGTGCGCGCTGCATCGCCTCATGTGTCCGTATCTAGACTACCGAGTTGGTAGGTTTATTTGTTCACAAAAATAGAGTAATAGGCACATGATTTATTGATAATTATATATTCAGGTTAAATAATTCTTTAAAAAAAGATAACCATCGTCGTCAGAACAGATAAGAGTTGCGTGATAGAAAGAGAGGCAGCTTTTAGGTGAATTAACTATAGTAGTTGTGTGACGTAAATTGCGACTTTATAGTGTCAGAACGAAAGTCGCTATTTATTTAAATGATTTGGTGGAGTGGGACTTCTGTACCTGTGCCATTATGTATTCTGTAACATATCTCACGCATAAACAATGAAAACTTTATTAATTATTTTATACATGTTTGATTTAATTCTAATAGAAATCTAATAAGATTGAACCCAATTGGAAAGAAATAGTCCATAGTCTCTTTGTAGGTACCTAAATTTGGCTTAGTTCTATGCATTCACGGGAAAATATTTTTTGATACATTTTGCCCCTGAATACCTTTGTCATATTATAACAAATTAAGGCTTCGTCGATATTAAAATCAAAAAACTTTAAAAAAACTTTTCTAAGTCAAATTAGCAACTTAATATATGTGTTTCGTTAGTCAGTAAACTAACCTCAGTTGAGCCAATTTTGGACCAAATTGGTCGCGGTAAACATTCTACTTTTGTATTAATAGTGTTCACTAAAGTATCTAGCGGAAAGCTCTGGCAATAGCTAAAAAATTATTGGTCTACAAATACAGAAATCCGCCGTCGGAGTTTCTACCCACCCAACTCACCTTGCGGAAATTATAAACCAAAAAAGTTTATTTTCACACACATAAATATTATTAAAACAAAACGTATATTCACAAAAGATATCTATTTAACCATGATAAAAATCTTTGGACCACTTCCGTTTAGAAAACTAAGCAAAAAAACTTTTCGTTCGAAACTGACATTCTTGAGGCTACAAAGGACCGTGGGACAGTCCTGAGGTCCCCTGGGGTCTGGGGACTGCAGTAGCGCCAGCAGCACCCCGCAGGCTTGCCACTTACTAAACCAATATTTAATTATGATTGGTCATAATTATTATAATTTAATTTAAAACCAGACTTGGGTTTGGAAGTTATGACTAACGTTTCGATACGGTTGTTTAATAATGTAAAGACTTTAATATGATTTCACGCTTTTGAAGTTATAATTTCAATAAACAAAATAAAATTGCATGCATAAATATTAGTTAGGTATGCATAAGTATGTACAGTACAGTTTTGTTACTAATTTTATTGTAAATTAATATAATGACACTATTATGCTATGTTGGTCACTATTTTGCTAGAATACGGTACGGTGAAATTATGATCCCGATGTATTTAATAAACGCTGTTTGAATAAACGGTTCCATTCCATAGTTGGCATCATATAATTCATTAATAAGTAGTCAATAAGTTAATATTTAATAAAAAAATTAAAAGCTAGCTCACTTCTTCTCTTCTCTTTCTATGTCTCGTTCTGGATGTCGGTTTCCATATACCTATTTGTTCATGCAAGGTCCAGTCTATTTGCATATAGAAAATAAAATTAACAGAAAATAAATTATATGAATGTACCAACTATTTGAAACGGGTCAATGGCAGATTGTAATAAAAAATCATTGAAATCTTAAACTTATTGCAAAATGAACTTTATTGTTAATCAATTTAGAAGCTTTATACAAACGTTCTCCATTCGAAACATTAGTGTTCATATCTTAAACAAAAAATGCAAAGTATTTCTTTAACGATCTCTTATTTTTTATACGGAATCTTTGAATTCTAACCTCTAGTTACTGACTCAAACAGATCATGAGATAGGAGTTGTTCAACTTTTTTTGGTCCCATAAAACTACCATAACCGCCTATGATATTTAAGTATCGACAGATACATCTGGGACGCTTAGAACAGGGCCGCTGGACTGATAAAAGATGATAAAGTAATGGACGAGATAGCGTGCCCGCTACCGAATCTGATATGCCACAGTAGCCAGTCGGACATTCACTCAAACCATACACCATTTACTTTATTGGATTCCATTCTAATGACCGATCGACATCTCGGCTGTTCGATTTAATACATCATATAAAATCTTGAATAAAAGGTTATATGATCCTATAAAACTTAACACTGCGCGCTAATATTATTATACAAGAACACCATGACACGTTACACTGAAGGGCTAATCCGAATGCCATCAATATACCGTTATCTAGAACGGCCCTCTCTAAACTAAGTATACGATCAATAAATGAGGCGACAAGTGCCGGCGCTGAAACCTTAATCGTCCGTGCAAATACGCACGAGGAAGAAACTGCCAATATTTATAACGCCAAACATAAAATACCACAATAAAACGAAATGCGTCGACGCGCAAAAGTTTATGCTAATCGGCACTAAAAATATAATAAAAATTTGACCTTGGTGGACGCGTCGCGTTCCCGACGAGCCGTTATAAAGGTGGTACTTTTAACCACAAAATGTATGCGTTCACGACTCCTAAAATCTGTCATCGTAAGTTAAGCGATATATAAATCGTTGAAAATTTGACACCGCTAGCGAGTCACCCTATTGATATATCGCCTTCCTTATACATGAAACATGATACGCGAATAGAATTCATTAAACGTCATCTACCTACATAATATATTTTAGTAACATATTGTACAGGTATTTGATGCATTCGTTACATAAGAATAGCGAAGCGTTGCGGCGGGTATCGGCGGCAAATCACGAACACAGGTAGCGTATCACTATCATCTCGCTCGCGACTTACGATCCATTCCGGTTATTAATGAACCCGAGCCATTTTCGAATTTCGCCGCCGCCCGGACAGACTATTGACAGCTGTTTATTTATCAATGTCTACTTGACTCATCGAGAGGCATCATCTGTTGCAAATATTTGAATTAGTATTCAACGAGCACCAGCTTCGCTTTCACAACTTCGTTTTGAAGCCGTAGAACAATTACTGTTCATAGAACTCCAGCAACAAGAAAATTAAACGTAATCCTGACTTCTTCTTTGCTCGTATCGGTCGCAAGGAGCTTTTTTCCAAACGTAACAATCAATTCGATTATCATTTCATAACAAAGTTGTCGGCAATTGCGGATATTGGTTTACTATTACGCAGACATCTAAAAACAACATTACTTCGGAAAAACTATCCAAGCATGTCCAAGAGCGCCCCATGCCGCCGTATTACAGATTAATTGATTCTAATTAATATATTAATTAAGCATGGTAATAGCACGCTTGAAGTATTCCATTTCTTCCTCAGGCACGGTTATACTTTTATACGTTCGAACTTAATTTTTATTGCGACTGCGGCATTCTCTTTTTTTGCTAGACGCTACCGCATGATCTCGTTATGTGAACATATTACAAGCTTGATATTAATTTATTAAAATCAATAAACTCTGAGATGCACCACGCGACTGCTAATTAGTATTCTGTTATGACAGCCATTTATGTTTTAATGAGTGATTCAGAACGTTGTATGATTATAATTTATGTCATATTTTCGCAATAATTAATAAGGACTGCATCTCGGACGAGGTTTTGTATTGATTACACAGTAAATGGTATAAGCGACAAATCAGCAGAGAGACTTGAAATAAATCTTTTTGTTTCAATTCTTACATCTGGAAGAATATCATTAAGTGTGAAAATAGCGTTCCAAAGTGTTTTTATGTATTAAACTCCGCGTACAAGTAGCTAGTGGAAAAACTGGAAAAACAGTGTGGCACGCGCGATGGCCATTGAAGCTCACCGCCACTGACTATGTTGTCTGTCACGTATAGAACAAATTGTTTTTCTTAGAAGTGCATACAGTTTCAAGAAGACAGCAGCCCGTTCGTTCCTAAATCTAGATTTGGAAATTGCAGTACGTGATTCAGCGACCACGACGTTGTGTGGGCGTACGACTATTTTGATACCGTCTCTGTCTTCTGAGAACTTTTTGTACTCTAATATGATAAGCGAACGGTACACAGAAAACCTAATAGTCAGCATATTCTAGCGAGCAACAAACAAAGGAATTTATGTACTGTCTTAAAATGCACAGTATTAGAACAAATTTTACTAAAATTGTAGTGAAAACCATTTTGTTTGGTTCGCAAGAACTTACAAGACGATGGCGGGCGACGGCAAGCTGCTCGCACGCGTTTGCAGCAACATAAACACGAACTGGACGGGCACATTATATGTATAACCAGTATAGGAGGCCAATTTAACAGACTTATTGTCTCCGTTCAGCTACAATGCGAGACATGGAGGGAGACGCAAAAGGAGCACGACGCGCGGGGACCCCGACTCTGCCGATACAAAACAATGGTATTTAATCAACGATGATAAATGCTGTATTCAAGCACGTTTTTTAACGATACTGCTGTATTGTTTTGGCGGGAGCTTACCGTTGAATACGGAGATAAGTCGCCGCTGAGAGTGGCTTAGCTGACAAATTGGAATAAAAGGAATATTTATTCGTGTTGGAAATCGTGGGGCCTTGACGTGGGGAGTTTGCGATTCCTTGATATATAAGCGTATTCTGTAGACGCAATGTAGACACGATATTGACCTTTTATAAGATCCTTACTGTGAACTTAACTAAATAAGAATATTATATGTCGTTGTCGTTACGGTAGTTTTCTATAATCAAATATTATAGGCATAATATAGACACGAGTAGTACATTTTTTTATATCAGACTTCGTAGATTTCACATAGGAACGAACACAAAGACACACATATCTTCCTACTGATAAAATTACAACAATTAGAAAGAAATGTTATATTGAATATCCCATAGCATATATTAAATGATTCCAACTCGATCATTCCAAATATACTTCACTTGTGTAGCAAACAATTTCAATTTGACGCCATAAAAGATATGCTAGCATTGCGTATGCACAGTTTCATATAAATCATGCACATTTTGTTGAAATAACGCTGAGAGAACGATTGGCATCTGTAGAGGTAGGAGCGATCGTAAATTTGTGAGGTTTAACAGCAGGACGCCGTATTGAGGCTGAAGGACGGAGCAAGCGCATAGAACAGCTGATTTATTCGAGTGACCAATAAGAACATGAGGTACCTGATGTATTTGTTCATTTCAACATACGACAATGAAGGCGATTGTTCACGGTGAGTTATGTGAGGAAAATGGTTGGATTATATTCCGTAGTGCTTTAGATCCCGTTGTTCTATCATTAATGAAGACACGTGGTTCCTAAGGACCGCAGACTTCGAAGTTTACTGTAGGTTTTCTCTAATGTGTCGACATACGTATACCTTTTATAGGTTAACCATTGTAAAATTGAACCTAAAGCAGATTGATGGTATTGCAGTTAAAAATAAAACTATGCAATGAGTAGAGGAATTGGCTATGCATAGGCATGCGGACACGTGGCCGTAGGCCGACTCTCTACTATTATTTTATTTATTATATTAATCTAATATCAATGTCGGTGTCATAAACCTACCTCTTCTCATATTATTTAGAACTTAATTATGTGCACTACAGAAACAGCTGTCCGTTTAAAGGTACATAGTCTATATTAAAATAAATTTAAAGCAGTTGAATTTGGAACAACATAATTTTAATCATAACTATAATTTTCTCAGAATAGACCAGCCGTTATGATAACTAATAATTAAAAAATTGGAATAAACTTTATCTGCATTAACATTCCGTTCACATATCATGTGCAGCAACTATTCAGCAGAGTTTCGCAAGAAACAAAATGTTTTAAAAGTCGTCCATCTAAAACCTAACAAGATATGAATCGATACGTCTCAAAAATGGCACTAACGGTGTCCGCCAACCTGATAACATTCCGAAGCAATCTGCAAAAACAATTACATTATTCTAAGGTATCGTTTTGTGTTGTGTGTGTCCCTTGTAGACGCCGCCGATGGCATAAACCGCGCCGATAAATATTTATGCAATTTATTCATATTGAGCCTCTCCGCCACTGGACTGTTTTGGGATGACAGGTTGAGCTTGCGAGGTTTATGTTTAAAAGGTTTGTGTAAAGGATGAAAAATGTTATGATGGGTAGTATTGTCTTCGGTGTCTCAGTTGTAAATTTATTTATTTATAAAAAATAATAAATAGATAAAAACCTTTTGCGTTCGATTTCAATGTGTAGTTTGTATTTGTATTTCGTAAAAACTGAGGCCGTTTGGTCACGTAGTAACTACTCAGTAATCTGTGGTTTGGTTGTTAACCGATTTGCAATTGGGTAGATGCCTATGCTCAAAATAAATTGTTTCGCCAAGTGTTGCAATAAAATAACTTAAAATACTGTGAAACTTATCGTCCAGTTTTATTTTAACGTTTTTAATTTAGGTTATAGTTGTTAAATTAACATTAAAAGTAAATGATTTGAGAATACTAAGGCGTGACGTCACGCCTTAGTATTTCATACAAAAATGTACCGAAGCTACCGTTTTGACGTTTACTAAAAAGGTAATGATTTGACTTGACAGTCATCTACCCTATTATGTATGTTAATGCAACAGTATTTATTGGGCTTATTTTATTGAAAAAAACGTGGTTGGGTATCCAGCCCAGAGCCTGTATCTGTTGACTCGATAGTTACTCTCTAATCATCACATCTAAATAAAAAAGGGTACAAAGAATTCTCTTCAAATATTAACAAATAGATTTTTTCTTTTTCTGAATAAACAATTGACCCTACAACACACGTAAAAAAATGATCTAACCTAGAACGTTACTCAGGGTGCTGAGGTAAGGGTTCAAGGGCTGCTATTTTTTTACGTGTTGCAATAGTACTTGGTTGTTTTTTTATGTAGGTACATGCCATCTTGTGTTTGTTATATTGCATCAGTTGTCAAAACTTTTTCTCGGATATAAATTGAATAGAATGTCTCACATTGTGATGAAATCACTGAAGTTTTTCACACGGACGCGACAGTATCAATTCAATTATATTGTTGAAGTTCAGCTCTTCAATAAATAAAGGAAATATACCCAAAAGGCAGTCTCATAATACCTTATTTGGAAGAACGTATAAAAATGGCCTACTTTGACCAACCATATCCGTGAATTGATAATAGGGATCCTCAAAACGCATCATGAGCCTGATAGCACAGCACCTAGTGTAATGAAACAAGGACGCTGTGGACCCTATGACCCTATTCAAAAGATAGAAAAAGCAAGACTTGTTATGTTTTGTTATTAAAAGTGAAGTTTGTCAAAGAGTTAATTGTTATAAATGTATTAATGTATAATGTAGAGTAATTATTTTTATTATCCCTCTTGAAAATATAAGCTGTTACAACACAGGGTGTTTACTCACCCTGGGTAGGAAAATTCGCTGTTAAATATGGTTAGGGATCTAGGGGTAATCGCTGACTAATTATTATTCTACGCGTTCGCGTGTTCTTCTGGTTATACGAGAGCGTAGGAAGGCATCGGCGAATAGGTTTCATAATCTCTGGATACGTTTGTATGCTTAGAAACAAATCTAGGATTTCCTTTGACAGAAGAGACTTGGATACCGCCAAGAATATCTCGTTAAATTCCAAGGCGAAATTCTTAGGTTTAATTAGATACTTTTCCGGTTGAGCCACAGTGCAAAAAATGTGGTGCTATACCATCTCAATTTTTTTTTTAAATTTTTTTTTAAAGGTTACTAGTAACGTGGGTCACACATTACTAGTAATCTCGTTAACCCCTCCAGCTAAGTTTAAAGCTTGTGTTAGGAGTGGGTTCACGACGGTAGTGCACTGGGTGGGGTTCGAACCCGCAACTACTTGATCCCAAGTCCGACGCCTTAGCCATTACGCTACCGCAATTCATACTACATACATAGATACATATCTTTAGAGGTATAATAAAAGTAAATTATCGTCATAAGCTTCTCCTAAACACTTTAAAATATATCGCTCTACTTTCAATAGTTGTTTAATAAGGAATACTTAAAATAATAATGCACTGTAGTGCCACATACACTGCAGGGGCTACTATTTCCGCGAAAACCGGCACCCACGCGGGTGGAGCCATGGCCTAAAGTTAGTACAGAATATATTTATAAAAATATTAATGTTGCAATAAATACGTCTGCCAGTGACAGACAAAAAGGCAGGATTGTTTCGCGGACGCGCCCGGCGGTCTGCGCATACGTTCACCATGTCATGAGGGAGTAACACTTTTTCCACAATGGCACTCATAATAATAATTAGATGATTTATTTCTTGTATAGCAATCTAATCTCTTTTATAACCATTAAGGTTGATAAAGAATACGTTGCTGGCTGGACCGTAATCCCAAAAATCGCCTTTAGGGATGTGATCGAAACTGAAACACACACGCCCAAGCGAGGACAACTTTTACTTTGTTAGCCGATATTTATACACTGGCCCGCGGTTCCTTAATTCAGAAAATCGCACAACGCCATCTATCGGGCCAAAACAATACATATATTGTACATATTGAACACTGGCCTTAAATGATGAACCATTAATTATCAGTTGCTTTAAATAAAAGCCACCGCAGAAATGTATATAAAAACTTTACATTCAAGATGTTAAATATTTGTTTATTTTAGTACAAAGTATTACAAAGGTAATTAATCAATTGCCAGCTACATCCAGGTCTGGACCAAGTCGCAATAACTGCCTAGTGCTCACACTAGCTGACCCGCGCAACTCTGTCTTCGTTACCTATTAGAGAGAGAGAGAGATAAACTTTCCCCGTTTTTGCAACATTTTTCATTAATGCTCCGCTCCTATTGGTCGTAGCGTGATGATATATAGCCTATAGTCTTCCTCGATAAATGGGCAACACTAAAATAATTTTTCAATTCGAACCAGTAGTGCCTGAGATTAGCGCGTTCAACAAACAAACTCTTCAGTTTTATAATATCATCAATATAGATTTATTACGAAAACAAAATTAAATATTTATTTAGAAATGATGAAATAATTTTTCTTCACCTCTTTTTTATCTTTTTACATCCGCTGTACAAAATGACCCTTAAATGCCTCAATTTCCCTTTTTTACATGGAAAACACTCTTCATGGAAGGAGAAATCCGTTTCTGGGCCAAACCGTTGCACTAATCAGATATGTACCAAAAAATTCGTCTATTTTACTTAGTTAACCCATTTAAATATTAGCTTCAATTACAATGGCCAAGTACAGAAAATAAGTAAATTTCTATTTATTGTTTTAAACAGCCTTTGTAAATCTTTGCAGCACTTATTTTATTATACGTCACCAACTTCACAAACGCTGACATAATATCAATAGAGCGTCTTACCCTAAGAATATCGATTTAGTGAAACTCGATTCTTTTACAAATAAATAATAATCTATTGCTTTATTATAATTGTTTTTTATAGGTATTAAAATCAAATGTAAAATAAAAAATCTGTAATCTAATTGATTTTTAACTTAAGCACTATTAAAAAATAATTAAAAGAAATAAATAATCAAATAATCGATTACATCAGGGATTGCACTAGTATAATTATGTCTGTCAACTGTCATGGCACAGTTGTAATGTCATTCGCTTTTCGTATTTTTGCGCAAGTGAGTGTGTTTTGTCGTATTTCTTGGGATTTATTATTTTATAAGACCTCTGATCGAATACTGGACTCCGAAATTGATTGCCTTCTGACTGACCCGCGTTTGGACATTGGACACCGTACCCTGCCATCCCTGCTGACCTTTGCTGGAAAACCGACTGTGTGTTGTTCTTCACAGTTTCTGGATACTGTATTATTATATTATGATAGTCCTAATGAAGAAGGTGATTAATAAACCATTTATCACAATTGAGTTTTTTAATTTTAAATATATTATTGTAATCTCAGATTACTGTAATCCGATCCCCTAGTAGATAAAATATTAACAAATGCCAGCCAGTTGTGATGTAAGTGGGTCTTGTTTAATAAACATAGTTTTTAGCTGAGGTTTTCGGTAATATCAATCAGATAAATCTAAAGTCACCACCTAAGCATTTTTTATTTACTTAAAACCTTATCGTGATAGTGTAAAATGTAAACATTGTCTGTTTTTACCAGTTTGGCCAATGCTGGGAGATGTGAAAATTGGGATCGTGAAACCTTCCTAAGTGCTCTAATTAATGACCAAATTCCAGGCCTGTACCGCCGGGCCCAAGTTTCTATGGACTTTGGGTTTCTCCTTTTACATACATGTTGTCAATAGTACAGAAAAGAACATAGGGTACCTTCCATGCAAAAAAAGAACTAATTATTCCTGAGGGATAGAAAAAGAAAAAATACGAAGTTCTTATCGCACGTTACACTTCAGATGCTCGGCGGCCGGCCGGTTAGCCGAAAAAAATGTTAGCGCAACGAAAGATGGTGACCGCGAGTTGATTTATTTTATTTTTACGCCATCTGTAGATTGTGCGTGATACTGCTATAATATCTTGTATACTAATTAACCGTATATTAGTTACGGTAACTTTCGCAGATGGCGCAATTTTAATTTTGAGTTTTTACAATAATTTTTAATTATTATATTTTTTTATTTTATATATATAGCGAAAGGTACTTCGTTCGAACCGGGTGTCCCAAAGAAACCTCACGCGTTTTTATAATTACCTAAATAGGCACAACCGACTTAACATACATCAAACCATTCCGTCTACTTTTTTGAAGTCGGTTCTATAGTGTTGGCAATCATAAAAATTAGTTGAAATCTGTGTAGTACGTGGGTTCTACGAATTAATGATGCAAGTTACGTAGCAACGTAGATGTAAAAAAAATCTTCGTAATAAACATTTATGAATAAGTTAAAATGCACATAATTACACTAACCATAATCACGAACGCAACTATTCTTTATATAAATATGTATCAAGCAGAATTGCGTATAAAATTCGCAATTTACTTGCTTGGTTGAATACATTTTATAAAACCTACTAATACACTGGTACTATGTATTCTGTGCTAAAGATAAAGAGTTTGTCTACTCAAAGAACAAATCTTAGACATTAGGTAGCGATGTTATTTCAAATAAATGTACTATTTTGTTTTAATTTTCATATTTACTCAATATACCTATTACACTTGACTGTACTACATTCCCATAACATTTAGGCAATGAATGAAACTCAATCCTTAGAGCCAGACACTTTTATTAAAAAAACCATACATTTTTATGTGCAGCAGTGATACGAAATCATATCGCGATTCAATAATAGGCCAAAGCGCCATCTATCGGGTTTTCAGACAATCTTTACAGACTGAACACCTATTATCTACATAGTACAGAGGCGTATTCTGATATATTATCTAATTCTAAAAATACTTGCCCATACATCGATATACGTCACAGTCAATCCTTGCAAAACATTGCTTCTCGGTAAAGTTCATGATTTTAGGTCAATGGGAAGTAATCTATACGTTTTGATTTACCTGCAAAGTGTAAAAATTGTTAAAAATATATAAATTATTTGATGTAAATTTTAACTTGGTACCGCCACGCGTTCCTGAGAAGAAGGCTCTTGACAGACAGACCGACAGACAGACGGACTACGAAGTGATCCCGTAAGGTTCCTGTTTTCCTTTTGAGGAATGGAACCCTAAAAAACGGCCTCGTAAACGTAAATTAGTAGCGACGTTTCTAAACTGCATCTATTTTAGGTACAAAAGTATCTTCATCTGCCCTCTCTGGTCAAGACGTGATCAACAGTAAACCTTTCTAAATTCCATAACAGTTTTACCGCCATACTTCACACAGTTCCTAGATCTAAAACTAGGTAATACAATTTTGCAACTAAAAGATCTGAGAAGTCGGTACAGCATTTGCGTGTCAGAGCTTGTCCGCGAACGTGCAACATTCCCTGCGGCGGCGGCGGCGTCGCGCTATCTGATGCCCACTCGCACGTGACGGCATCCCGCGTCCCCCGTACCCCTCACTACCCCACCCCCCCTCAAAAGGCTCCGTTCCTAGAAACAGAGCTTCATAGAACTTTCGACAGCATCATTGGCATCTAGTTGAGTTTGACTGCGTGTCTCCACGTCTATTTCAGGTCGAACGTTTCCCGCAATGGTCCGTGCGTGAGTCGTTTCAAGCGGCCGAGCTTTATCTTGCATAGACGTTATTGTTGGCATTTTTACGACTTGTTCCGTGAATAACCTTAATAAGGTTTATCAAATATACCTGTTGGATAAAAGCGCACCATGTTGGGAAGTCGAGAATTGAAGCTGGAATATGAGTTTTGCAAGCGATTTCTAAAAATACGTACTGTCTAAAATTATAGTACAGTTAGCCAATGAACTTGCATTAAAAAAAAAATATTATCACTGTCACTTGCTGAATCTACTTACACTTAATACTTACTATAGTTTTGTTTTAAGCAAAATTTATGTTTTAAGTCTGAGTTACGTAAGTGCCTAATCGCTACTTCGTTTTTGTTATTTAATGAGAATTAAGAGTCGTAAACGGTTGAGTTGATGGAGCCGCAAAAGTAATTGAATTGTCCTAATAAGTCAACGAATATTGATTCACAAGGACAGGAATCAATGAAATGCGTGCGCAACTGAAGCGTTAAAATACGTTCTTAGAAATCGGTATGTCAACAATGGGCAGCGGGTCAGTCGGCGACACACAGGGATGCTTCATGGGCTTGAATAATTTGCGTTGTTGTACGGCGCCGGTGTTAGCAATTGTCGCGAGCGTTTTACGATACCATCGTACCGCCGAGTTGCCGGCGCCGTTGATCTAGATCGCGGCGTCCGCACACCAAAGACGTGCCCTCGACGGATAAAGTCGTCACATGCGACGTACGCACCCGCGCCAGGTATGCCTTTGAAAAACGCAGCGCAATCGCAAACTATTCAGCTGAGCTCGTGATGGCATCCTAGCGCGATTGCAAGACTGTCGATGGCTTAATTTACGGCACACCGCATTTCTTACACTTGAACGCGTCTGGATATACGGCAATAAAGCATGTTAGATAGAAGAGTGATTACAACTACGACTATGTCTGTGTGGGAATAGAAAACGTTTGCCCTGATCACCACGTTGCTTGTAAAAACGCATTAATTGCATATCGTATTCAATGACATTTCTTTCTGTTCCTATAATTGCTTTATTTACTTGTAACTAGTTTCTTGTATTTGCATTAATTGTCTTGATTTGGTCATGTTATTGTGTTCTTACAAACTCTAGATATTTGTACTAAATAATAATGGTCAAATAATGCCATTAGTCAATCAATCTATAATTATGTAAGCCAACACTTGTGTTGATTAATATCCGTACTTTGAATTGTTAAGCTTGAAGAAATTACACCGAGAGTTTAATTGATGACATTTAAAGAAGTAATTTAACATTTAATCTAGTTATTTTCTTACTTAATATGATTGTAATAATTGGCTTTATTGAGATACAAATTTAAATAAGTAAAAAAGTGTTTAAGTATACGAAAGGTATTGCATATAATATAGGTATTCTTTTCTTTTAAGGGAACAGTAGACATCAATGCAGTTTCCACCTTTCACTCTTCATATTTCTCTGTATAATATTCAATTTCTATTTGTAATTTTTGTCACATGTAACATGTCATGTATTTGACATATAACTGTACATCAATACAATAACTTTTAAGCTTTTGGGTTTCATGAAAAAGGATTACATTATCTGTTACGACGCGACCTTGGAACCACCGCCTTAATGGATATTCTTTGACTTTTGGTTCAGGTTACACAGCAAGCATTTGACCTAGGCAATTGTAACTTTGTCAACACCTCATGCAGATTAAAATTTAAAACTTTAATTTAATTTATCATAATTTCCCGTCCAGGAATTGCAACTCAAATACACTGCCAAATGCGTACTTACGAGTATTTTATAAGTCCGCATTTATTTTGGCAGTGTATTTTAAAATTTAAAATCTTATTGAACAAGTAACATCTTTCAGAGAGTCAAAGCAATAAGTTAATTATAGATTTAAAAAGCACAGTCTCACGTGCACGCATGCTTCAAATATTGACACGATCCGAGTCCTTAGCAATTAAGAATGATGTCGAGCCATTAAATATAAAGTATAAAACTCTTATTTATTCTCATGCTTTTTAAATTGTTGATGCTTTGTCGTTTTCTTGCTTTTTCGTTTATCCAACAGCATATTTCGCAGTGTAAAGACAACATTCAAGCTGAGTGGTGCATTAAAATTCTTCTTAAAGGCTGACATATACAAGAAGTTAAATTGTTTACATCGGAATGCTTAATACATTTTTATTTTGGCCAGGATTCGTCACCAGCCGTGTTGAATACGGCACTTGACAGCCAATGGTACAGCATTCCTTGTTTTTCTACAACAAAACCAGCTAATATGGCTTGACACGCATAACGCAACCGTGTTGTAATTTTATTGATTCGTATTTGTGAATAGGTAATTTATCAAATCGATATACCTGCTTCAATGTTGTTTGTTTATATATTATATATAGGTACTTGCGTCAAAATGTTATTTTGGTGTAATCGAAATTAACATGAATTTCTGAACTATGTAGACTACCAAACACTGATAAGATTTTAATTGAATGCTTGACACGCTTGTGTACAAACGTGTGGACGAAGTATTACATTTACAGGTATCGGCAAAAGGTAAAAATGGATCAGATAGTAGTACATTCTGTAGACTAAATTGCTAAGTACATTGTGATTTCAACCTTATAAACTCGTGTTTGTAACACGATAGGTACAACAAAAAAAAATCAGACGATAGTACATTGAATAAACGAATGTGCAGAATTTGTTTTTCACGGCATTTGTTGCCTTGTATTTAATACCTATATGTTTTTACACACAGACAGAATTTTAATTATAAACCTGCAACACTTTGTTTGGTTCCTAGGTACAATCTGTACTGCACGTGCTTACCTATATGCTACCTAAAACACTTTGGAATGCATGTCAGAGTCGTAGTAATTTAAAAAAAAACGCTGAAGATTTCGGATGGAGTACCTTTTCTGTCTGTTAAAAGATTTATTCAGTGTTTTGTGTAATATTTACCTCGAGAACGCAATTTTCTGAGCGATAACTTAGGTATGTCCTTTTCTTTCCTTCTTTTTTATCAGTTGAGTAGTAAAAGCCTGAAAGCGTCAGAAACAAACTACTTCACTTTCGTATTTATAATATTAGTTAAGATCTTAACCGATTATAAAGTATACAATATTAAAAAAAAGAAACTAAAAAGAAGTTTTGTTAATATATCCAACGGTATATATATATTGTACTCACCTTTGCGTAAGAGATCAATAACCTTTATAGTAGATAAGTTATATTTACTTAGAAACAAGCTCTTATCGATCTAAATACTCGAACCAAACACCCCAAATATTTGTTTCGTCTAAAAAAAGTTGTTGAGCCCTCGTTTCCAAATTATAGTGTTCAAACGTTTTAATACATCGCTAAGAAATGTGCCTAAAAGTTATAAAATGGTGGGGTATAATATATATACTGTTGCCTTCTGGCGGCCATTACTTAGGTCCAGGCTAGTTATTAAATTCGGCCTTATTTATTTATTTATGGGCATGGTTATTGTTTGTGACTTGAATCTGCCATTTTTGGGACTCAACGTTTGATGGTGTTGTTATAAAAGAGAACATTTGTGAAGTTGCGTAACTAAAAAAAAAAATGGTAGTGACTGTACGGATAATGTTCTTTTTTTAAACCCTTTGAAAATTTTTGGTTCCATGTTTAAATTTCTGTATTTAGTAATTTACAATTTTATTATTATTATTTTTTATGAAAACTTGTATATTTTTAGTAGCATATGTAGACATATGTTGATGTAAACATAGTTTTTTAGTATTTTCTTTCATTTCATCATAAAGCTAGTCTTTTTCTGTGTCAAAGTTAAAAACGGCTGCAATTTGACTGTGCTTGCATATTTTTATAAAAAAAAAAACATTACAGAAGAACTTAAATTGATTGACACAACCACCCAAAACTTAGGTTGTACCTGTCTTAAAAAGAGAGAACACAATCGGATAAAAAAGTGACGATAATAGCGCCTTGCCGTGGCCATTTGAGAAACGGACTCTAAGCCAAGCGTTAATTACAGATGAGCCGCGATCACATGAAATATCGATTTGGGAGGAATATTCAAACGAACTGTACAGGTGCCGGGGCACGCCCCACCCGCGGGCATACACACTTACGTGTCAGCCACAATGTTACAATACTCTTTTATTAATTTATGAACTCCGTGTACTTATTTAAAAAAAAATATTGCACTTAAACATTCTTTGAACACCAACAACTTTAAAATTCAAATAAATTTCACTGCAAAAGTCTCAAACTATATGCAACTGAGAAGTAGGAAAGTCTTTTTCATATCTCAAAGATTTATCTTTAAAACTTACTCGGCTTTCTCGGATCGTTTGCAAAGAACATTAGCAAGGCGCGCGCCTTCTTCACAGGCAGATGCATCGAGCACGAATCGAGTTTCCCAATAATTTCATAGTGAACGAGTCCCGATCGAAGTGCCTTAGTATCTCTGTATCCATCTCTTGCCGACGGCCACGAGGCTCCACTATGTACGGCCCTTATTAAATGCAAAATATTACAGCTTTACATAACCGAGATCTCGTTAACATTGCATTAACTATATTTTATAAGACGCCATGATTTGCGCGCCTCGGCCTTGTGCTTTGATCATAAAGGTATCGCAAAAGATGTGTACCTACGAGGTGCAAGTAAAAAGTGTTCTATGAACTATATAACTACCTAACTATCGAGTCCGCTGTTGAACGAAAGTTCCCACACCTATCTATCTATATCTAGAAATTGATATTTATATAGTAAAAAGCAAATAATAACTTTTTTTTTTCCTAAAAAGTATCCCGTCTTTAGTAAATCTAATATTACTGCAAAAAGTAAATAAAAAGCTTCAAACAGCTATGTCTTATACTTTAAAGATTAATAGGTTTTGCATTTTAAGAAGGCACAGAAAAGAGCTTGATTTTTGCTTACTTGACAAATCGCACACCTAGATCTAAAGGGAACTAACTCAAAATTTTTAATTTTTGAGATATGCACACCATCGAATTCCTCAATGCTTGCTTTTTTGAGTTAGCACAACTCAACAAAGCACTTTTTTCAGCGAAAAACTTATTGTGCACTGCGGGCGTTTTGGAGTTTTATATGCAGCTAGAAGAGAGAAATTGTA
The DNA here is from genome assembly GCA_963859945.1 of Euplagia quadripunctaria. Taxonomy (NCBI): domain Eukaryota; kingdom Metazoa; phylum Arthropoda; class Insecta; order Lepidoptera; family Erebidae; genus Euplagia; species Euplagia quadripunctaria. Next base: position 19,732,003 of record OY982562.1, on the reverse strand, counting down.
GGAATCTTGTGTTTTAATCAGATCAGCTAAGTCAAATCTTCAGGATTATCTACAGAACTTGGTAACCATTTAGATCTCAATTCTTTTGTCGGCGTAGTAGATAACCACTTATATTCTTAATATTGAACTTGGCTCCCATTTTCACATTTATGTTTTTGATGGAATAGATAAATTACACCCAGACACCTGACCCAGACCCAGACTGGCCTGTTGGCCTAGTGGTTAGTGACCCTGACTGCTATGCCATAGGTCGTGGGTTCGATTCCCATCAGAGTCTGGGTGTTCTTTGTGTCCGTTATTTGTATTTTGTAAAGTCCCCCGCGACACAGGAGTAATTCCTAATGCGGGAGTTGTCTTATAAAAAAGAAAATAACAACACAGAACAAATGGTCATGCTCATCACCTAATTATTTGTCCTGGTTAGAAATCGAACCCACGACCTTTGGCTCAGCAGTCAGGGTCACTAACCACTAACCAACACTGACCAACAGCCAGTCAAAATTAAAAGGGTTTTGCATTATTCACAACGTATGCGTAGTACATTAGTTATTATTTTTTTTAGTTAGTTATTGGTTATTAGCTTTCATAGGCTACGGTGACCGATCGCTTCCCAGCTTCAAGCGACTTGACATAATTTAAGAATGAAGAGTACTGGTGCAGTACTTCCACACTCACATTTACACAGAGTATTTATTGGTAAAAGCAGAAGAATATCCATAGCATTGCTTTGTATCTAGAACTTCATTTTGGCAACACAGTTTAGTATTTAATGTTTATTAAAGGCACCAGTAACCGACTATTATAAGGCGAACCATGTGCTCTTTTCTAACAACGACAACTGTAGCTCCGCAGATAGTGCATTCGACTTTACAAACATTACAAAAACAAAATCTAAGTGTGTTTATTTGTGGTCTAGAACCAAGATTACAATTTCTGCTTAGCTTGAGGTATAGATAACGATGTGTAAAATGTAATATGTAAAAAAACTTGGTTGGTAATAAACTAATGCACACTTGCACACTAGATTGCCGATTCAGAACGCCGGAATTACAGACATCTACAAATGAAAAGTGCCTAATATATTACACATGTAAAAGATGAACTCATAGCTCGTTAAGTTACAAAACTAGAATATATGTACGAGTATGTAGATACATATCTCAGAAATGGTATTTAAAAAATGTTGATTTCTCGAATCCAAGACAGAGTTATCTGGCCAACATCGGTACGTAGCAATGTCGGTTACTTCTGCTTGTAACTATAATGTAACTAGTTTAGACGTCTTAAATGTGAAAGTAGAACTTATTTGCTTGAATTATTGCATTGAAGAGCTTGTTTGGTGATGCTGTTCATTAATAACCTTTGTTCATTAACAGCCTGTTGCTATTTTGTTTTACGTAGGACCAACTACTCCCTGCAGTTTTAATGGCATTTATGGTGCCTGCTTATGGCTTTCGACTATAAAAAGACCATTCCGACAACTTAACTCTTCAGCTTTATAATATTAGTATAGACACAGAATATATAGTACACAATACAGTGCAGTTAAGAATCTTTATTTACTTTGTAAATATCGATTGATATCAGCAGTGGTTATTAATTTGTGCACTAAAATATATATTTCGTTATGATACATCCAATATTTTTTAAGGCTTTTGAATGCTTTCTTTCATTTTGTTTTTATAAACTTTTATATAACTTGCTTTGTTATTGTGACCACATCTTGCAACAGATTTTTTAACAGTTACAGAGTGATGGAGCTGAAACTATGGAGGCTTGTTGTAAGCAACATGGATATATATTTGTCATAACCATAATTATTATTAGCTGTAAGCCTTTTTCAAAAGATATTATATAAATAAAATAAATAAATGAATACATTTGTGACTTTTATGGCAAAGCAATAATATGGTAACAAGTTAGCGGAGGTCACAAGAACTTCTTTTGGGTTCGTTAGTTGTTCTTAACAAGTACTAATGAACCCACGAAGAAGTGACACCACTTCTGTCTCTGATGATGGAGACCATAAGTGACTTTAAGGATTTCTAATTATGTACTTACATTTATAAAAGCTTGTTTTAAAAGACATTCCTAAATTTAGTTGTCATATCGGTTTCCTTTCTTGTAACTAGTGGCTTAGCTGATAAGTATAAATATTTATATACATAATATATATTAATAATTGATTTTATCATATAAGTGATAGAATTATGAAGACCAAAATCCTTTAAAACGCGGAGCCTACTGATGTAATGAGGGGCCCTAATAGGAACGAGAAATTATACTCAGAAAACAAATAATGATTGAAAGGTATGTAGACACTAGCGGACCAAGTATCGTTAACCTGTTATATGTTGTACCTAAAAACTGTCTGTTTCCATAAAAAACATACTTTAATCGTGGAAGATCAGAAGTTTTCCATTTAAGGAGCTTATTACGTCTATTGAAGGAATTCAGTCTATACAGTGTGAAGTTTGGCTGGCAGTAATTGCTTGTTAGTTTCCGTGTTTCCGTGGATATGACATTTTAAATCCCTAATCAACCAGGTGTTATTTTATCTGTAAAATTACCAACTAACTATGTACCTACTCCATACACATTTATATTCTTTGATAATAAAACTATTAGCATTTTTTTTTTGTATAAACTTGAATTGAGTTTTGATGTTTCCGTGTTTTCAATTTATTTGGTAAAATACCTTTTTATGTTATCTAAATTTTATAATACAGGATGTCTGCTATCTATCTATATCTAAATGAATCGTTGCAGATAGTATCTAATCTTTATGATAAAGTATATTAATGATTTAATTATGTTATCGCATTAATGTCATTAAGATTAAACAAAAATTAACCTCATAAATATACAATTCTATTTTTGTAATTATGCAATAAGATATGGATATAAATAAAAGAAAAGTGTTACAGTTTATAAAAGAAATTCAAGATCAACGAAATATACGATTATTAGAATTTAGATTATTTTGTGAAAATTACGTTATTGCTTTACAGCGAATAATTGCAGGTATTGAGTGTCTAATTATTGGAGCAGTTTAGTGCTACCTCGTGGTTAAACATTGGTTATTGTAAATAAATTATTGGTTAGGTGGAGTGTGTTACATCTGTCACAATTACAGGCGCGTGCAGGTGCAGAGCGCGCGGTGCGGCGCGACGCGGGCGCTGCGGTGCGGGCTCACTCCTTCACATCACATTTACATAAAATGAAATCGCCCCGTGGACGATACGCCACGGAATTCTGAATATCCATAAACGTAGCTGCCAGCATACCGAGGGCCATACTTAAAAACAAAATTAAAGGGGATAGCCGTACGATAATATGAATTAAAAATAATAAAACAAAAAAATAAGAGTCACGGATCGCCTCGAGTAAGTTTTTTTCGAGTTTTTTAACCGATGCCCGCGAACAGAGTTCGGCCGGTATCTCCTGACAATATCTTTGACGAGTTTTTTATGCGGCATTATTTTTAAATGAACAGATTATAAGTGGTTGTTTGGCGATTTAACGCCCAATCTAATTAGGCAAATGATATGTGTTTTCTGGTAAAGACTGATGCTCGATAGCGGTTATCTATTTATTGATTGATTTATAAATACGCTCGAATAATTATTGCTACTGTCTAAATATTATGGTTATATTTAATATCATTTTGTCAAGTTAATGGTTTGAATATTAGTACACATTAGATAGTAATTCCCGGATAAATAAAAATTATTCTTTATGACCAGTGTTCCGCTCAGTTACAGCGTGATATTATATCTACCCAAATTATTTAAAAAAATAGGCAGTGATGAGACTGCCGACAGAAGTGAAAACATAAACAAAACGACGAACTTAAAACGTCACCATGCTATGGTGACGTTTGTTGGTTGGTGACATTAATTAATAAGGAGCTGACAGAACTCAATGTTTAGATTAGCGCCCTCTAGCGGATCTATATGTGTATTATTAGCGTGACGGTCACGAGTTCAGTGCTTTTCCCCATAGTAAGAGTGCATAAACTTGCCTGAAGAAGTTTTCACTTCAAAAAATATTAATAATTAATTAATAAAAAAGTCTGACTTTCGAAATCTAAGGTAACACAAACAAATAAACCCCTTATAGTTTATACTATTAGTACAGATTGTGCACCACACTAAGCATACAATTCTTACACACATACCTACATAAGTAGGTAGACATGTAACTAGTCTGGCTGGCCATAATGTTTTCTTTATTTTATTTAAGTATGGAATGCACATATTGTATAAGAAATCGATTGGATCATTACATGTAAGGAATCGATTATTTTCTACTTAGAGCGAATGGATTGGTAGGTGTGTGATATATGTGATATTTTGAAGAGCTTTCAAAACTAAGCATCAACCATTTTGTTTTTATAGGATTGTTTTTGTATCGAAGATCATAAGAATTCGGGGCTATCGAGGACTGGTAGGAATTTGACGAAACCCTTTACGGAAACAAAAAAAATCTCGTATTGCTTGAAATTAATTTCCCCAGTTGGTTCTTAACTCGATTTAAAAACTCGATAGAGACTGATTTAGGTCATGTACTCAGTCACTCTATCAGTTTTTGTGTGAGAGTGTATCAGAACACTTGTTATCCCGATACTCCCTCAGTAAAACTCTGTACCTGGTCACAAAACACAAACAACTCAAAAGTGATTAGAGAACAATGTTTCTGACTTCGTAATAGCCGAGCATCGTTTAGTCCAGATTCGATTACAAATTATGGACAGAGCTAGATGTCATTGCATCACTCTGACATGTTCTTTTTCAGAAATCTTTGGAACAAGCAGAAGCTAAATACTGTTCTCTATTTAGATGAGTAAATCCATCGATTTATAATAATAGGTCAGTTATCCAAGGCCACCGAAGAATAGCTAGTAAATGCATATAAAACATTAGCAGCGCCTCGCGGTTTCACCCGCGTAAGTCCCGATCCCGTGGAAATATCGGGATAAAAAGTAGCCTATGCGTTAATCCAGGTCTCCAGCTATCTACATACTAAGTTTCATCGCAATCGGTTCAGTGGTTTTTGCGTGAAAGAGTAATAAACATCCATCCATCCATCCATCCAAACTTTTACATTTATAATATTAGTGGCATTGAGTACTATTACACCTCAAACCCTTATTAGACAAAATAGGCTGCCTTATCGGTAAGAGTGATCTCTTCTATCTTCTAAACATAGCATAACACTCTTTTGTACACTATTTAGTTTTTAAAGTTTCTTACCCGAAGGGTGCCAACCGAACTTTATTACTATTATTACTGTCTCCGATGTCCGTCTGTCGATTTGTTTGATTTCGAGTTGAAATCACCTACATAAAGGTACAACACATAATTAAGAACTTAATAATAGTTTTATGGACCACTATACTACAAACAGCACAGCACGGACTGCACGTATGGCGCAATGGTTTTAGTGGTCACCTCACCGCTACGCCGCGCCGAGTGTTGTGAATTCAAATCCCATACGGCACAAAAATTTGTGTGATCCAGAAATAGTTGTCCCGAGTCTGGCTGTTCTTTGTGTCCGTTGTTTGAATGTTTGTGAAGCCCCCCGCGACACATGAATGTAAAAAAAATACCACTTAACTAAGACCTTACTCCGATACGACCTTCAAACCTTCAAGAAAAGAGCATACTCCTATCTCAAAGGCCGGCAACGCACTTGTGACTCTTGAGTTGCAAGTGTCCATGGGTTACCGTAGTCACTTACCATCAGGTGACCCGTCTGCTCGTTTGCCCCCTATAATATAATTTTATGTAACCTACCTTTTGAACATTCGCATTCCATGATACCTTTATAATAATGTTAACGGGAATTGACGCGATCACGTAATATTTATTACATACCTTTGAAGTGTCCGATGTTTCGACCAGATTGCGTTAATTCGCGTTAACATAATGCTATTGGTCCCATGTAATATTAAGGTGCATACTTAACACATTTGTTTGATGGTTTCTATGTGATAGGGGGCAAACCAGCAGACGGGTCCCCTGATGGTAAGGGACACCGCCGCCCAAGGTCATCTACAACTCAAGAGTTACAAGTGCGTTGCCGGCTTTGAAGGTAGGATTAGGTCGTGTGTTTGATTCCCACCCGAGTCTAGGTGTTCTTTGTGTCCGTTGTTTGTAAAGTTGTGATCATTGAAGATTTCATTTTCATTGTATGCAAAAGACAATGTATTTGACATATAGGTACTCTACTCAATAACTTTAATTAGATACTTATACTCATTATCATTAGGGTCACTAACCACTAGGCCAACAGGCCAGTCATATATTAATTACTTTCTTTTGTAGGATGGACGTGAAGGTACTTCCTCAAGGGCTTGTTTTCACGCACACTATTGATTCATCTCTATGTTGCAGAAGTTCTATTACAAGCGAACTACACTCAAACTCAAAACAATTATTTATTACAAAACTATAAAAATACTAGCAACCCGCCCCGGCTCGTAAGGGTAGCAGGGCATATTGTGTCTAAATTTTTTCGTTATTATTTGTTAATCTTAGAAGATAGACATGTAGTTTTTCTATATTTTAATAGCTATTATTATGAGGAATAACTCCGTAATACATTGTTTTCATACAACTATACTCTCTTTCATACAACTGGTTTACGCGGCGAACGCCAGTAGACCTTCCATTCGGCATGATTTTTGCCTACATCTTCAACAATCGTCGTCATATTTCAGCAAATTTATACAAACCCCTAATAAATTATACACTTAAACCTTCCTCATGAATCACTCTATCCGTAAGTGAAAACTGAATGAAAATCCATTCGGTACTTTTGCAGTTTATGGCGAACAGACAGACGGACAGACAGACAGACGCAGCTGGGGACTTTGTTTTATAATATGTAGTGGTGTTTGTAATTTCGGTATGTTAATAGACATTAATTAGGTACCGACGAAAAACGGAGGAGGTTCTTTTTAATTATCTACTAGCAACCCGCCCCGGCTTCGCACGGGTAGCAGAGACATCTTCAACAATCATCAACATATTTCAACCAATTTACACAAAATCTTAACAAATTATAAACTTAAACCTTCCTCATGAATCGCTCTATCTATTGGTGAAAACCGCAATGAAAATCCGTCCAGTAGTTTTTGAGTTTATCGCGAACAGACAGACAGGCAGACACGGCGGGGGACTTTGTTTTATAATATGTAGTGAAGTAGATACTTGAATACAATTCTCGTTTTCTTTTTTTGTCTCTTAGACGTGACTTAAAAATCCTTAATTCATATATGCCTTTAAATAAACCACGATTAGTTCACCACTTCACATTTAAAACAATTTTATGTGCTCCATTCCGTTACAGTTTTTTTGTAACGTAAACTTGCTTGTGAGAGAAAAGAAGAGTTTTTAACTCAAGTTGATAGACAGTGAAGATAGCTGTTCCTTACTTAATTCCCATAGGCAGTCATAAATTGTGTCTAGCACCGAGTGTAATGTGACAAGACGAAGGTGGTGACAAATAAGACAGCTACACATTGACACATTTACTCATTGCAGGCACGTAGAACACAATAAACGTCAAATGAAGTTAAAATATATTGTTTGTGAAAAGCAAGCAGAAAGCCAAAGTAAAAACTGTGAAACATTCAGAGTACAGTGGGAGCTACGGCTTCAGCCGACATCATAATTTAACATCGCAAAAACGCGCGTCTTAATAAATAAATCAATGGATTTTTTCATCGTCCATAACTTAAGGAGCCGAGGCGGGAAATCGGATGGAAGTTAAGGGCGAAACTTTTAAAAAAGGAAACTGCTCTTGCGGCGGTGAAGTGCGTCGCCATTGGCTTGTATAGCGGGGGCGGGAGGCTGCCTGCGCGTGATTGGTCCGCCACCAACGCACCGTGTAGGCGCGTTCATCTCGAGACACGAACAAATAGATTTTTTTAAACAAAAGCAATTTTCCTATTCTTCTTGTTGTGGCTCCGTTTCTGTAGTTTGTTTTTGCTCGGTTACGTTTTGTATTGTTTACGGTGGTCGGGTGCGCGACAATCCACTGCCGGTTAATTCTCTGTGATATTAACAAGTCGACTCTTCTACGTATTGTTCTTCGGTCGCATGCAAATTTAGTAAAAACTAACGATTATTATGAAAAACAAACACGAAGGCGTGTTGCAACTACTGGTTATCACAACGCTTGTAATATGAATGTTAATTACTGCAGTTATGTATACCCAGGCATTGTTAACTACAATGGGCTTCAATGTCTGTTGGAATATTTCTTGCTGTGAAAGATAACATTCGTTTTAAGTAAGAACTCACACACACTTATCACACACTTATCTATATTAATAGTTGTTTAATAGTTAAATACTAATTGTCTGTAGGCGTTGTACACTTTTATGAGATGAATACATTATGCTTTAATGAGAATGGGAATAACTTGTCTAATGACAGCTACTAATTTGTATAATATACATTAAACTAATAGTAACTACCTACATATTTCTTGTATTGTAATTATAAACTTATAAGAGTAGATTTGGTTAGTACGATTATAAGCACTATGGAAGGACACCTATAAGTATAAAGTTTGAGGCGTTAGAGGGCTCGGACTTTCAAGTAAACGGCCAGTTACAGGTAGGTACAGGTAGACGTACAGGTACAGGTAGAGGTACTGGTACAGGTAGAGGTATAGGTAGAGGTACTGATACAGGTAGAGGTAGAAGTACAGGTACAGGTAGAGGTACATGTGTTCGACACTGATCTGCTCGAATTATTGCTTACACTCTTTAGCTATAAATATTTTCTTCTATTGCCTTCCCTTCTTACCTACCTTACCTTTTCAATATACCTGCTCCCAATTGCCATTACTTATTGCCCCTTATTAAATATTTGTGTGGGACCAAATGGCCCCACACAAATGCTAGTTGGCAAATTTGTCGGTGTTTCATACGCCTCTGCGTTTACCTTCAGGGATGCAGGCGTGAGTGTTCGTACCTTTAAAAGTAGATTTTTTATACCACTAAGTTAGTGTGCAAGGAGAATTCACGTGGTTGGTTCAATCCACATGATCATATGCTTATAAGAAAGCCTTGATTTTTCTTTTATTAAAAATAAATGTTTAAGGTACTTTCTTTCATACTGGATGCCGTTTCCATAAAGGCGTTTCAACTAAAAAATAATTAAAGCTTTGTTTTTACTAAAAGATCATATTAAATCCTACATACACCATTCCAATTCATCGTTTTATAGCCGAGATGATAATAATGATTAAGTAATAATAATAACTTCACACATCTTACACACGGCCGTCTGATCCCAAACTAGGCAAAACCTGTACTATGGTAACCAGACTTATATATTGCTAAATACATACAAAATATATTATGGATAAATTACACCCAGACGCAGAACAAATTATCGTGCTCATCACACAATTATTTGTCCTGGGTGGGAATCGAACCCACGACCTCTGGCTTAGCAGTCAGGGTCACTAACCACTAGACCAACAGGCCAGTGAGTAGTAGTATCATACATATATCTATATATAGATAATATTATTTGTATTATATATTTTTTTTTACAGATGTTCCTGCCCTGCCCTGGTAGGAATGTAGGTAATACCACAATTTGCAAGAATTACCCATTAAACACTGATTAATTCAGGTATTCTGTGGAAGATGAATGTTTTGAAAATTGCTTGTCCTGAAACGGAACAGTGGACAAGGCCACGAATAGTAAGTCAAAATTAATTATATAGGCGAACTATTTAATAGTCCTAGTGCTGCAAAAATATTCTAATCTTATTGATGACTATACAGGCGTTACAGAAAAGTGTGGTTAAATTTTAAGGGCGTTAGTTGTAGCCTAAAAACAGTTATAAACAGCTTGAAAAAAAAAAAATTCAAAATTTTTAGAATATATTTTTCTTTGGTTAAATTTTCCTGGTGGAGGTGCACATTTCAAAACGACGTCTTTTAAATTTTCATATCAATTTCAATGATTTAATTTTTTTATCAAGTCCTTTTTTGAACAATCCGGATATTCTTTCAACATCCTTGGTGTTAAATAAGTACCCATAGTTTCATTTATGTCAGCTCTCTCTATTACAAAATGAAAGTTTCATTTGGAATTTTAACCGACTTCAAAAAGGATGAGGTTCTCAATTTGACTGAATTTTTTTTGTGTCTATCATCATCATTCATCATTTGTGAACCGATTTCACTAATTATTTTTTAAAATGAATTAGTTGTACTTAAGGATAGTCCCATTTGAATTTTAAGAAAATATTCCACCACTAAGGTTGGAAAATTAAGAAAAAAATCTTAAATTTTCCTAAAATTTGTAGCGCTTTACGTTATTTACGCAGTCTACTGTACGACCCTAAAATATGACACACATTTTTGTAACACTGTACATTTGGATCGTTAAAATTTGAGATCGTACTCTCTTTAGATAGGTATATTGTATAGCGTCCAATCAACGTCCTGGTCTTCTTCTTCTTCTTGGTCTATTATATTTCTCGTAAAAAGGACAAGCCATTCCATTAAAAAGCTGAAAGTCTGTTATTATCATCGTATAAGTCATGGTCAAACATGGTATACTGGGAAGGATGTTCATGATACCTATACATATATTTACCTTATTAACCTTTGATACAAGAAAACTTTCACATTAGGTACAATTTTAACCTATAGTATCTACACTGCAGATAAAACAAAAGTCGTGTTTCATAAATTTACCTCTGTAAAATATTCATTAGGTGAAATGCAAGTCGTGCTGCGCAAGAGTGGAATAACAAATACCTAGATGGATATCGTCATATTTTAATCTGTATCAGTTCAAACGTGTTTAGAATATGTTCAAAAAAGGGATCTTAGTTCTAAATCTTACGTCACGCACTACGAACTTCCTAAAAAGTAGGTTCGGACTCCAAATAAATCACAAGCTATAAATGCTAAAACTTTTTCACTGAATTTAATAAAAAAAAGAACCAACTTCAATGAATGTGAATTATGAAAAAAAATAAACAAAAAAATACCTGATGTATAATTTGTTAAACCTTGAAAATATGTAGCATACGTTAGTTGAAAAAATCATGAAACTGGTCGTTTACTTTTTCAAAAACTCGCGTACCAACCGCATACAAACATACATACATATTTACATACGGTCGGTTAAAAATAGCACTCAATAAAACAAATATATTTTGGGACAGTTCTAAAGGTTTGGCTATCAACCTTCCGGTTTACTTATTAGACCCTCCTCATTAACTGCAACGTAGGGTCTGAATGTGAACACAAATGCAAACAAATTAAAAAAAACAAAAAAAGTTGGTAAAGATTGTAAACATTGTTTCGCATGTATTTTATCAAAGGTTATGCAATTCATTGAACACTTAAAGACGCATTTACAATGAAAAATATAAATTTGACTGTGTATATACTAGGTATATTTACATGGTATTCCATGTAGATATACTCGTAGTATTTATATAGTCTAATTTATATTTTACATAGGGTGTATCTGCCAATGGAACACTTACTTAAATCACTTAATAATACAGTCTTCTCTAAAATGAACGTCAAGGTGAAAGAAAATCAGTACCTAGGTATATTTTAACCAAAATATACCGATGCGATCTATGTGCGTTACAAGTTAAGGTTTTCTATGAATGATTATAACATACTAACTTTTAAACTTTCGCGTTCAATTTATTTTATACACTTTATTTATAGCTAGATCTCGTAAATGCCTCGTTTTGCACTGTATTGTCAAGGAAATACAAAGTTATCCTGCTACTTTCTTAACAATACAGTACAACTTACCTAATAATTTTGCATTTTGGGTGATGGAACAGGCGTTTGTCTTTCAACTCACCTGATGGAAAGTGATGACAAAGGTGTAGATGGCACGCCTATCCAAGAGATACCTATTCACTCTACTCTTGAACGTTCCAGGATTATAATTGCCTGGAGGAATAGACGCAGGCAGTTTATTCCAGACTTGGGCGACTTGAACCATAAAGAAGCTGGCAAAGCGTTTAGTTCGACTTTAAAACAATAAAGGCGTCAAACTAAACCCAACATGTTTGTTTGCGTGCGCAGCTACAGTATGTACCTACTTACACCTACATATATATGTATCAAAGTGCAGGCTACGTACCGGCGAGCCGAGTGTTGCCGAACGCTAATGAGATATACTTTATAGGAAGGCTACACAGTCGCAATTTTTCTGCAATTAGGAAATGATACCAGGCTTCTGTCGCCATTTTCAATGATGCATTTGGATACCATGGAGATTAATTAGATATTGTCTTCTCTATGAAAGCTATATGGGTTAATTAATTTTGAATTATTATACCTATAAAAATGATAACCAGTCTCATTAGTATTATCTAATCCATAGTCGCGGGCGCATGAGCCGAGCAGGCCCGAATTCATCCAAGATGTTTCGAGATTGCGGCCATTTTTCCTCCAAATTGCGCCCTTTGTTATGCAAAGCGCGCAGGCGCCGTGTGCGGGCGCACAATCGCTCGTTTGTGCCCCGCGCCCGTGTGACACGGCCTTATCGCACATCGCCACCGCCCGCCACTGCACTTTTTACAATCACCACAGTGACTGATTAGAATATTTCATCAGTTTGTCTAGCCTTGTTTTTTAATTACACATTTAAACTTCCTGGGAGGTCGTGGGACAAATCTGTGCTCTCCGATTTTTGTGAACGCATTGAAGTAGTGATGACGCACAGATTATGATCTTATTTATTATATATTTATTCAATTTGGACTTGTTGGAGGGGCTCGTGGTTAAGTGGTAACTGAGTAAGTATTAGAATGGGTGACCATTCTCAACACATTGAGACCCCTCCGTGGCTCTGAGAGCACTTTAAGCAGTCGGTCCCGGTTGCCATACGAACATCTGTGGCATTCGTTACGGGTAGTTTGAGCCCTAAAAAGTCCGACAACCTGGTCTAACTCCAGAGCTTCGATATCGCCTAGTACTTGGGTCGTGCAGGTCTGATAGCAGTCGCTTCACGTAAAATATCGAAGTTCGGCCGTATCGTAGTTAGACTGAAAGCCGACCCCAACTTAGTTGAGGTAAGGCGCGAAGGATGAATTTGGTCTTAATAGTTTAACGCTTTAACTGTCATGATTTTGAATTATCTTTTTATTCAACATATTAATTGTAAGGATATATATGTGAAAATTGTTAAAAAAGATACATCAAAACAAAGGTTCAATCATTCATTTCATGCAACCGAGTAATCTACAAAATGAGACCTCATTGATTTTCCTACAATACTAATTGCGATAGTAAAACAACTACCACAACATAGCGCCCTTAAAACCGAAACTTTGAAAACAAACACCTTATTTTCTTAAAATAAGACTCATATTGGCTAAATTTTAAATTTTAAAGGTCGTATTCGATATACTTTAAACGATTCAGCCTATGTTATCTGTGATCGTGCCAATGCATCATATTTGCCGCGTGTTTCGTCACACAGATCGCCATCATGCCGATAATGAAGCGAATACATTAAAAATATTAGCTGCAGACTCACCCGACCCTATATTTGTCATTGTAGGAATAAATTATGGAACCTACATAGATATTACGTCAATTAATTTTCCTATAGAAAGCAATGCATCAATTTCTATCAAAATAAAATGTGTTTTGCCAATGCTGTTTATTTTCATTTAAGTCGGTGTATATTGAATGTCATGAAAAAACTTTAATTACTTATCGCATTTTTAATGTATGTGCATTTAATGGTAATGAAGGGAACGTAAAATATTTTTCGCATAAATTGGCATAACGAATTTATAAGCTTTAGGTGAATTTATAGGTACCGGACTCACTTGCCGCTTAACCGACACGTAAAAAATTGTGAAAACAGTAGAAATTGTATTCAATATGCCAATTTAATTTAATATTTTACTTATTGAAATTAATATTCGATTGTATTTAACGCAAGTGACAGAGGAACAATGTTATACAGTGGTGGTTATATAATTAAAAACGGTTATGTATGATAAGTACAAGATTTTTTTAAACAAACAAGCATAATTTCTTACACATATGTTTTGTATTCATTTTTGTGCCATTTCAAAATGTTTTCATACCATCGATTCATTATCATACACACGTGACTAATTAAAACACAAATGGAATTTTTTTATAGATCCAATAAACTTTACACTGATTATAACATGTCTACTAACTGGCTGGCTACATAATTAAGAACGCTGAACAGTTTATTTTTTTATTGAAATTAAAATATCGAACACTCTGTGCCTACGCCACTTCTAGTGTGCGCCATTTACAGTTAAATAATATTATTGAAACCTATGATTTTTTTTTTAAATTGAAACAATATTTTTAGGTAAAATAACAATGGGGTAAATAAAAGTTGCGCCAAATCTACTAGGAGGAGTCATAATAAAACTTTGTGAATAGAATTTGTCGTATAAAAAGATAGCTGATCATCTGCATTCATCGAAAACTATGGTTTTCCATGCTGTGAAACATTTTAATACATAAGTATCAAATGATTTCAGATATTTCGCGCCGAAACGGAGAAAGACATCGAGGCGAGATAATAGAAATATCGTTCATTTGGCAAAACAAGATCCTTTTAAGGGGTCAACAACCATTCCTAAATCTTGCAACTTCTACTATGCTAGCCTGGAGCACTGTACCTAATCGTAACACTTTTTAATAAGAAGAGTTGGCCTATGCCCAGCATGTGGACAGGTTAAAAACAGGGCTGATATCAAATTAAACGTATTATTCATACACTCTGACTTTCTCTGATTCTTGTAAACCCGAATCAAAATTAGTTAAAAGAGAGTGTGTACAAAGTTATCTTGAACAGTTCAATGATAAAGTTTTTTTTGTTAAGTGTAAAAAAAACGTTTATATAAGCCTAGGGACTAAGCCAAATCTATATATTGTACCTACATACGTATATCACCGCCAGGATCAACAACAGTGTACTCAAACCCCTAAATAAAACAAACAAAAATTGTTGGAATTGGCAAAATATTTAATCCAACTTTATCCATGTTTAACGACGCGTACCTAATCTCCCTTCCTCATAAAGCTCTGGTGGCAAACAATAATTCTATACACTGTCAAAAGAAATTCCCTGATCCCCCTTAATTTCATTAACTGTGTATCCAACTGAGGTCTCCAGCTCTCCTAAAAGAAGAGCTTAAAATGCTTTAGAATTGCACTAGAATACTTTTTCAGAAAACTTGCCGATGAAGTTTGCAGAAAAGGTGGCTGTTTTACCACTTATTTGGTTTATTTACTGGTTCATTAGATTAATAAAGAGTACAACGAAGAAATATCAAGAGGGTTTCCGTCACCGCAACTGATAGGAACGGCGGTTTTTTACGTTGACGTGGAAAAAACTTTATGTAACAAATTACTGAGCAAGGTAGAGCCGATGTGCTATATCTAGATTCATTCGTAAGTAGTGGATCTGTCTATCTAGATGCTTGACAAGTCCATCTTGACCATTTTTGTAAAAGAAAATTACTGAAAAAATATTAACCCGATACCCCATGCGCGACTATCAGGTTAGTTCTTCTCCAAGTAAACGAGGTGCCAGCCAGGATCATCGTTCATTTGAAAGTTAACCTCTTCAGGCACTTGATTTATAACACACATTGTCATAGGTGTGGACTAGGCATATCATTAAATATTTAACGTGTTTGAACTTTTTGTCAGAACTTTCTCCCCAGTAAATAAATTTTAAAATTGCTATTTTCTAATCATTAAAACTCCACCAGATGTCTGAAAGAAGACCAGACTGAGATCACGTGAGATTACACGCCGACGTACTGAACGTACCTTGTTTTTACTCCAAGCTCGCCTTTACATGTATAAAATGCATTCCTTGAGCATAAATTTAAATTTGCCGTGTTATCGAAATAGTTGCAAAATTTATGAGCAACGAGAAATGTAAGGAATGAATTATGCGATCGTTTGAAATGTTTACTTGAAATACACGCATGTTATGTGTCTAATTGCATTCCGTGATAACATTTACGTAGTTGTACCATTCTGTACCTGGATTTGTCCACTAATTCCACATAGCACTTATAGTTATAATTTGTTTTTGGTAATTTATTGGTTTGTTAGGGGATTGCCCATTCTCCCTAATGTGCTGGGCCCAGAATGGGCAGCGAAACACGGTAGGTGCAGTAGTAAAGAATTTTAAGTATTTCAAAAATCTAAAAAATATACAAAAAGTACCGCCATTGTTTTATAAAGAGTAGAAAAATAAAAAAGGTGATTTGCAAATTCGGCGGCAAATCAAGTAGGTTTTTCTTATTGTTCTTTTGCTGAATGTGTAAAACATAACGAAAAATGTTTTCCATTATCTTTCGCTTAATTACATTGATTGGTCTATAAAAAAAACAAGTTTTTATGTTGATGATTAAATTATATGATTCATGTATGATGTAAAAATGGCCCTTTCTCCATCACCTAAAAATGGCGACGATGTATGTGCGATTTAGCGGAAGTCAGTGGAAGCAACAAGTTACATTACGTGACATTTTTGGCAAAAGTCAAAAGTGATTTCATTGAAAAAAAAAGGCGATAAAAAAATTTATTACTGGACAAATTTTTTTACGTTATGTTTTACTAGTAAAACACTAGTGTTATACTTATAAACCTTTTTTGTTTTTATACTACATATTTTATGCAAAGTCCGTTATATTTCGTTATATCCGTTATAATTATATTGTATTATTATTCCAATCCATTTATATTGATAGTTAAATTGAGAGTTAAGTGCTGGCAACATTTAGCTATAGTAACGTTTTGATTATTTTAAATAAAAATACTTTTGATAACCAAAATACAATTCATTATATTAACGTTCATTTGGATGTACGTAAGATTCTTAATTTTAGACTAAAATATTCACACTTAGTTCAAAAGTCGTATCCACAGTGGGCTCAAAATAGACCTTTGAGAGTTACTAGTTTCTAACTGACTTCAAAAAAGGAGGAGGTTCTCAATTCGATTGTATTTTTTTTTTATGTTTGTTACCTCAGAACTTTTGACAGGGTGAACCGATTTTGATGATTCTTTTTTTATTTGAAAGCTGGTGCTTCTCGTGTGGTCCCATTTCAATTTGGTTCAGTTCTGACAATGGCATCCATGAGAAAATCATATATAAGTCTTTTATGGAATAGTTTTTTTTTGTTGAAGTCGGTTTTTTTTGAAAGAATTATTGACTTTGAAAAAGCAAGAACATATTTCTGAACCATAAATTGTACTGTATTTAGGTTAATTTCCTTTCAATTACGCAATATGGTTTCGAAGATATTCTAATAATGTCATAAACCCTCTATATATTATTAAAAGGGCTATTAAGCCCTTTCAACAATTGCATGTATGCAACAGATGTTAATATTATTTAACCAAGCTCATAAAACAATTTTTCTGTAATTGAATCAACAAGATTGTTTTCCATCAACACTTCTGCGGTTACACACTGCATTCTGATAAAGTTGAACGCGGTGATCACGCGAGAACGTTTGCCGTTGCGGTGAAGACAACTGGCGGTGTAATCTATCAATTTCTACTGTTGATTGATCATTTCCTATCCAAGTTTAAATGATACGTATTTTAAACAACATGTGCTTGAAAATTTTAGTTTTTAAAACGTTTTTAAACGTCGTAGTTAAAACTTTGAAAAAGTTAAAACCTAACAAGATTCCTGTCTTGTTTCTTTACAGATTTATTAGTGTTGACGCTTAACATCTACCCAACATATAAAATGTTTCAAAGTTTTTATTTTTTTTTATTTTTGAAACCTTAAAATAACAAACATTGATATTATCGACATGTTGGCTTGTCAGTCAAAAAATATATTGTTCTACGCTCATGATCCTATTGTTTTTCCTCTGTAGTTACAATCTTAGAATAGGTGTTCTACATAGTCTACTTTTAGACAAATTTAAACGCCATTGGCGAAAGAAATTTATTCTCTTTTGTCTTGTAAAATATCATCACCATGGAACCCTTCAAATGCTTGCCTACGCTTGCTTGCTTTCGAGCCTATTTGCATGTTTTTTTACATAATTAGATATTATCAGTTTATTAAATAAAAATGTAATTTTAATATTTTCGTATGTGATGTGATAAATTGCAAAGAGCGCTTGAACTACAACTTGTCGTGTTTAAATTTTTGCAGCTTTGTTTCGGTCATTAATTAGATTAATAGTTTCATTATTTATAATAAATGATATAAATACACATTGGTTACCTTACAGATGGATTATTTTGCTATTACCAAGGAGAATTAATTGTACTGATGTACTTTTTATAAATTAAACAGAACCTCATTATTTATGTTGCATTTATATTAAAAATTTCAATAAAAATGTTAATACTTTGAATAGGTAATTTTCAATTTGATGTACCTAGTAGTTAGAAAGGGATTCTATTTTCAAGTGGTTTTGGTTGCAAACTATTTATTTGATTTTATTGTTGGAAACTGGCATCATTCTTTCATATGTTTTATTCCTTTCGTGCACCTTGTAGAATCCTATATCTTTTATAGGTTTTTTTTAAATCTTAATTAGAGGTTGCCAGTTTATTCATAGGCCAAACGGTGCTTAGACGAAATAGACGACGACGAACCAGTGTCTCCAACATTAGACCTATTGCTGAGAGAAGTTGTTCGCGATGCCTTTAAACCATATTTACGTTGAACTATCATTTCTATTGGTCATGGGGACTTTAAAGAGTATTTCGCCAGTACCCAGTGATCGGTTGACGGACTACCTTTTCCAGTTTCCATCAGCCTCACTGCATCTGCGTAATTTTTAAGGATAATTATTTGCTTACAACGCCAAAGAGTCACAGTGTGTATGGTGCCGGTTAGAGGGATAGTTGACCGCCTGAAGGTCTTTGCGACTATCCACTCACTCCGATCGGATTCTGAAAAAATTCAACAAAAGACTCACCCGGCAATGTTAATTCTTCACAGAATGTTACTGAAGGGCAATCGCATTATGCTTGTCCGTAATCTAATAGTCTATATTTTTCTTTTGACACGTGGAAACCCCCCCCGGATCAACATCTCTGCGGGGCTAATAATGGTGAGGTGGCAGGTATGTGGGAATGGAACCTACTAAAACCACACGGTGTCCCATCAGAGGTGGGCCTTGTCTCTCTGTCCCGTAGCAGGGACCCAGTATAATGTAAAAAAAGAGAGTCCTCGAGAACCTTCAGACAGTCTATCCTAGATAATGTCTACTACTTCTGCCTTTATTCAAATTTTTAGGTATACTTGTCTGATTAAGAAATGTAAAATATGCCACCTTAATTTATTATAGACTTAAGAATTCGAAGTCCGTTGCAGTAGTGAAAGCTCAGAACATACATATCGCCTCCCGGCAAAAAAGTGTCATATCACAATATTAGGTACGTTTAACATTTTTATAGCATTGAATAGCAAATGTTGCATTTGGTCAGCTGTATAAACATCGTTATTAGCTCAGTAAAAAGGGAACAAAGTTCCCTTTTTCACTGACAGACAAGACTAATAGTTTTTAGGTTTAGGTGCTGTAATTCACACGCACCCGTTTGCATGCCAAACGTAAGCAAACGTTTTTAGATAGTTATCTAAAGCCGCACCCGTAGCGAGTTGTGTTTCGTAATGAGGTCATATGACAAAAAACTAAAGTTACCGACATATCTCACAGCATAAGCACGCTGCAGTGACAATGAGCTGGCCACGTATGCAAGAAGGATCGATTGCTGTTGGTGCAAACGCGTCTTAGAGTGGAGACAGTGAATTTGTGAACAGAAGATTAGCCGCTAGCCGATAGACCGACGACCTGAAGAAGTTATCTGGGATAGACTAGATGCGGAAGGTCGAGGACAAGGTGCTATGGCGCACATTCATTATATATCCATATATATATACGCAAGTTCCCGATCGAATATCTATAAGTCTTAAAAGGGATTCTCTTAATTCTTTATTGAAAACTAAGCTACTTTAAAAACTGTTTTATTTATGACACAATATTTCATTATGTTGCAATTATACTTAATTAATTTATAATCATCCTCGTAATGGCACTTTATGGGGTGAGTAGGTGTCGACACCTGCCTGTCCTGTGACATAGACCTCAGTTTCCGTACCTATCAAACCATACATTCCAGTTTTGAACTGTATAGCTATTATGATAGGGTGGAATTCAAAAACTGAAATGGCAATCCTACATTGGTCAGACCATTTTTGACATATAAATAGCTGCTATTAAGAGATATAGAGCCGACTGCACTGGTCGTCGTTGGTGATTAAAATTATTATTGTTTTTAATTAATCATATAGAGTTACGTGTTGATTGCATCGGAGCTTGCCGGGCTTTTTCCGTGAGTACGATTAGCAGAAAAAGTGTGAACTAAAATTGTTTGTTAAGAAAATTTCTAAATTTCATTCTCTTGTTATTTTACACGCCTGTTTGCACGACATACTAACAGAAATTCTTACTTTAGAATTTGCTGTATCAATATTTTTAAGGCCTCTTTATTAATAATCTCCCTTAAACATATGTATCGCGGTACAAAAGTTGGAAATCGATATTTAGTGTTTTATTTCTCCCATTTTACCAGTAGTATGTGAATCGACGGGCCTGTTGGTCTAGTGGTTAGTGACCCTGACCACTATGCTTATAGGTCGATTCCCACCTGAGTCTGGGTGTTCTTTGTGTCCGTTCTATGTTTGTAAAGTCCCCCGCGACACAGGAGTAATTCCTAATGCGGGAGTTGTCTTTTTTAAAAAGAAAAAAAGAATCTTTTTCGTTTGTAGTCGGATTGTACAAAAAGAAAAGCAATTATTTTAGAAGATACCCAATATTTTACATTTTTACTAACACGTTCTGTCGCATAACACAGATCCTTATTACTTAATAGTTTACATATAATCAATACCCATATATTTGGCCTGGCCTGTTGGTCTAGTGGTTAGTGACCCTGACTGCTAAGCCAGAGGTCGTGGGTTCGATTCCCACCCAGGACAAATAATTGTGTGATGAGCACGATAATTTGTTCTGTGTCTGGGTGTAATTTATCTATAGTATGTATGTATTTAGAAATATATAAGTATGTTTATCAGCAGTCTGGTTACCATAGTACAGGCTCTGCCTAGTTTGGGATCAGACGGCCGTGTGTGAGATGTGTAGAGTTATTACTATATTATTATTATTCTCTTTATTAACATTTATAAAACATATAAATTACATTTTTAAATACATTATTAAATAAAAAAAAATATATATTTAAAAATAAAAAAAATAGTGTCCCACCGGCATCGAGTACAGGGACCAAGCTACCGGTGGTTAGGGTTCCAGAGACAGAAACTTCCTCACAATACGTGCCGTGTCAAGAAGGACCGCCTTCTGCATCAGGCCCTTAATCCAGCTGCCTAACGTGAGCCTCTGAAGGTGTTGGTCGAGGCTCTTCGCTATAAACCCATGGGCTGATATGACTATCGGCACAATGATTGCCGAATCCACATCCCACATGTCGATCACCTTATTATTATTATTTGATCACATATTGTCTTTACCAAGTCACAAACACGTAGTAAGTACACTAACTGTGAATATCCAAGTCTAACATTATGTACAATGTACTTATGTTATAAGTTATCAGTAATACCTGGAAACTAAAGTAGATTTAGTTTAATTATTTTTATTTATTGTATTATAGTATTGTTGCAGATCAGAAGAGACACAAGCAATTAACACAGTATTTATGTACACGGGGTACATAAAGTATGTACAATAAAAGATAGAAGATAAAAGATATTATAAAAAAAGAAACATATTCTAACTTATCGCTTATGTTGACGGTACTGGTTGAGCGATTGCATCGTCTGCCATGCGCCCTAGTACCTACGACGTCGAGGTGACGTACCTACTAACTTAAAGCTTGCATTATACTCGCACAATAATACATTCACACGCAATACATTCCTATATATACATACATATATACCGTCATGCCTGTAGCCCTGAAGGAGTAAGCAGAGGTATATGAAACACACTCATTTTGCCAATTATATTTTGGTCCCATTCACCAACCAACCGGGCACTGGGAATTAAAGTTGGGAAAATTGGAAGCATATTAGAAGGGAAAGATCGGAAGGGAATGGAAGGAAGATGACATTGCTTATACGGATAGATTGGTAAGTATTAGTACTAGCTCAAGCAGGTCAATGTAACTCGAATTGGAAACATCCACTAAAACAAAAACGCTTGTTTTAATAACTGTACTAGCAACCCGCCCCGGCTTCGCACACTCGCTTAGCAGAAACATCTTCAACAATCAACATATTTCATTCAATTTACACAAAATCTTAACAAATTATACACCTAAACCTTCCTCATGAATCACTCTGTCTATTAGTGAAAACCGCATGAAAACCCGTTCAGCAGTTTTTCAGTTTATCAGACAGACGCGGGGATTTTGTTTTATAATATGTAGGGGTTATAATGTATTTAAATTATGATATTAACAGCATTACCGACTTTAAGATACATTAATGTAAATATGTTCAATTGTGACTCAATCTAATATTATCTTTAACAAGGTTTTATAAACTTCACTTGTACCATAACTAACTATGTAAACAAATTTTGGCAATCAATTTTTACCTACTACTAATTGTTGTATCGAAACGAAACTTTGTGTTTGTATGTAGTTTCGATGACAATGATGACAATGATCTGATGATGAGGACAGAAGCTGCATAGTGAAACTCTTCAGTGGTTACCACGGCTGGTCTAAGACACTCGAAAGCCTTAATAAAGGGCTATGATAATAAAGTATCCAAAGAACTTTTAGAGCTCAAAAGATACAAAACCTGTGCAGTAACAAGAGTCCTCACCGGACACTGCAAACTGTACAAACATATGTTCAACCTAAAGTTGGGCGAGAACACAATATGCAGATTCTGTCAAGAGGCAGAAGAAACCGCAATGCATATTCTATGCTCTTGTGGCCCACTAATGCGGCACCCAAGTATTAACCTAGGGTTTACACATCATACAACCGCAGGAAATACAAACAATCAATGCTGATAGGATCTGGAGGTTTCTCGAAGCCATAAGTCTGAGCAATGAACTATAAAGCAAAAGTGCGTTACAAAAAACCAGAAATGGTCGAGGTGGCACTAGGTACTTAAAACAATAATAATAATAATGGGGACAGGAGGTGCATAGTGAAACTCTTCAGTGGTTACTCGTAAACCCTTCGGGTTTGGATGCTTATCCATTTTGAATAGTCCAACAAATCAGTTACCAAGGCTAATCAGCCTTGGTAACTGAGCTGATCTGATGATGAAATCAGGAGGTTTTTTAATTCGGTCCACCATTGAAGCGTGTTTATCTGTGGCACTAAACTATAATTATTTTTGAGTGAAGAATATTGTCCATTCTGGCACCTCCAAATTGAACAGAAATCTGTAGAGGCGGATGAGAAATGGCTTTGCAAGGGTAGTAGAGACATCTTCAACAATCATCATCATATTTAATCCAATTTACACAAACAGTAAACATATTATAAACCTAAACCTTCCTCACGAATCACTCTGTCTAGTAGTGAAAACTGCATGAAAATCCGTTCATTAGTTTTTAAGTTTATCGCGAACAGACAGACAGACAGATGCGGCGGGGCATTTTGTTTTATAATATGTAGTAATTATATTAATACATTTAAACTAAGAATTTTGAGTAATTTGCGAATACTAATACCGTAGCACTTCTATCACGGCAGCTATGCTGTCTGGTTACATTATGAACGCTACCTTTAGAAAGGATAGAAAATAAATACTTTCGTACTTCTACTATTATAGGTTAAAGGAACCATGAGAGACGGCAGGTAAGTACTACTTACTTAAAAACGAATTGACTGGCAGGTGTAACGCGATTGCGTCATCATGCCCCATTAAAGTACCACGTACCCACGTTTTTGGGTAACATATGCGTTTCAGAAGATTATTTATTCATAATTACATTTCATTGTCAGCACACCATTTGTCATTATTTTACAAAATGTGCCTTTGTCGTTGCCATAACACTTAAGGGGTGTTTTATCCAAAATATTGTGTTTTTTCATATCCCACTAATATTATAAATGTGAAAGTTTGGATGGATGGATGTTTGTTACTCGTTCTGAACCGATTGTGATGAAACGTGGTATGTAGATAGCTGGAGGCCTGGATTAACGCATAGGCTACTTTATGTTCTGATATTCCCACGGGATCGGGACTTACGCGGGTGAAACTGCGGGGCGCTGCTAGTTGTTTAATATGTCAGTAGCCATGAAGATTTAAATAGACTGTAACTTATCACAGATGATTGATGATGACCTATGATTTTGTATGGAATTTATGACTTGAATTGGTGAGGAATGCCCCCGACTCTTATGCAAAATTCTACTTTCGATGTTTCTTCTAGACGAGTATTTGGTTGGTGGACGAGGTTTGCACACAAAGTTTTCTTTCACTGTCAAACTGACACTTGGCGTATAAGCTTAAGCTTTAAAAAGTAAGTGGTGCAAGAATCAAATTCGATTCCAAGAGGCAAATGATTTTACTACTTGGCTTTCACTTTTTTTACCTACCAACAGATATTTAGAGACCTACTTCCGTTATGATAAGAAGTTTAATATTCTGAAGGTGCCTAGTTTGAAAAATGCAAAAATGTTTGCTAGAAATACCACAAAATCTGCCTCATCAATCATTGATAGATTTAAAAATTAAAAGACACTTTAAAAAAAAAATTAAAGCTTAAAATTTTTCGAAGATTTATTTAAATGTGAAAAAGAAGAAAAGAAAACAAAAATAAAGTATATTTAGTCAAAAACAAGTTACTAATTATAAAATTAGAAAATATGAATGCCCAGCCCGAAACAAATTTAAGAAATTTTGCTGCCGCCATACTCACTCAGGAAGATGTAAGGATTCTATCGATATCTCATACACCCAAATCTCTTCAAGCATTTAGAAGTTATGATGGAATAATATATGAATATGCCTATATGAACCCTGAAAACATTATATCGGGCCGTATTCGTGTAAAAAGCCTTTTAATGCGCTGAAATAAAAACGTTTTTAGTATTTTATGCATGCAACACGCAAGGAAAATAGTGACAATTTAAAGAGTTCACTTTACTGTCTTTGCAATAGTGCCTGTACTTTATCTATCACACAATCTGTGGAAAGCTATTGAGAGTTGACCTTTAGCTAATTAGTCAAGGAATTGAACTTCTAAATCTTGATTTCCGATTAGAATCTGTTTAGCTGGAATGGGATGATTCTCATTACCTACTTAAGGTAAAGTATTTTAAGTACTTAGGTACGTTAAAGTAGATAGGGGACGTCTGATCTCGCGAGCCATAGCAATAGTTGTTTAAATACAATGACGTCAAGAAATTTTACAAACACCTATAAGTAATTAAATACAACATTATTTTCTTTAAATGTCTTGTTGTATCTATCCTGACACTTACTTATTGAGATAATTCACACACCTAGATCTAAACAGGTATTAACTCAAAAACAGTACTTTTTTTTCAGAAAAGGCGAAAAACTAATTAGTGTGTATGTAGATTTATGCTTTTCATATGCAGCTAAATAAAAGGTATTATCGAATCTTGTGTTTAAATCATGTTTTGGGCTTGGAAATTGGATTTTTGTAATTATTTCCCTATTGCTTAACAAAAATTGATGAATAATTTTTTATTGTCTTGTTCTGCATCATGGCAATTTGTTTTGAATAAACAATAAGCTTTGATTTTTGTTTGAATTTAGTCACAGTGAGCCTTGCCAATTTGCTTCGAGGCTATCACTTCCTGTGGCAGAATCTATCTAAGAGTGTAGGCACACTATGTCTTTTCAGTCGTTTGTGCTGCAGTGATCCGCATCCACTTAGTTTTAAAGCTCCCACGAATATCGGTTTCAGGATGGTTTTATAGAATAGATTATTTAACAATGTATGTATATTTGTTTTATTTTTTTGAGTTGAGCCCGTGTTGGTGAATTTAGCTCCTTTTAGATCTAGTTAGATCTAATACCTTTTAGCTAATAAGTAACCTGAGACAAGTGAGTTCGTTCTTCTGCTGGTTGCAATTTTCAGTTTGAAGTAGATACCTGAGGACATTATATTCATCTTATGAACTAAAACAATACGATATATTATTTTAAAGCCCTTGTTACCGTTATTATATTTAAAATAAAGTGCTATGTAAGATTTATTAATTTTTCTATTTTGTTTATTTTATAACCCCACTGAATATAAAACAATAACTACAACAGATAATGGGGTCTAGACTTAAATTACTGTATCCAATTCTTTTCTGCGCACTAGACCATAAAAAAGTTATTTTAATAATTTTAATGAGGTTTTATTAAATTATTATATATATTCATACACAAGATGTTGAATTGCGTATAAAGTATAAATTATTCAAAAACATATTACAATAATAATTAACGTTTCAAAATTTTATTGCAATGTTAACTTTTTTAGGGTTCCGTACCCAAAGGGTGCCAACGGGTTCTTATTACTAAGCATCCACTGCCCGTCCGTCTGTCTGCGGACTATCTCAAAATTTATTGATAAATCGAAAAAAAAATGGTTTTTACGATTTTTGACCATTTTTTTGACGGTGACACCACCGGTGAATATGCCTTGAAATGAAATATGTTAATCGTAACGTTTTCATCCAAATAATAAAAATAAAGTACCAGCTATCTCAATTAAAGTTGCGAATATGCTAATTCTATCCGACTATAGTGTTAAATCTTGTACGATGGTACGGAATCCTTGGTGTGTGAGAGTCTAACTTGCATTTGGTCGGTTTTTATTTATTCTAATGAAATCTTAGAGCGTCTGTTTAGATGTAACGGTTAACTCCACCTCATATAACATTTTTGCCTTTTTTACACATCTAAGTTGGTTAACAACCACTTCAGTCGCCTGATAGTAATCAACTACTATCTAATCCGACTACTGACTAATCGATCTATAAGCAATCGAAACACTAGTTGCGTTACTTGTGTTGCGCTAATCCTACCCCTCTGTACAAAGAGACCTGCAGACCCCACTCATCTGCAGAAGAAATAGCACTGCAGTTGTAGTGCTGCCCTACCGTGGTCTATATAGTACTGTTGGATGGAGATTCTTCTCTAGTTGGGCGGTTAAAATTTAATAAAAAATCTAGTGGCCTACCTCATCCCTACGCTCTTCTGTTTTAATTTTTTAAATTTATTTAAGTCTTGTATAGTTTGATCGCTTAATTAAGCGATTAATTAACTGAGAATTGAGATTGCATTTTTTATTGCTCTTCTTTCGACCTCTCAATTTTCTTCTTTTTTTAATACACTTAACTGTATACTTTTTAATGCACCTACTTTACGCATTTCTGCATCACCCTAAGGCAGAGTGGTAGACAATGTCTTTATACATCTTGCGCATAAAGTATAAATAAAAATGTACACATTATGAAATCAACAAATTCAAAAGTCAAACTTCATCTACCGTAACCGACTGTCCATATCAGAATATCTTTGTTTCCCTTTAATATAATTTCCAATATGGGCGGGTCGTCTAACACCAGAGCGGGAAAGATATAGGTAAGTTTTTTTTTATTATTTGTAACGATCGACTAATTTTAATTTTATTTCATGCATGATTCATTAGTTAGCCTCCTGTTTCAATAAAACTCCTTACTTAAACTAACAAGCCTCGTTGCGTTAAGTAGGAAGTTATAATTTATCAAAAATTTATATCAAATTGGCCTCGTATTCGGGATGTACCACCAAGTTTTTACAAGTGCCGATTGTAGATAGGGGACAATTATACGATCGAATCGCAAATTCGAAAGCGAAAACATTCGTTTAAAGTAATTTTCATGGATATTTGCATCGAAATAGATTTTTTTACGAAGGTGGCGTCGCGTCCGCTGCACAAGTGCGTACACGCATGCTCAATGCGCATGTCCAATTAAAATGCGCAATACTACTTCATTATGCTAAATTATTTTTATTCAAAGCTTGATAGGTACTAAACTTTCACGTGAGAATATAAAATATGTATATTTTTTTTCGATTTTGCCGACTTGCAACGTTTGGCAATGAACTTTTGTTTAACCGTTACACATTAATTACAAACATTAACATTGCAAAGACTGTTCGCGACAAGACTTTGATTTTAATTTTAAATGCACATTAAATTCAACAGAACTCGACGTCTAACGTCAAAATGAATTTATTTAGAAATGGATTATTAAAAAAAGGCTTATTTATTTACACCACGTTTTGGAATAGTAAAATTGATTACACAAAACTGCGTACAGCAGACTTTACGCAGATTTTTTATACGCTGAGTGCTTATAAACCGTCCTAATGCTGGGTATATCATAGTCCACCGCGGTGCCCAAGTGTAGTGTGAATTGGCATTGTCTATGAAACTTTGAGATCATTACAAAGGTGTCATTGATATATTACGTGTCCCCACTTTTACCTCCCCGGTTAGGCAAGTAATAATTAATTTATATTACGCACATGAACTTCCAAAAGTCAAATGTGCGTGACCGCGGTCCGAGCTCAAACCGCCGATGTACAAGGTCAATTATATAATACGCCGATAGGCCTCGTCTAGTGTAATTATGAGAAGAGACTAGCTTTTAGAATTATGTCTGTTTGAATTGACAACAATGTCTATAAAGAAATTAGATTTCCTACAAATTGATAATATGATTAATTAGACTAAAGTATTAGATGTGAGCAATTTCTGCAACAAGAATCAAATACACCCGCACTATTGTTCCACACTCCACCTCTATTTCTAGTCTATACAAAATGTTTATATTGATTAAACCATTTTTCAAACAACCAACAAGGCAATTAAGCAACAGCAATGGGATTTTATTCAGATTCATCAAACCAATTCGAAATCATAATTGATCTGCCATGTAAAAAAATATAGAGGGCTGTTAGGAATGGAATAGGCGCCAAAAATACAAAACTAGAACGATGACTGGCCGAAACACTTGGAGCCGAAAGTCAATTAACGATCGTGGCCCGGGCACGTGGAACCGAACCGGCTGATAACTCAGAACAACCGAAAACAGCACATAAATTTATAATTTACTTTATGTTAGAAAATCCTTTACGTAGGCGATGTTCTATTCGAAGTTTGTTTATGATTTCTTTTATATTACCATGATTTTGACAAGAATATTTGACTTTACTAGATCTTTTGTAGTCATTTCTTAAGTAAGTCTTAAAATAATAGTCAATTCGTTATGTATTCGTTAAATTAATCGAATGTTGGAAAATTTTGTTTGTCTCCTCACCGGCTTTCACCCTTCCCCTACTCCCAAATCAAAGGCCGGCAACGCACTTGTGACTCTTGAGTTGCAGGTGCCTATGGGTGGCGGTAGTCATTCACCACCACCATTGAGTAAACTAAGATTATTACTATATTAAGAAGCTATTTTAGGTACATCACACTTTGAAGAGTTGAAGTATACTTAAAATGTCACGGGAACAGGAATAATTAAGGAACGCAAGTAAGTGACTACCGTCGCCCATGGACACCTGCAACTCAAAAGTCACAAGTGCGTTGCCGGCCTTTGAGATAGGAGTACGCTCTTTTCTTGAAGGTTTGAAGGTCGTATCGGTCCGGAAATATCGCAGGCGACAATTTGTTCCAGAGGTTGGTAGTGCGAGGCAAAAAATTTCTGGAGAACCGCACAGTGGTGGATTGCCAATTATCCAGGTGATGGGGATGAAAGTTTTAGTAGTACGTATTTTAAAGTACTTCTGCGTACACGATATTTTTAATTTTATTTTCTTGCAAAAATAAAAATAATAATTTGCGAATTAGCGAAACAATACCCAATAGAAACTTACTACAAAATAAATAAGTACCAATGTTGAACGATAAGTATCTATTTACTTAGTTAAGAAATAATTTTGCTTATTACTTGTAATTAGAAATGATTAAATCATTCCTAATTAATTTTTTTTCTCAAGGGAGCTAATCAACCAGTAAATGTCGTGTACAACTGTAATTGGACTCCAGGTTTACGAATTGTATAACGTGACTATTAGTCTAAGAAGTAATTAATCTGTTGCCTGTATCTGTACCTTACAAATAAAATAAAATAAATAAAATAATTGAAATAAAATATAGAAATTGACAAAAACAGAACTTATTACTAACTTATTTATTTAAAAACTGTTATTATACCATGAGATATCGCAAAAACATTAAAAAAAAGCTGTTGGCCAGCGTCCCATAAATGCGCGCGTGGTACCTGATCATTATTTTGTTGCAGAATTATATTTAGTTTAAAACTATGATATCTCCTCAGATATTCATTGAAATCAAATGATGTCAAAGGCAATTTTGTTCAAAATTAAATACTTGTGATGAATTACGCATTGTTTGAAAAAGGATTAATATCATGTTTATAAAAACACCTTCGCAAATAATGCATTATGTTAGAACAAATTTGATTACCATATAAAAGGTTATAGTGAGTCAACCTTAAAAGATAGACAAATACTGTTGCTGACTTTTTTAGAATTTTTAAAGGGAAACAATTCCCTCACACATGATTTTTGCGTAACATTAACCGTTTACGCAGTGCACGCAACGGAAGCTCCCAAAAGGAATATTTTTGTCCGGTTTTGCAACCTTTTTCATTGATGATCCGCTCCTATTTATCATAGCGTGATGTTATATAGCTTATAGCCTTTTTCGATAAATGGACTATCCAACACAAAAATATTTTTTTAATTAGAACCAGTAGTTCCTGAGATTAGCGAGTTTAACCATGCAAACAAACAAATATTTCAGGTTTATAAAATTAGTATACACAATGACAGGCCTATTGGTCTAACGGTTAGTGATTCTGATTACTAGGCCAGAGGTCGTGGGTTCGATTCCCACCCAGGACAAATCAAGATCGCCTGAAGGAAGGAAAACAATTGGTTCAGTACTTATTGCTACCATCTACGATTCTCTTCTGGCTAGTTTATTAGCGGCAACATTGCCCCATGAGCTACTGTGACTACTGTGTACTGTACTGTACTGTACCTTTGATCTATTGAAGAGTTACACGTTGTTGTCATTACATACCTCTATCAAGAATTGGTAACAGCTGTATATAAGCTATGAGATGAGGCAATAATATTGCTTTGTAGGGCTTGTGGTACTGATTTGTTGTCCGAATGGTTTCGGATGGTCATTTGTTTTTCGACGCGAAGACAGTGTTATGAGCACTTATAGAAGAAAAATACGTCTTACAAGGCACCAGACCTTGTTTTTGGGCCATTAGTGAAGATCCTTAGATCTTTTACATTAAGACCCTTTTTAGACCCTTTTTGCAGCTGTATTTTTTTTTTGTCGACAACGAATCACTTTGGAAACCTATCACTTACCGCCAGCAACATTGGTTAATTGTCAATCACCTCATGTAGGACGTCTGAGTGCGGGGACCTGCTGGTTTTCCAAAGTTTTAGTGTTTTTAAACTTACTTCTGCTGAAGGTGATATTGCTTGTAAAAGAGGTGTAGTGCTGGAAGATTTAGATTTGCTTCTAACGCTGCTGTATGTGTAGTGCGCATGTATCCTGTAATTTCCACGCAGGCTAGTCTTTAGAAGCTTTATAGTTCGTTACTTGCAGTTATAAAATCTTTGAGATCAGTAATATATCATTGCCGTTATATGAATCCAAAAGACAATATTAGGGCCGTGGCCCCATGTTTTACCTATCATTCTGCGGCACTATGTGAAGGACTTTGTGGCTATATTTATTTTCGCCTCTAAGTGGGTGCTGCAATTCAGCTTGCTGTCTAGTATTACTCCTAAATACTTTACCTCGCTAGTTAAGTGGGGTTCAGTTTTAAATAATTTGGGCTGTTTGAAAGACCGTACACTCTTTTGTTTTTAAATATTACCAGCTTAGTCTGTGTTGGAGTTACTGAAAGATCGGCACCATTTTTATGCGATTAAATAAAATTGCTGTTGCAATAAAATTGTATCTTCACATACTGAATTCGCAAACTTACTGCTTATAAGAATGGCAAGATGGTCCAAGTTACCTACTGTATCATAGTGGTAATCGTTGAGTTATACTTTGTATCCAGCGTACGTCCATCAGTTGTATTACAATACAGATCGCTAGGTATACACTATTGTAGAATCTTTCGTTTCTAGAATAGGCGATTCTCTGAAATAGGCTTAGACCTATTCTAGAAAATCAACAACCTAGCCTGTCTACATAGCCATTATAACCCTCTGAAACGAGCTGATATCTTGTTGCATGTTTCTAATCAAGACCTTGTGGAGAAATGTCTGATATGGTAATTTCTATAACTCTTTGTTCAGCTTTGTGGTTTTTATGTCCTCTTTATTTAGGAAATGTCTTTATGACTTCATTAGAATACTACACACAATTCATTAGACACAGCCTTTGGCATAATACATGCAACGCATCTGTAATCCTTGCATATACTGGATAGAATTTAGTAGTGTATACGAGGTCCCAGTTGGTGGACTTGTGTCCGCTCCGATATCGTTCATCCGAATTTCTGCAATTCAGTTTTGGAGCTCACGCACGCGAACTTCGTGCCACCATCCGATAGAATAAAAGATAAAATATCCGTATGATTGTTGCAAATTTAAAAATACTTTATTTTACATAAATTAAAAAATACCAACGAAAGTTGTAATATGGTTTAATTATCAACTTTACATTGATTTAACCATCGAACCACCACCATCCATATATATAAAAATCAATGCCACTTTTCGTTGTAATTTTATAACTCAAGAACGGGCTCACCTATCCAAACCAAATGTTTAGGCTCTGTTCGGAACATTTAGTAGATGGTTTATGTGAAGTTTGCACAAAAAAGAAAACTTAACGAGGGACTTACGCGGGTGAAACTGCGGGGTGCAGCTAGTAATTCTATAAAAATTAAAAACTAGCAGCGCCCCGCGGTTTCACACGTGTAAGTCCCAATCCCGTTGGAATATTGGGATAAAAAGTAGCCTATATGTTAATCCAGGTCTTCAGCTATCTGCATACCAAGTTTCATCGCAATCGGTTCAGTAGTTTTGGCGTGAAAGAGTAACAAACATCCATCCATACTTCCAAACTTTCGCGTTTATAATATTAGTAGGATGTATTTTGTGACCATTATTTCAACATCAACATCTTAGCTATTTGACGTCCACTGTTGAACATGAATTTCTTCGAATTCTATTCCAAAGAGGGGTCTTGCGACACAGCTCCCTCAAGCTTTTCCTTGCTACTTTACCCACGAAAAAAATTAATGTTTTTCACACTCATCATTCTCCTCCGCGCCTTTTCCCAACTAAGTTTGGGGTCGGCTTTCAGTCTAACTACGATACGGCCGAATTCGATATTTTACATGAAGCGACTGCCATTAGACCTCCACAACCCAGGTACTAGGTGATATCGAAGTTCTGTAGGTAGACCAGGTTGTTGGACCATTCGTATGAGAACAGGGACCGACGCACTATAGAAAATGCTAGAACAATGCCATGTTGTCGCTACATCAAAAACTCTTATTTATTTTATTAAAAATAGGGGCAAACTATAATAGATGATAACACAGTTCACTATTTAATAAAAATAAGTTAATAGACATTATTTTGATTGGTTATACCGGTAACGCAATGTTATTGGTCGATTGATAAATATTAATGAATAGTGGGTTATAAAAGAGTAGGAATGTATTATAAGCGGGAAACTATCACTTGAGTGTGGACAGAGGTACGAACAACTTGACAGTTACTGTTAGTTACTGATTTTCATGGTTTATATCAGTGGTTGTGAGACTGTTTCTTACAGGCATATCAAAAATTGTTTTTACTAATGTCGTTACTGGCACACTTTTTAAGTTTATTGATTAGTTTACGAGTTGAACTTTACTATAATACATATAGTCATTTTACATAAATTACATTTTTTTAATACCACGAAATTCATGGTTCTTATGAATTCCCAATTCAGGTCTAACGGATTTAATACATTCAAATTAATTTATTGTAAAATTTTATGGGAATAGATATAAAGTAAAGACTTATATTATTGCTGTGACTTATGTTATTGTTTTATTATTAGTTCTAATTATTAATTTCAATCAATAATCTAATCAATATAATTATGTAACATTTTTAATTATTTTAAGATTTGCACGCCAATATGGTAGAGCATAGACGGACTTTTTATACAGCTAACACCATTGTAATTATGTAAATTTACCTATGTTCAGCAAAAATAAAGAAATTGAAATTATCATACATTTCTAAAAAGCTCATTGTATTTAGATTGTAATACAACTCTAAAGTTGTAAGTTTCGTGTTTCTATTTCCATGTGAAAAAATTGAACAATAAAATAAGGGAAAAAAGGCAGTTTTCTAACTTCACCGAGACTTTTAACAGTGACCGATGTCTCCCGATGCTTTACATTTGATGTTGTTTGGTAGCCCAGATATTCATAAATAACATTTACAAAAATCAGCTGCCGATATGTGCGGTTTCTTAAACTTATAGCGATAAATGTGATAAAAGTCAGGAAACGGAAAACCTTTATCTATTGCGGTTTCTAATATAGACTATTTATTTGACTACTTTGCGTTATTTTTTTTTATTACATATATTTTACATATTTTTTCATAATGACTACTACTTTCAATTGTTCTAAGCGTGAATTATTACTTTCATTTATTGAAGGAGGAAAACACTTGAAGCACTATCAACATTACATACATAATTCTGCAAGCTCTTTCATCAGGTATACACATTCTGAACAATTTAGCAACTATGCCGCGAAATCTGTCAGAATCTATATGAGTAGTTATGAATGGTACTACATGCCATCTTCAGTTCACAAAATTTTAATTCATGATGAAAGTATCATAAAGAATTTTGCTGTGCTTCCTATTGGTCCACTTTCAGAAGATGCTCAAGAATCCCGTAATAAGAATTATTAAAAATTTCGCCTACATCATGCTAGGAAGTGCTCTTGATCAGCTACAAATGAGGACTCATTTCATACTCATCTCTATACATTAGACCCGTACATTTCCAGTTTCAGAAAAACATATGTCAAAAGTGTGAGGGAACTTGATGAAGATACCCTAGATCTTTTGAAATTGAACGAACTCATTTCAGATCCCGAAGTTCAGCAAGTATAATTTAGCATAGATACATATTTTTTTCTTCTATTCATTTTAATTATAAATTGGTATTAAAAATCTTCCAAAATTTCATTAAACAATTATATTTAATTAAAAGTTTTAATTGCTTATCTAAGTAGGTAAGCACTTTATTATTTGCCTTTATAATAGACGAGTATAATAATTTTATTCACAATACAAATAGTATTTTTACTAAGGAAATAAAATAAAGAAATAATTTCTTTTTCAAAAAGTTTTCGTTATTTTTTTTAACATATACTACTAAAATAAATCCCGACAAAAGTATAACAGCTGAAGCTTTATACAGTACTCTATATTTTTGCAAAATTTCAATCGCCTTTATCGACTTATAAAAAAGTTATCGATTTTTGATCCGAAACAGACCTCTATTTTTCATAGTGCGACGGCTTAACGTGCTCTCCGACGCACGGAGGGGTCTCAATGCGCTAGGAATGGTCACCTATCTTAAGACTGACCTGGCTTGTATTACTTAACGTAATGTGCTAGTAAGGTTAGCTAAGGCAGGCTAGGTAGGTTAGTAACATTTTTCACAGTAAGCATTGATTTATTTTAGCTAAATATTATGATAAACGCTTTATTTTCTACTAGTTGCCCCCGCGGTTTCACCCTCGTAACTCCTGATGCCGTGGGGATATCTGTTATGGGCCTATGTGTTAATCCAGGTGTCCATCTATCACATACCAAGTTTAATCGCAAGTTTACAAGGATATAATTATGTAAAAACAAGACATAACATTTATTAACAAAAGATTAACAGGTAGGATACTCACAACAAATAAACACTATTTGCGTCGTACAATTTCTCCGCTTCACCGTCTACTGGTAATGTTCCCAGAAGACTACCAGTATTATCACACAGGAAATTAATTATATATTCGTATGTATATTTTACTAGCAGCGCTCCGCGGTTTCACCCGCGTAAGTCCCGATCCCGTGGGAATATCGGGAGGAAAAGTACTCCAGCTTTCTACATACCAAGTTTCATCGCAATCGGTACATTGGTTTTTGCGTGAAAGAGTAACAAACATCCATCCATCCATCCAAACTTTCACATTTATAATATTAGTGGGATTATAATATTAGTGGGATTAAGTGTTCCTGACTCGAAAGAGTCTGTTTTGCAGTGTACCTTACAGACGGTACCGTATTCTAATACTTCACGTTTTTTAAAATAGAGTAACCATGTCTAATTATAGCTTTTGTGATAAAAGCCTAGTTTAGTTTATTTGATGATGATAATAATAATCATTATATGATTGCTTACGCTTCAACATATCTGATGACAAGGAATTAGACCGGATCCCTGTCAGCACCGGCCCACGTAGTAGCTACGGACCTCCCATGTATGTTATGTTATTATGTTATTTTATTTGTGTACGTAGTTCTGAACCCTAACTAGTCAGTGTAAGTCAGTAAAAAGAGTTCCGTTCTAGATCGTTGTTGAGTTTCTATATGTCCGTTAACTACATATTACTATTCAAATAAAAATAAATAATTTAATAATAGCCCTTATCCATACAAAGTGCAACCTTCTCAATAACCAGCATAATTTAGTTAGAGATGAGTTTATGATCTAACGAAACGCTCTGATCTTTTAGCTTTCAATTGTATTTTTGAGAGACTATATGTATATATTTAAACAACTTCTTCGAATTAAACTTTATGGACTAAGAAATGAAGATTATGAAAATCAGTAATTTTATATTTTTATTTGCACATACATGTATTTAACGACGTTTATGTAGAACATCTGACGACCGCGTTGCGGATCGGTGGTTCGATTCCTGCTTATACATGTCAGTCCATACACAGTATAGTCAATACCTACATACATATGTCTATATGTATGTAGACTATGTAGGTATTGTCTGAAAATATTTTTTTTCATTAAGTAAACTAACAGTAAAAAAAATTCTGTCCAATTATCATAGTAAATTGTCTTATAATGAAACAGAGCTAATAATAAAAGTAATAGAGTAAATAGGATTAATAAAGCAATAAAAATGGTCAATTCGTCGTAGTTTCACAACTTATATTTTTAAGCATGCTTAGTTAGAGTAGTGGAAAAGTATCAACACACATCCACACACACACACACACACACACACACACACACACACACGCACGCACACACACGCACACACATACGCACATACACATATACGCACTCATGTTTCTTAACACTTACAGTTACTTGTTAAACACTAAATGTGCTTGAAGGTTGAGGTGAGGGCGCTGTTAGCTGAAATACGGGTTCCAAGCCTAGTTCAGCAACAGATGCTAATACCGAACACAAATTGTTTAAATGTGCTGTAACTTTGGCTATCACAAACTTTGCCTTTGTCTAAGTTAGTCTGGCTTGATAAAAATATTCATTCATTAAAAATATATATATGTATTATATTATGGAGCATTAACACCTATCGTACAAGCTTTGCTTAGTTTAGGTCTAGAGGGCGCTTTGTAATGCAATATATAGGTATACTTGTGTTTATTTGTAAACCTGACCACACTCATTATTTCAGGATCTAACGTGGTTGCAGAAATTCTTTGTTAATGTAAATACATCAACAAAGAATTTCGCACAGAAATATCCAACAAATATTATTTACGTGCCCACTTCACTGCACCATAATAATTTCACGAGCTATGGGCCGCCGACATCGGCGCTCACGAGTGGCACCGCGTTGAATATCGTTATCAGAACAACAATGAGTTTCTGACTCGCTGGCCATCTTCAAAAGTAATTCGCATTTTTCACGGACGAGAGGCGGGACCGACCGGCCCGTATGGATTGGCTCTCTCGCGTTACGGGTAACAGGAATTGCTGCTTCTGCCAGACAATTTTTGATGAAATCTTTGTAACGGTATTAATTTATATACCTACATATTTGTAATTCATATTACGAAGTTATTTAAATACCGCACAAGGTGCGGCGCTTAAATAACAAAGTGGAAGGTGGACATTTTAAAATGGGGAGCCGCTAAAAGATTTTAAGTATGTTATTAGATATGTATAATCAATATGAATCAGCTTGAAGAAACAAAATCTGAAAAAAAATACGTGTTTTTGGAGAAATCTGTTCTGATGACATCTCTTTTAACCCTGACTGAAGCTTTTCCTGAATTCAAAGCTGCTAGAAAGAAATCGTTTGTTAAAATTTATCTAATAGGGTGGTT
Organism: Euplagia quadripunctaria; assembly: GCA_963859945.1. Lineage (NCBI taxonomy): Eukaryota > Metazoa > Arthropoda > Insecta > Lepidoptera > Erebidae > Euplagia > Euplagia quadripunctaria. Next base: position 19,693,517 of record OY982562.1, on the reverse strand, counting down.
GGCAGTAGTCAGGTGGTCATTCAGACTTGGCCAGCAGCCTGGCTAAGTCTTACCGAAACAGAATAGGAACTCTCTTTGAGGTAATAGAGTCTCTTTGAGGTCTGAGGAGGCTACGTGCTAGGCGTGATATCGCAGACACCGTGTGGTTAAAGTTCGATTCTTCCATCTTCATCGTGTCCTCGGCGGGGAGGTATCCGGAGGTGTCTACATGATAAAAAACATTTGTTTCATTTTCCCATATTATTCATAAGAATTTTCAGCAACAAGATTTTTTTTTTACAATTTTGAAACCCCAAGGTTTAGGACAAATCTATACGTTGAATGTAAAATGACGGCCGTCTTTTTTATCTTATCATGTGTTATAGGACTATATCATCGAAAAAAAAAATTTTTTTTCTCATTAGTGTTACACTTTTTTAAAGGTACATAATAGGTTTGTGATATTTAAAAGTTCAAGTTTTTTTAAATATAATGGCCTCTAGACACATACTGTTTTTAAAGGTCACTGTTCTCATTTAATGCCGCATTCGAAATACAATAGGTACAAGAGCGAACAAAATAGGCAAAAAAACTTAAATCCACTTTTTTCTAAAAGACAAACATATTATAATTCACGTGAAAACACGTCCAAGTTACGTCACAACTGTACTTTGTACTACCAGTATTTCACCACCTTTATGACTTTGGACGCTTAGTCCAAACCTTGGTCGAAGCGGCCACTACAAGCCAGCCATACGTTCCTCTAATTAATTGTTATGGCCTAGGACGCCGCACAACGGCCGGCAAGCATGAAACCTCAAGTAGCTGTAACAGTAGGCATTGTCACGAAAATGCTGAAGATAAATTTTCTATTTAATCGCTTCAAAGCGTAGGGAAAGTAGGTTTTATTTCTTTTTCAACTTACTTACATTCATTATATTCGAGATTTAAATTATTTTACAAAAACATTTTATAGGTATGTGAATTAAGTCTGTATAAATATGTTTTTATAGGTCGTAAACATTTTATTCATAAAATTAATATAAATTTGGAACGTAATTTGGTGTAGGTTGATTGGGCACGTTGTGTGAGATTATTTTCGGTGAAAATATAATAAAGGTTTTTTTTTCTTCATAGAAACGCTATAATTAAGATCGCTAAGACTGCTAATTTATATAGCATCTACGTCTAGCGAAACATGATTTTGCGGGTGATTATTACCAATACTCGTATTCATATTTCTCACAACATTATAATTAGAGATGCGCCGAATAGTGGTTTTACCGAATAACCGAATACCGAATATTATTCGGTTTAACTTTTACCGAACCGGATATTCGGCCGAATTATTCGGTTTACCATTACATTGTTTTGCCGCCCTACACCTTGGCTACATGAGCCAAGAAAATAGAAAAGCTTAAACCGAATATATTCGGCAAGAAAACCGAATAATTCGGCCGAATACAAATAGTGGAAAAGATGCCGAATACGCCGAATACCGAATACCAAACGAATATTCGGCGCATCTCTAATTATAATGTATCAAACGGTAAGTTTTAATTTGTACATATTCTGACAGACTACGTAAAATATCTTCGGTCACACCGCAGTCTTCGCTATCCGGCAATGAGACCTTACCCATTAAAAATGCGAACTTTCTTTAAACTATATATGTATTCCTAACCGGTTCGTAGGCAGAACAACACATAACAGCTGCCACCAAAAATTATTTATTTAACTGTCGTCGGACTTTGTGAAATTTAGCTTTGTGTTATTTAGCTAATAATAATAATGGACAATAACTAAACAACTGAATGTGATGAAGACTAAAAATGAACCAAAGAATTGATAATAATATGAGTTTTGAACAATGTGACTTGCTTTTTTTAGACTACGTCGGTGGCAAAAAAGTATACGGCCCGCCTGATGGTAAGCGGTTACCGTAGCCTATGGACGCTTGCAATTCCATACTATACTATATTTACTTTTCAATACTGTACCTACAAACCTTATAATTAAGTAAATTAAAACTACTTAAAAAAAAAATATATATACGGACTATTTACATGCATGCGTCATAAAATTCCTCCATTAATAAAATCGTCGCCTACTGGCAGTGTTCCCAGAAGGCTGGCAGCATTGCCACGTTGAATGGCAATGCTAATTCTCTGTGCAAGAAAATTTCCCGCCTTCTGGTCACGAGAAGTGAAGATCAGTCGCTTAGCTAATTCCTTATAAACGGAACGAGCACTCGGACCCCATAACCCTAGCGTTTCAACCCCAAACGGCTCAAAAACATAGTTACCGATTAAATTATTGTATTTACGCCGTTTGAGGCTTTCTGCTGATGCAGCAGCAGCGCTAGCACAACCAGCTGTCCTTGGTAGATGTGATGGCGCCAGGGTGTCAACGCAGGTTGCGTCCCACACCAAAGGCCTACCCATCTTCCTTGGCAATAACGACATACCGTCTGGTCTTTTCCCATCGTTTCGTACAAGACCATTGGGTTCACGTAAGGCTAGCACGCCGGCGGTAACAAGAGCACGACAGATTATGTCATTAAGATTGACATGTCGAGATATACGGCCCGCGCTTCTGCTACAAGAAAGGCCATGATTTCCGAGACCGTCGACAGCTTCTCCACAGTGACAAAGATGCGGAGAAACACAAGGAGCTCCTAAACGAAGGCAAATAGCAAGGTGGAATGTGTTATCTTTATATTTGTTATCCGATGTGAGGATGAGGCTATGCCACTAAAGTCAAAAAAGAAAGAAAAAGGAACGACATTGCGTGAAAGTAGTTATCTGTCAGTTATATATAGAAAATGTTGGACTATATCTACAAATCTTGTAATAAAAAACACGCACCCCGATAATTATCCAACAATAACGCAATAACATTAAAACTTTATTTTATGTCTTTTAAAATAAAAACACTTATACGACCCAACCTGAAGCGGTATTTTGAAGCAAACGGTACAGTCTTCTAGTTGTATAATTAAAGCCAGGCCGGTGTATGGCCAGACCAACCGATTACTATGCAAATAGAAGAGGTAATGTTGTCAGAACACGACCACTGCTGTACCCTCACAGTTGTTACTTGTATGTGTCTACAAGATGTAAAGATAACCGCATCGACGGTATTTGTTTTAGGGTAATCTTCGTCGTAGATTGATTGGAGCTGGAGGATTTAAAGACGTATAATGTCACATCTACCATAATGTCACATCTATTAACAGAAGAATTGAATCAATTCCATATCAACCTTGAAATCCTATTAATTGCTAAAAGTTTTTTTTTCATTTTAATTTATTCATTTATTTGGTTTACTGACAGTTGTTAGATACGTTTATTTCACCCGCGTAAGTTCCTCGTTAAGTTTTCTTTTTTGTGCAAACGTCACATAAACCATCTACTAAATAGTCCGAACAAAGCCTAAACATTTGGTTTGGATAGGTGAGCCCGTTCTTGAGTTATAAAATTACAACGAAAAGTGGCATTGATTTTTATATTTATGGATGTACAACAGTTTATGAACAAATACCGTTTGCTCTGATTCATTACTTTTTATTCATATAACTGGTTACCCACAGAAGATAAGTAAATAATAGCTTATCTTTGTCAGAAAGGAACAATTTTATGTTACTGCGAAATGTGCCCAAAGAGCCTGAAAAAAAAATCAGTAGATCTACTTTCGTTTGCTAATTTGCACATACGTGAGATAGGAGAATTAGATTCAAATGCGGTTTTACGAAGTGGATGGTAAAAGGAAGACCCTAATGTAAATCCTTTTCAGTAATTCGGCACACTCCCTGAAAGTAAATCAAATTAACTTAATTAACCCAATTAAGTTAATTTGATTTCCTTTTTTAGAGAGGAGTTTTTTAAGATTTACATACATGTCTATCTGTTGCTTAGCTCTTCATTCCCGTACCTCGCAATATGTTACTAGCATTATCCCCCCAAAAATTCCCAAGTATAACTTTTGTTCTATAAATTGATTTAACAGAAGTATCAAGAAAAAATCAAAATTACCTATTGCGTTGGTAGTCTTAGGAGTGCGTACAAAGACTAGGCTTCAAGTATAATGTGGACACTTTTAAATTTACGAATATTTAATTACAAATTTAATACAATCGTTTCCATGAACACAGATTCATAAATGATTGAATGAACTCCAAATATACATTTGTGCAGAACGTGTCACCTTATATATATATATATATATATATATATATTACAAAGTTACAGTACAGTACAGTTACAAAATTTAAGAAATGGCAGAATGTTACCTACTATATTTTAAATTAATTCACGACATATGGCAGGCAACAGAATTAATTAATGTAGGTAAATCTGACATATGAAAATATTAGATTTATAAATTATTATTATTTATCGGTCATTTATAAATTCTTTATTAATTTCCACTGAATTCTTCAACTTGGATTTTTTTTTTCTGTAGCTATTAATTTTTTTAACTGTAGCATTATTATGGTAGAATCTAAGATATAATTAATAATTGTTACCATTACTATGCAAGTGAAGCAAACAAAGTTGTGCTTGTGAAGGAATGATTGAACTAAATATGCAAACACAATAATTCACATGCATTTAAAATGCAGGGACTACATAGTCTACAGGTAATAAAAGTCCTTTTACACCCTCTCTAAACACTATTAAAAGTTACACAAGTTTTGTATTTTTTAATAGCGTTAATCAAATTAAATAAATTAATTTTATTTTTTTTGTTTTTTTTACCCTTATGCTAAAGAACTATACACTAAATAATGCTAAATAAATAACAAGTAAATAACTGTACGTAGTTTAAGCTTTTCTTAACAAGTAAATGTGTTTTTTTTTATTATTATACTATAATAGGGTCGGCTTCCAGCAAAATTGAATTACACTTTTTTTTTCAAAGCTACACCCAAAGGGAAAGTTAAATGTAATGACGGGAATGGTAATATTAGTTAGTGACCGGTTCTTTTATCAGTTGTTCTCTGAGGCATGGAAGTTGAAGACTTTTTATTAGGTACATGTGTATATTATTACAGTGTTTACTTGTCCGTAGACTATTTATTTTTTTAACATATTGAGTATGGTATGGAGTGTAGTATCGTCAGGACAGCCCCCTCAGTGATGGTACGCAGGCAATAGCTCCCGGCCTATGCGACACAGGTACTTCCTGAAGCATCTGTGCCCAGTAAATGCCTGCGTCAGCCGGTAAGAGAGATTGCCATGATGCCTCTCTAGCCATTCCTCCATGACGGGCCTTACCGCCAGAATTGTGGCGTGCCCTGTAGACCTGTTTGTGATATGAAACCAAGTTATATTTTTCTATACCTAGATAAAATTATGCGCGGAAAAATATTAAAGGTAAACTGTTTTCTTTTTCAATCTTTAAAATATAAAACACATAAAAGTTAGTGTTTGCAGTTACCTCAGAATCTATATTGTTATGAATGACTGGACATTATGATCAATCTCACGTTTTCAGTTGTTCATTACCTGTTAAATTATTTGTATGAAACTAAAACAGCTTCATCTAACGTTTCTCCTATAAGTAGTACAAAAAATAATAAACCCTAACAAAAAGGATACTAAAAATAATATCACTAGGCACTCAGACCAGGGGCCTTCTTGACCTAAATAATTAGACCTAGACAATTTAAGAAGAATTTTGTGACACAGGACCCCTTTTACTTTTAACACACCAAACTATAACATGATTTTACTTTTACTTATAAGAAGCACTACACTACACTACTAAATTTAAATAATATATAAATAAAAGAAATAATCACTGTAAAAGGCATTCATAGAAATAAAAAGAGCATGTGTGATGATATTTATCATTATGTTATGTTATAGTAATTTATCGAAAAGTAAAACACATAGGTTACACATGTATGCAGTATGCGTTGGTCAATAGTAACCTATTGAGAAGTGGATAAAGCAATAAAATATCCGCCTGTAGCGATATCCGCAAATGGAGCGCTAGCGTTAACATAATTATCTCATAATGCAGATTATAAACAGAAATTTAATTTTGTTTGTCGCTCGTATCTGCATTGGTATAATGATATCGCATTTGATAGTATGATTGTAGATCTTTTGTACGTTTGTGTTGTAATTGTATGGATTATTACGTCTACGATTGTTATAAAGCCCAATACGAGTGGTTTAGACGTAACATTCTAAGATTATAAATATGTGCAGTTTCAAAGGTATGATTGTGTATTATCCTTTGATCCTTGAGATATCTACTGCAAGGTTTTAATTCCCCCAATCTTATTGTTGACATTCGGGTGTCTTAATACTAGTCTTAATACTAACTAAAAACCTTTTTATAAAAAATGTAGTTTTCCCAAATAGGTAAGCTACAGCTCTCCGAGTCCAATTGGACGCCCTCGTACCGCATTAGTACTTTACGTAATTACCTTAGGAGTAGGTAGGTACACTCGTATTAATTTGACCTTCCCGAAAGTACCTATTAAATACTTTGTAGGGTAACCTTATAATGTAAACCTAAAAACTAATAATTATATCTAAAAGATAATATAAACTAAAAATAAACTGTAGAAATCTTTCTTAAATTATAATATGTTACTTGACCTGTCATTCCTGAGACTGTCATCCCTCGGTATTCAAAATAAAACGAAAGAATTATTTAGTAGTTTAACTTCTGGGGAACAATTTAATAGGAACACAGCCGCCAGTGGCGACGTTGTAACACTTACAATGATGTTTCCCCTTCACCCACGCCTACTTCCAACCTTTGACACGAAGGTGATGAACTGTTGAATAGTGTCATAACAGCGGGGTATGTCATCCGATTGACTTGATGCTATTGATTAGTTTTTATCATTTTAAAGGAAAGTTTAGATAAAGCGAGTTACTAAGAGATAGACTGCTTCTTTTGTTGTTGTTAAGATGTTTGTTGTTACGACATGTAATTACATGTATGATGTAATGGTTTACGAGGTCACTTTATTATCGGTTGTGTCGTGGACTTGGTCTTACACTAAACACAAAATAAAAAAAACAAGTCTGGAATCCCTGATTAGTTTGCGAGAGAGTTACAGAGAACACATTAAATATGCTTGGGTAACAAAATTGTTTTCTCTCAAGTAGTATTATACGCTAAAAATTAACTGCGACATGACTATTTATTACACACATACATACATAATTTACGAGCCCTTATTAGTGGTAGGTATAGGCATATTATTTTTGTTGTAACTGATATAATATTAACACCTTTTTGTTTATGTTTAAACGTACGTGACTTCCCTTTAAAGGCGCCACCTGAAAACCAGCGCTGCGCGTTTTGTTAGGTGCAGCATTATGGTGAGATGGCGTCCTGTTCAGGCCCGTACAAATGTACTGAAAGGTTTTTAGACCATCATTATTTTTTTATTTATATATGTGTGATGTATAAATGTATTTTCTTTCTTCTTTCTTCTGGGGTACATAAACGGGGTTAATTGAAGGAAAAGTCGTGAGAATCTTAGTTTGAATAACGATCTGCATAATAAAGTATATGTATAACACCGACCTCCTCTAAACATTGCACGGATATTGTATAATAAAAACTAATTAACTGATGGCCCGGGGGGAGGTGAGGGGGTCTGATATGGACAGACAATGCCGAATGGAACAATCAGTGGGAAAAGTTAAAGAGGCGACGCTGAGTCAGCGAATATTGCGGCCAGTAACTAGCTGCGCGTGCGACGATCTACTAAGAAATTACGATAATAAAAGCACGTTTATTTGTAGAACAGCATATATATATATATATATATATATATTTTTATGATCAATGCACAGTAAAAATTTAAGTTTAGGTAGGGTCACCGGTAATTTGGGTCCAATACCTTAAGATATGATTTACCTACCCACCACCTACCTACACATGTTTACTATCTCTCTAAAACACATGCGAATTTCGCATATTTTTTCTAATATATAATTTTGCTAGATTGCAAGTAACGTAAGCGATTAAATCATTTTTATCTGACTACAATTACTAAGCAAGCGATTAACGATAATCATATTTATATTAATATAATTTTTCAAATTAAAGAACAGCATTATGTTTTTTTTAAATTGTTCTTTATTATGATAATATCATGTGCGTATGAGGACCTTTCATCCCGCTCGTGTCTTAGAATATGAGCAACCCCTCTCATAATGGAACCAGGTTTATACCCCAGCATCGAGACTCTTTTTATGGTCTAATGTTTTATGATCGATTTTAAGAATCCTCATAATATAGGAAGTGATCGAAGACTTGTGTGTTTAAAATAAAACAAATGAAAAAAAACCTGTATGACCACATGACAATAGTGACATTTAAGTCAAAACTCCAACATAGCTGTAATAAATTTATTGTTATAGTGACAGCTGCGTGCACCTAAACGCTTTGACAGCTCCTTTTGGTTCGGGTCTGGAATAAACTGCCAGTTTCTATTTTTCCAAACAGTTATTGTGACGTAGTAATCTTAGTAAGTATTTTAAAATATGTATAATGTTGTAATGGATTCATTACAACATTATACATGTCTTCATATCGTCATGTCAGTTGTAATCCTGAAAGAAGAAGAAAAGAGTAGAATGAATAGATTTGTCTTGAATAGGCTGTACCCCCTTCGTCTTCATCGTCATTTTCCATCAGGTGGGTCGAAAGACAAACGTCTATTCTATTTATCAATATCAAAAAATAGCAAAATGAACGTTGACCGAAGTTAATTGACAGAGAGCCAGCCTAGCCCAATGCAGCGAATTCTTAATAGCTTAATTTTTATTTTCGTTTATACCAATCACCCTTTACAATTACTGTACATAGCCTTGCTTCAAGCAAGCCTATATGTAACACTTAACTATAATCTTATCTGTGCTGTTGTACACACAAACATCGATCCATCCTCACAAACTTTTGCCTTTATAATATTAGTAAGATGCAATGACAAAAAGTGGTCAATGTGTCGTACGACTTCTACAGCTGGTTAATAACCTTAATGTCTCGATTGTTGCTCAGTGGAGGTCACAGTAGAAATAAATTTAATTACACTGATGATTATAATTTTTTCACAGAATTAGGCGAATTAATACACCTGAAATAATGAATATTAAATACGACATTATGTTAAAGCTGAATTATTTAAAGGCCAAAAAACCAGGATGTCTTACCAGACTTTTCTTTTTTGCCTTTTGCCACAGACCTAAAAGTTTTTAAATTACTTTGCTCGGGACAAACGTGAAAAAGTTCCTAAATTACTTAAGTTCGTAGTCTCTTTTGTAACACAGATAAGGAAATATATATAACTTCTAGAACCCACACTGGGCAAAACTAAAAACACTTAAGCGGTTAAGTTGTGATCATATTTTTAAATACTTTTGTGGTGGTTTGATTTTAAAAAGTTACACCTGTTATGCAACATATTATCACGGCTATTTGAAAATGCACAAATTTGGTTGTTTTGAAAGTATCAGAATTCTTCTCAAGGAGTTCATTATTTTATTTCAGACAATTCTTAACTGGCCATTGCAACTATTTTATGTTGGGAGCTAGCTATAAAATTATATAACTTAAAAAGAACTGTTAGTCCGGCTAGACATTCTCGCACAAGCGCGGTAACAGATGGACAGACCGATAAGATTACGTTTTAAGGCTTATAAGTAGGCTTATAGGATATACACAGGTTTTTGCGTTAGTAGGTATAGATATAGGTATATCATGTATGTGTTTATATTAGTCACTAATTGCATTTGCTGGCCGTTTATGATCTTTAAAATGCTAAACACTGGTCATATTTATATAATTAAAAAAAACCTTTTATTCTTATCAATCGGACAGACACAGATAAGTTGTCAGTCAGTGTTTACAAGAGTTTATCACCATTATCTGCTTTCAAAAAATATACATACAAGTCCTCTTTTTTGTTTTACTTTTATCATTAACATCGAAATGTCTCGAATCCAATGTAACCCAACCATTCGTTCATTGTCCAACTTTAAAGTACTTTATACAATTGATGTCTTCTGTCAATCGTGAATGTTGTATTGTCATTACAATAATAATATTACAAGCAATATTTCTAGACAACGGTCCATGCCGCATCCATTTGCTAGTTGTACTTCTCAACAATGTTCGGTTAGTTAAACCGAAAAGACGCCGACATAACTTCATTGATTAAAGTTCATGTTAACCGCACGTTCGGTTTGATTTGTGGATTTATTCTACAGGAGTACCTACCAATCAGTGTTCGTGAGCAGCTTACTACAATACCGTTAGTATGAGAGTGATGGCAGATCCATTAAAAGACGTTTTGATATTTTTTACGTATTGTATGACTACGTAAGTATTATGTTTTCATAATGTGTCTCTAGATATTGTACGATATGAGAATAATAGACTACTATTAGATCTAAAGACGGCCCAAAAATGGTCTACATGTGGTTACAATTACAAGTACTAAATCGTCTTGTTGCGAGAACCTTACAAGCAGCCCAGAGGCAGGAAAGTTACCGTTATAAATATAAATAACGTATGTTCTACTACCATTACCATATCTAAACCTAATATTGCGTTTTTGTTTATAAGCAGAGTATGGCCTTCAGGTAGTTCAATTGTTACAAGTAAGTTATTAAAGTTATTGAACATTTTATTTCTGTAAAAATATGGTAGGCAATCGGCAGTGTTTTGTATTGTTTTAGACAAGTCAGTTGTCAAAGAAGCTCACATCGCCTACAGTCGCCTATAAACTTTCGCAATATTGATGTTATTCGCCTCTCGTCAGCACTCTTTTATCGAACTCTGTCGGCACCAATAGAAATAAAATACAACGACAGTGATGTTGGTTACATGCAGTTTTCTGTGGGGTGAAATTAAATCTAACCGAAATCTACTTATCCCTTCTACTATATTTAAAAACCTAGTATAGTAATAGGTACCTTCACGATGAAATAGTGATGACGATATTATTGATTATATGGATGACACGTGTTACCTTCCGATGCTTTACAGTTTTGTAGTTACCTAGTTTGGTAAATGAAATGTTTATCTGCAAAACTACGACTGGAAAGCATCATATTTTGTACATCAAAATATGAACAAAATAGGAAATACTATAAAATGTTTATCACTAACTGGAAGATTTAAAAAAGTTTCATGCAATGTGCAAAAGTAATATGGATACAATTGTATTTTATTTAATACACGTAAAAATTTCTAACTTTCCTTTACACTTCAATAAAAATATTTTACTTCTTACTAGTCCACACGTAGATTCAGAGATAACTTATAGCTAGTTACTTATAAAAAATGCTTTCAATAAAACCAAATCAAGATGTAATAAAAATAAATATACAACAGAAAGTTAATTCGCGAGTGCGACACGCAAGCGCGGCGATGTGCGACGCCGACCGGCGCGGGCGCACCGTCATGTGGCGGGCGGCGGCGGCGGTTGGCTATCGCGCCATCTTCACGCGTGGTGCGTACGTTGCGTGTTCGTCCTCGTGTAGCCCCCTCGCACTCGCACCTAACTTGATTAGTTAGTTCTATTTAATAACCAATTATGTGGTATGGAAATGGGTTGTGACAAGTCCGCAGTAGCAAATTAATTTTATTTTAGAAAGTAAGTAATATGATAAATAATCACACGTCTTGCATAAAAACAATCGGTTACCGGTGCCTATACACAACGTTAATATGTAGTTGCACTTCATCCTATAAGTTTTGGGACTCGATTCTCTGACAAAAGTGGTTTTGGTTCCAATTATTTCCCATGTGTGGAGACCGTTCTCAAAAGCAACAATACAACAAGTACCTACCACAAAACTATTTGACACTATTTGACCGTTGACAAATATTAATACTTGTGAAGAATTTTATTTCTGTAAAAGGCACTTCAACAGTATTTTTCAACGTTGAATTTTACTTATATCTTTCACTCAGAAAATTTACGATGTAGTATAAACTTTACTCGACCGATGACTAAGGAAATGTAAGTACTATGTAGAACCTGTTGCAATCATGGTTTGTACTTAGGGGTCCCAGAACATTTATAGATCTATTTTCGTAAATTTATAAAACAGTGAGACCTATGCCAATAAACATTCACGCGTACTTGCACTGACCGTAAATCGAACCCTAATTTTGCAACATACTCGTAGGTAGTTCAAAGTATTTTTATCTTGATCTTTATTATATGATTCACGGCCACCTGATCTATGCTCTGCAGTGCGACTAGAGGTTAGCAGCTATAAAGCGACAATGTAGATAATGTTGGCAACAGTAGCCGTAAACATAACAAAGCATTACATTATCAGAACGATTATAAAGATAGAAGAAACGATAATACCATACTTTTTACTACTACTACAACACTTGGTCTGGCTTGCTGTTTTACACTTCTAAGGAGCATAGACCTAGCGTCCCAGAGGAAGTGCAAAATTACAAGTTGATGTTACGGCGGCAATAGCAAACCTTACTTTCAAAACAAGCCCAGTCGTTCGATTTTTTTTGTTTCGCCCTTGTCTATGTTTGCTCGGTCTGAAAATCGAATAACTGAACTTCCTTAGACTGATCATGATCTTGGTCATCATTCGTAGAAAAGAGTACGATTAAAATGAAACAAAATAAAATATAAGTGAACTTGTTACTGGACAGAGTATCCGCTGACTGCAATAATGTTAATATATTAATTTTTTTAAAAGACCGCAATATTCCTTCAACAGTTTTTAACGTCCCCATTAAGCTGTGCTGGGAACTTGCATACGCTACGCTGACCACTTACTATTCGCTGGGCCGTGAGTATGCTTGTTTAGTAACATAATGAGATATTTCTATCTTTCAATTTGGTATATATATGATAATTCCGGATCTTATATCTATCACCACCAAAAACGTATAACGTTCTTGTAACAACGCTGGGAGGAGCTATGTAACATCACGTAATGAATCGGAGAACAAGAGGGCAATCAAATATCGAGGTGTGTCTGCATACAAGGATTCAAATTAAATTAATATCGTAACAAACGGCCATACACTGCACGTAGGCGGACTTAAGCGCAGAAATCGATGATTGCTTTCCGATACCGTCTTACGAAACACCACAGACGATACACCGTTAGTACACAAACTAAAAATTAAAATAGCTAAACGGCCGGTGGTGAGGCGGCTAAGCAGGCCAATTGTAGAACCCAGCGGGCGGTTCGCCTTTCATTATTTTATAATAACTCGCAGAGAGGGCGACCGAAACCTCCGTGTCATGCTGGCCCACGGCAAATAACCAACTCTTACCAAATTAATTGCTCTATTCTGGGCGGTAACGTCAATCTCTGCGAGTCTGTTAAGAGTCTATCGGCGTATTGTCATTTCTGCGAAATAGGCACTGGATTCCGCACGAGGTAGAACAACTTATTTTCGATGCAAGGGAAAAGTTTAAATTGTAATATTTGTAAGTTTTATATACAAATTATTGACAAGTGAGTGCAGGTATTATTGTTATTTATGATGTAATAATAGCTTCGCTAAAAGTTTTAGCTACTAGGTATTTTACTATATATATATCTTCTTTTACGCGGCGTCTATTTTACATATATATATATATATATATATATACATTACTATGCCACTACCATGTGCCGAAATGTGATGCTATATGGGCTCTAATCTCCTTCAATAAACGGGTTATCTAATGCAAAAAGATTTTGGACGGATTTGTATTATTTAAGATTATCGCGTTAAGATATCGGCAGATCAGATATAGACTATTCACTCCTAAATAATTTTAGAGAAATTTGTGATTTATAATATAGGCAATTGAGTTTGTTTGGAGAGAAGTGTAATATGAATGATACTATAAAAAGGAACATATACTAAGGATGTTGATGAAATGAAAATAACTAAAAGCATTAGAAGTGTTATCATTACGTGACATGAAAATTGATAAGACGTGGTTTATAAATGTATTTCTATAGATTTTTTATATGAAAACATACCACGTGGACGTGATACCTGATTATGCGAATGTATGTTATTTTTTCTTCTCTTCTATAGGTGGTTGTGTTAAAAAATTCTTTCATCTTTAGTTCGAACGTATTGTATTGTTGAACTTCGGTGGATTTAAATATAGATTCTATGAAATTATTTTCCTAATGTGATCCATCGTACCCAGATAAAGTAGGTAATTTTTCGCATGTTTATAATTTCTCTTAAATACATTTCCATTTATCCTTTTTATTTATTGCTATTTTATGTCTAATCACAAGATAATCAGTTTTAAAGCTTATAAAACTGTGGACGTTAGTGGGCTGGTTTGTAACGATATAATTAATGTTATTGCATTAGCGTCCATCTATTGATTATAAACATACTATTAACGAACTTTAGGTTTCCCTCTTGTGCAAATAGAATGAGCTTTTGCCCATGTTTGCTTCTCTTTCCTTCAGAGTATTTTCTGTCTTCTGGTTTATAATTGTCTATTGCTGCATAGACTTGGATCAGGGATCACTTATGATTTCCAGAAATTTCTATTTCCAAGACTGCTATCCTATCTGAAAATCATTCGAAACTAATAATATTTCAAATACTTTTTGACTAAAGAATAAAATCTCTGTATTTCTCTTTTCCTTCTTCTGTTCTTCTTGTTTCGCGTAGGCCAATAATATCCCATTTTAGTTTTTTGGTTGCGTATTTCAGTTCTAAAAGTCCTGCAATAATATCGTACAATATATGTACATATGTATGTCATTCTATCAGTAAATACATCCTACCCACTTACCAAGCGCATTTATTTTGCTATTCTAATAATACAAGGTCAGAAAGTACGAGTACAATACTTTTCGTAGAAGGCACTGTCGTTCATGTAGTACGCGGGGATTTCCATAATGATATGACGCATCTTTTGGTATCCATTTTAATCGCATTTACAAGAGTGAAATATCGAGTTTTTTTTCGCTGAAATGAATTCGATTCACGCATATGTTATTCAAACAAAGTAAAAGTTTGCTACAAAATCTTTACGTGCCTTTTCTACATGACAATTACTTACTAATCCTCATTCCTCAGCTACCTTTCTAAAATTAGATCAAATAATTTTAAAACGTGGTATTTGTCACATATCCATTCTTTTAGTGTAAAGGCAATTAAATATTTTTGAAAAAGGAATACTATGATGCTGTCAAAAGCCCCATATAGCAACGTCACAAAGTGTTCAACTTCACACTCTCATATCCACAACAAGGATGCCTCTAGCCTCGACACGGTAACATCTGTACCGATCGATATACCACGATCGATCCACAGATTATGCTAAGTCGATGTAGAGACGTGTCGAATGCATATCTTGACTCGATATAAATCATCTTATTAACTATTGTTTCGGGAGGTGTGGTGTGAACGAAACCCGATCTTATCGCCCTCTGATGTGTTTTAAATTAACATAAT
This sequence comes from Euplagia quadripunctaria, assembly GCA_963859945.1. Taxonomy (NCBI): domain Eukaryota; kingdom Metazoa; phylum Arthropoda; class Insecta; order Lepidoptera; family Erebidae; genus Euplagia; species Euplagia quadripunctaria. The sequence continues at coordinate 19,678,082 of OY982562.1, read as the reverse complement.
AGGTTTTGTGAATGGATATTGCGTTTATTTGTTGTTGTGCTATGGGAACGCTTAAAGGGTTGTTAATGTTTAATATTTATGTTTTATTTAATGGGTAAATTATATTTTTATAAAGTGCCTTATAAGCAATGTTGGCCTTATAATCATAAAAAAAAAATGTTTAAGCCATTTTAGTACTCACATAACTAGTCTACCGGTATACTGTTTTAAAATGTTTAAATCCAAATAAACAAAGATAAGTATTTTCTATATCTATGTCACTCTATTATTTTTTTTATTATTCTATTAAAAAATGATAACTCCCACACTAGGTATGATTTCTGTTCCAAACGGCGGACACAAAGAACACCCAGACTTGGTAATTTATGAGATCAAATATTAGTTTGTACTTACAAATGATGTTTATAAAGAAAATTTTGTTATCAAAAGGACATCTACAATTGCATTAACATATTATGTATTTAGTAGAAGTACTTTAATTGACTTACAACATTAAGACAGTACTTTTAAATGCTTGGAAAAGCTCTTGTCACCTTGATGAAACCTCAACTATGGGCATTAAATTTAAAATTGCTACCTTGCAGATAACAGAGCACGCTATTTTCTTAAAGTTTAGTCTATAAATACCTACTTACGCAACTGATATTAGTATAAATGACTTCTCTAAATAAATGATAATTTATTGTACCATGTATTTACTAGCCATTCGAGGTATTATATTATATTCTTTGATTACCTAGTTTTTCATATAAATACTAGCCGTCCCCGCAGTTTCACCTGCGTTTATGGTCATTGCTCTGCTAATATTGGTCGTAGCGTGATGTTTTATAGCCTATAGCCTTCCTCGATAAATGGGCTATCCAACACTAAAATAATTTTTCAATTCGAACCGGTAGTTCCTGAAATTAACGCGTTCAAACAAACAAACTCTTCAGCTTAATAATATTAGTACAGATTGAAACTTCTAGTCTTAATATTTAATCTGCAATAGCAATTAACGTTACTAATTTTACACGTTGCGTCGAACCAAAATAAAATTGTGAAAAGGGCAGGCAGATGATGATGAGTTTGATGAGCAACTAGCGTTACTAACACTTATAGCATACTCGTATACTGAACTTTGGCCTTCTAGTACTTAATACTCTTATGTGTGGATTTTCTTTTACGTTTCATCTTTAACGGAACTACTGAACGGATTTTCATGCGGTTTTCACCAATAGATAGAGTGATTCATAAGGAAGATTTAGGTATATAATTTGTTAAGGTTTTGCGTAAATTGGTTGAAATATGATGATGATTGTTTAAGATGTCTCTGCTACCCGTGCGAAGCCGGGGCGGGTAGCTAGTTTTAATATAAAAAGGAAATTTATAAGTGTTAAGTTGTATTTATTATTTGTATAATTTCTTTAGTTAATACAATATTAGTTTTATATATTTTAATATTTATTTTTAATATGAGTCTATATTTAGAGTTAAATGTATTTTATTCTTAATTAAAACATTAATCATTAATACCCACTTATATAGAGCATGGAAAGCCTAGTGCACAGAGTGTCCTACTACAGTTTAGTACAAAATTGATTGTTGATACACTGAAACAAGCAAGCGAGCAAGAAGTGTACATTGAATTCGCGAAGTGTTTTTAATTCTGGTAAATTTAAATTTTTTACAAAAGTTGTTTGTAAAATGTTGCTATTTAACGACGAGGCCACACTCTCTTACTAATAATTGTATATCCCTATATTGAAAGCAAAGGGGTGGATGTCTCCCCACTAAATAGACTGACGACTTGGTCAAAATGGCCGGGAGCTCGAGCCGATGCTCCTATTACAGATAAGTTTATCATAACAAAATACAGAATATAAAACAGAATGAGCGTTTGGAGTTGTCTAAAATAATGTTTGTGTATCTAACGGAAAAAAATACAACGGTGACACTAAAACTTGCCATACGTCGTAAAACATGCAAAAGACCTGCTGATAAATAGTTATCTGTGCCTATAAACCCTCACAACATCATAGTATCATTAGTTTTTTAGTTTACCACTTTTTAATAGAACATAACCTTTATGTCTGACATCATACAGCCGTGACCCGTCTGCCAAAGAAAAATACAGCCAGTCATAAGGTGACTTAGTTGTAATGGGTGTTATCCTCAAAGAAGCTTTCCTGTGGATCGATTGACTTTAGAAAAACAGCTTTTAACTATGGTAATATTGTAGATATATTTATATTATTAATAAAATCATCATCATTTCTATTAATGATGATAACTGTAAAAGACAAAATTGTGTAATTTTGACAAGAAAACCCTTAAACGTTTATCTTAACCTCTGTCATGCTATTTGACCTACCTGGCGTATTTACATGTTGATTTTGACAAAATTTTAGGTTATTTAACACATTGTATCTTAAAAAATGTGGGGCGAACTAACCCTAAATAATATTCCATCCACATATACCTACTTACATATTCCTATGAGTTACATTCATCAATAGAGAGAGTCAGGAATATGTGTGTATTTAGCTTCACTAGTATTGCAATGAAATACATGGGTATTTGTAGTTAAATAATGGTATTAAACAATTATATTTTAATAAAATAAGTTATAAAAATTTTAATATATGAAATCAAAATTAAATTCTTGACAGTTGCAGTATATATATTTATCTTGGTGATTTACACATCTTTTATTGGTTACTAGCAACCCGCCCCAGCTTCGCACGGATAGTAGAGACATTTTCAACAATCATCATCATATTTCAACCCATTTACACAAAACTTTAACAAATTATACACCTAAACCTTCCTTATGAATCACTCTGTCTATTGGTGAAAACCGCATGAAAATCCGTTTAGTAGTTTTTCAGTTTATCGAGAACAGACAGACAGACGCGGCGGGGGACTTTGTTTTATAATATGTAGTTTTAGTATTTTTGTTAGTAGTCGAATTTACAATCGAAGTGGCATTAAATTGTAGGCTTATAATGTTTAAATCACTTTTTGTACCTAGGGGCTAAAAAGGCTTATAGCACATAAAATTGCATATGATATAAGCCTTTCAACCCCGAGGTATTGATATATTTATAACAACTAGACAAATCGATATCACGCTTAACTTTCACTCAACTCAAATTTTTATGTAATCAATCTAATGTTTAAATAAAAATAATTTCGTAATAAAGATTTTTTTTTTGATTATTTTAATTAATATTGTATTTATTAGCCTGTTACTCTTTTATTATAGATATATACTATTGCATAGTCATCGGTGTTTATGCGGAATTCCAAACGCAATGTAATCGTACATTCCGTAACCTTTATTTTTGTTACAAGTAAAACACGAACTCCCCACACGTCAAGCTATACTATTGCTCTATCTCGATCTGACTATTTCACTATCGAGTGTTACTATTTGCAGATAGTCTATTGTAATTATTTATGACTAGCAACCCGCCCCGGCTTCGCACGGGTAGCAAACCATATATTGTTTTTTCCGACATCTTCAACAATTATCATCATATTTTACCCATTTTACTTTTTACTTTTGAACCTTCCTCATGAATTACTCCGTCTATTGGTGAAAACCGTATGAAAATCCGTTCGGTAGTTACTGAGATTATCGAGAACAGACAGACAGACAGATGCGGCAGAGGACTTTGTTTTATAATATGTAGTGATAAATTATATTATATGGACTGTCTAAAAGAAGATATTTCTAGAAAGGGAGTAAGCAGTCAAATGAGGAATGATAGAGAACTGAGTACTGAATGTGAACTTTACGTATAATGAATTCTGTGGGCGTTTATAATTGATCTACATATAAGAGATCTGATGTCGTGGTAAATTTAATGAACAGTGTTGCATATTATGTATATTATAATATAACAAATTAATAAATGAACGAAACGAACGAAAAAAAGATATTGCGACGGCCCCAAATAAATCTACAACATGGACAGGCAGATGATGATCGTTTAATTGATAATGGTGGGTAATTTATACTACTAGAAAGTTTTTAACCGACTTCAATAAAGGAGGAGGTTCTCATTTTGACTGCATTTTTTTTTAATGTTTGTTACCTTAGAACTTTCGACTGGGTGAACCGATTTTTGAAAGCTGGTGTTTCTCGTGTGGCTCCATTTCAATTTGGTCCAGTTCTAACAATGACATCCATGAGATTTATGGAATAATTTTTTGAAGTCGGTTTCATTTTGAAAGAATTATTTTAAATGAAACTTTTGAACATTTCTGAACAAACATAACAATGGATTTGATACAACAAAAAAAAGCTTCTATTGGTCAACCTACATCCACAATACAATCGGTACTTCGCATATACTACTTACCTAAGTTACCTACCTACTTTACTAGTACAAGTTTTTGAATGTAGTGTGTCATCGGCAAAAAAAACAAAGAGTTGAATGGCCCGAGAACATCGAATTAGTATGTATGGTGCTATCTAGCGGCGAATATGAGAACCTGCGCTGAGTCATTGCGGATGGACTATTTCGAATTATTGTCTATACTCGTACCGGATTCTTTATCTTACTAGATACTAGTAAGATAAAGGATCCTAGACTGTACCTAGCAGGTATTGTTTACAATATTGCATTAACTGGAATTTTAGGCTTACATGTAATAGCTATAATTTAATGCATTCAATCGATTAATAGCTTTATTCCCATTAAAAAACGTTTCAAAATGTAATACAATTAAAGATATTACAAATACATAAGATACAGTTTTTTTCGATAGCCGCAATGTCATCGATTTTTATATTCAAGCAATTTCACTTCTTAAAATGTTGTGAAAATTGTTGTCTGTTTATTTTATGATTTTCATATTAATATTAAAAGTGAATTCTTTGACAACTGCTGGGCGTGATGTCTATTGTCTATATATTATATCTTGTTATCTATATATTAATACGTGAAGCGAAAACTTTGGATCCCTCTTTACGAAAATTGGGCGGACGGAGGAGTATGAAATTTGGCACACTTATAGTTTATACAGAGAAGAAGTGACCAATGCTAAAATTTTTGAACAATATTTGCTACAAAGTTAAAAAAAATGCAAAAACGGGTACATACAGCTATGATGTCCAGTATATATTTTGACCTGTCATGGTACAAAAGTCTATACAATGACAGGTCAAGTAATATTGGCCAATGAAATAAACCATGGTCGAAATTCGACCACCACGGGATCTCTAGTTTCATTAATCCTATCGCTTTTGTTTACTCCTTTTGTATATATATTAGGCAAGTAGGTATATTAATGTAAATAAAATTAAGTTGTAATTTTGAGATCATAACATAATACAATATTTATTTTTGTTTATTTTATACCTGTATTTATTTTCTATTTATTTACATGAATGGCTTTTTTCTTCATCATGCTTAATTATGCCTGTAAAAGTTTACAATTCACGATTATTTATATAGTCTCTACGTCTCTACAATTTTGTTTTTTACTCTACCACAGCTCTACATAAAATCCTTTGACAGCTCCGGATACCTACATGACATTGGTGAAATTGCGGAAGCTCCACAAAGCCACAAATCAAAAGTTGAAGTTGAAGTTGTTATTTCATACAAAGATGTACCGAACCTATCGTTTTAATATTTAGTAATAAACAAACGCTTAAATTGAAAGTAGCAAGTATGTATTATATATATATATATATATCTTTTTGGATTTAGTCTTCGTGCCGACTTCAAACAGATCAGTAGGTATTATTATTATTATTTTAAGTGCCTCCACCTATAGCTAGTGCTATTACATTTGAAGTCTCACTTGTATTTTAGTATTTTCAATTAAGTTTGTAAACAATTATTTTTTTCTTTATTGCCTTTTGGTTGTGTTTTTGAGGTCGGTTTAATTTAAAAGTTTTTTTTATTTTTCAATTTTTAGTGAAAAATAAGAATGTTGGTAAGGTGTTTAGAACATTATTTACTGCAATATAATCAAAGAGTCGTAATATAGTAAAAAAAAAATAGTAGGTACAACTTTAAGTGATATTAACTTTAATCATAATGAACCCGATACTTTATTTAGATAAGGTGATAAGGATGTCTAGTTAAGTTTACTAATAAATTATAACTAATTTCAAAATTTACCCAAGTTTTTTTTTGGTGTATTTTTAGGACTGAAATATTATCAAGATCAACAGAAATTTAATAATATTATTGATAACATTTTACTAGCATCGTGGATAACGTGGGAACATACCAAAACCACAAACAAAATGGTTTTGAAAAAAATTATGATCGTTTGTCTGAGAATCGGAAGCAAAATGCTATAATCACGATTCTAGGAACCACCACTGCTTCGTCAAACGATATTATCTCAGATGAAGAGTTACATAGATTCTCAAATATCACAAGAATCGACTGAATAGCATCAGCATCGCCTAGATGTTATTTAAAAACGATAGAGGAAGAAACCGCCATACAGCGCAAACCTCGACTCAATTTCATTCATGAGCGTTTAAAACACAAATATCGGTTTGATGTTATTTGTGACAGTTTGAGTAAAACTCTAGAGCAACGCGAATATCGGCTTGGCGTTATTAGTGAATCTTTGTATAGAGTCTTGCTTTTTTCTTTCTCTATAGCAGCTACCTCAGCTCAGCGAAGACCAACTTGCTGCTCTTGATTGATCAAATTATAAAAAGAATACATACAACAGAACGTAGAACCTCCTCCTTTTTAAGTCGGTTAATAACAATAAAACACTTTCAACGTCAATGTTGCTTAGTTTTAAGAAAAATCAACAAAAACACAACATGTGCCTCTAATTTCTTAGGGTTTTATTTTTTTTTTTAAACATATACAAATTTCTATAACCCAGTCGTCTCTTACTTCTAAATTTGAACCAAGAATCTTGTTACTACTCGGGGCCTACGCTTATCACCTGACTTGCAGATTCCAGATTAACAAATATTCATTAATCTTTAACTCCGGGAGAGTGCGCATGGTCCCCCTTTATAACCGTGATTTTTCAACTTTGTCAAGGCTTATAAAAGCTAGCATGTTATGACGTAACATTTTCGACATTTCGTACTATTTTACAAATTAAAAATGTACGATAATTGCTTGTCGGAGGTTATTAGTAAGGCGCTGTTCAATAAATAACGCCTCATTATAATGGCGGCGAACAGATCGGTTGGTATTTCACGCGCCCTCCATGTATTGGGGCGCAAGCGCAGGGACGTAGTTAGAATCCGAACTATTATACATTTAAACAGATAATTGTCTTGAGTCCGATGTACTTTGCGTCCTTGAGACCAAAGGTAAGTAAGATTAGGTGCGGCATAAGAAGGCAGAAGATTATAACTGAGCATTTTAAACTATAAACAAGATTTTCAGAATTCTTTCAGAAAGTAGTGTTGTTGAAGAAAACACTTGACAAGTATGCTGTGGCTAAAGTGACCAAAATTTAGGAGTTTAAGTTCATCTTAGTTAAATCCATACAGTACTGGATCAGATCAGACCATTACCTCCCATTACCCATGATTATGACAAGCCATGCCATGACTATTGAACTAAAATACTAACTTTGTTTGCTACAATTTCACACCTTAACTACTGAACCCATCATCATACAATTTTGCATACGGGTAGACGATATAGAAGTACATTTCATCCTGAAAAAAGACACTGTTCCCGATTGATAGAAAATGCTCACTACTAATAAATTTCTATAGAGATAGAGTAAAATAAGTGTTTGTAATATATTACTAAAAACTATTGGTTTTTATTTTTTTATATTTTTTACTTATTTTTTAAATATCTAAATCAATTTACATGTAATCTGATATTCATATAAACCGACCGATAAAGGTATATTTATTATTGAATATTTTTTTATTGAATTGCAATTAACAGAATAATCAAATGCTGTAGGCATTCAAGTACTCTTAATTTCGGTAAGAATAAATGGCTTTTAGAATTATTTAATGTAAGTAGGTATGGTGTGTGAAATAAACTGAATACTGACTGTACTAAATATAGGAGAAAACTGATGTTAAGGAATACAAGCCTACCTATTGATAGTAATGATTAGCGATTTCGAACACACAGTATTTTGTATCATTTGTATATTTCAAATATATATTTGTGTACAAACCGGTGTATCTCCGAGTAAAAAAGCTTTAACTTATCTGTTGTATGCCTCAAACGAAAGAGGTCATAATATTATATTGATTGTATCTCATTATTGGTGAAGTATAATATTTTTTACGTTGTAATTATAATAAATTAATATTATTTAAATTTATAAGGTTAAGGAGTCTACACTGTATAAGTGCCAAGCATACTTAAGTTTTGTATTCATCCTTTATTAAATAAAGATAAAAACATCTATGATATTTACTTAGAAATCTTTCCTATTTTGATTCTTCCTTCTCTTCAATTTAGATAAATTAGTGAATAAGCTCACTCTATTGGGTTCTTTAGAAAGTTTTTACAGGGTCGGGTGATCGTGTTCAATCAGGCTTGCCAAATGCTCGTTTGGAATACTTTTGGAATTGACTCGCACTAAATGACACACCTACGCGTACTTACCCGCTTTTTAGGGTTAGTCTGTCACCAAGTTATTACATTTTGAAATTCGATTGGAAGAAGAAATGTCGATTTTCTTTTGGTGATGTATTTTGAACTGCAGCGCTGAAACTGCTTACAGCATCAACCTATCACCACAATCGCTAACAGAAAAAGAAACGCCCTGCAGATGACGATAGAAAGAACATAATGTTTTCTTAGGTCAACCAGTCAGAACTAAAATCATAATCAACTTATTTCATGCCCAAATAAATCCACTAGACTCCTAATTTAAATCCACTCTACACTATCCAGTAAAATTTTCCTCACGCATATTTTCCTAGGTCCGCTCCTGGCTCAGAGGGGCGTGGTGGTCGTGCGCTCGCGCGCGCCGCGAGCGCGGGGCGGTTGCCCGCGCGCCGATAAATGGCCCGTCCGAACTTCACCCGCCGGCTCTTGCTCTGCTTTGCACACTTTTGTTAGGCCTGGTCTCACTGCGCGAATGGTTTTCTTTTCAGTTTCATAATTTCAATCGTATATTATTATGCGTTTTTAATTTATACTAGAGATCCCATGGTGGTCGAATTTCGACCATGGTTTATTTCATTAGCCAATATTACTTGACCTGTCATTGTATAGACTTTTGTACCATGTCAGGTCAAAATATATACTGGACACTCGTAGCTGTATGTACCCGTTTTTGCATTTTTTTTAACTTTGTAGCAAATATTGTTCAAAAATTTTATTTGTCACTTCTTCTCTGCATAAACTATAAGTGTGCGAAATTTCATACTCCTCCGTCCGCCCAATTTTCGTAAAAAGGGATCCAAAGTTTTCGCTTCACATATTAATATATAGATAGTATTTTTACTATTGCAAACTACTTATTAATATTGCACTGATCACTACCTGTGGAGGGATTTCAGTCATCCCTTAAAATAAAAGTTAACTAGTAGGTACAGTAGTTTTTTATTTCAGTCAATTACAATTATTTTATTAGTCAAAGTACAGTTCTGGAATTGGAGCATCTGCGATACGACCTTCAAACCTTCAAGAAAAGAGCGTACTCCCATCTCAAAGGCCGGCAAATCACTTGTGACTCTTGAGTTGCAGGTGTCCATGGGCGACGGTAGTCACTTACCTTCAGGTGACCCGTCTGTTCGTTTGCCCCCTATAATATAAAAAAGAAATCTGCGTGAAAATTATACGCAGTAGCATATAATTTCCAAGCAGATGCTCCAATTCCGGAATTGTGTTCTTGAATTCAAATGTCAAGATTTTATTTAAAAATAAATACATTTTTATAATTACTGAAGACCAATAAAAATTATTAAAAAAAACTTGTAAACGGTTTAAAAGACGTGAGATTACGAAAACAAGGTTTGAAGTGCTTCCATTCTCTAACAATGTGGTCTGCAGTATAGTAAATCAGTATTACAAACAATATGCAGTACCTATAGTATAGTTTAGTACGAACAAACCCTAGGAACCCAAGTTGCGTGTGCGAAGTACACAGTGCGAAGTAGTGATATTGAAAACACGAGGTTCTATGTCTATATTTATTTTGATAAAAAGTGATGATTAATTTTTTTTGTAATAATATTAATAACAGATTACAGTTAGCCCATTCATGTTGCAGTTGTTTTCAGAAATCAGTACATACGTACCTATAAATGTATGTATGCATGTACTACACAATGTACATAAAGTATTTGATTATGCGTGTAAACGATAGAAGCACAGAGTAACATACTTATTAATAATACTTATCAATATCTCAACAAAAAACGTAAAACTGTTTCTCCCAAAGTAATCTATTTGATCATTCATTTGATCATCATTAATACCATAGTTAAAAAAAAGAAAAATATGCTTGTGCAGTAGAAACTGTCCTTAATTATGAGTACATGATTTGCTTATTATCATAAAGTAGGATATTTGTCTCGAAATTGCTACATAGTCTTTTAGATATATAGTTATTAAAACTTAACACATAAATATAACACAAACTTCATAATTTAAAATATTAATGTTAGAAATAAATTCAGTCTTGAAATTTATAGGAATTATATTTTGATATATTATGTACACAAGACTGCAGGCCTGAGGTTACGAATTAGTTCATAGAGAATACAATAAAATTAAGAGCGTTTATCCGTTTTTAGGGTTCCGTACCTCAAAAGGAAAAAAGGAATCCTATTAGGATCACTGTCTGTCTGTCTGTCAAGACCTTTTTCTCAGGAACCCGTGAACGCATCAAGTTGAAATTAATACCAAATACATAAGTCCGCGGTCCCTTGAAGCTGTGAAAAAATCAAGCTTTTAAGTCAACACAATCAAAATATATGGCCACTTAAGCCTTATATTTGACCAAATTTGAACTTTTCGAAGGTAAATCAAAACCTACAGGGTACTTCCCATTGACCTAGAATCATGAAATTTGGCAAGAAGTGAGGTCTCACAGCACAAGCAAAGGAAAAAAATCAGAAAGTCGTTAATTTGTTGTTATATCTGTGTGTCTGTCAAGACCCTTTTCCTCAGGCACTAGAAAAGGCATCAAGTTCAAATTAACATCAACTGCCAGAACCACGTAATCATTGAACCCACGAAATAACGCAGCTTGCATGGAACTATTTTTATATTTCTGCGTTCTTAAATAGTTTTTCTGAGTATGGATCTAAGTACATACAAACTCTCAACTAGTTTCGGAAATTGTGAAAAAAAAATGATTTTTGCAAGGAACTGAATATAATATTTAAAATTCACTTTACCAAATTAAATGGCAAACAAGCACATGGCATATATAGCACACCTAGATCTAAACAGATATTTACTCAAAAAACCGGCCAAGTGCGAGTTGGACTCGCGCACCGAGGGTTCCGTAAAATATTTTTATCATATGATGTAACTAAAAATATACGGTTTTCGCAATTTTTCCTTTATCTGTGCTATAAGACGTTGCTTCGTACCAAATTTCAAGATTCTGAGTTCACGGGAAGTACTCTGTAGGATTTGATTCCCTTGCGAGTGTCTATTTGCAGAACTTTGCGGCATAAGCGGCGGTATCTTTTGATTGCGTTGGCTTAGAAGTTTGATTTTTTCACAGCTCCAAGGGTAGTCTACTGTAGACTTGAGTATTTGATATAAATTCCAGCTTGATACCTCCACGCGTTCCTGAGAAAAAGGGTCTTGACGGACAGACAGACCCACGGACGGACGGACAACAAAGTGATCCTATAAGGGTTCCGTTTTTTCCTTTCGAGGTACGGAACCCTATAAAGTACTTTTTTCAGAAAAGACAAAAAACTAATTACTGTGTCCCTGTGAGAATTTTGAAGTTTTATATGCAGCTAGAAGGAATATTGTATAATCGTATATTATTGATCATGTTTTGGGGCTCCAAATTGAATTGTTGTAGTTATTTCCCTATTGCTTAAAAAAGGAAGGAATATTTGTTTTATTATTTGGAGCTGAGCCCGTGTTGGTGAACTTAGCGTCTACCGTCGAGTAATGGTGATATTTAAATATTTTTATTCTTCGATAGGAATTGAGATAAGGAATTCGATGGTGTGCATAACTCGAAAATTGAAACTTTTGAGTTACCTCCCTTTAGATCTAGGTGTGCGATATATTAATACAACTGTTATTTAAACGCAATCTTATGTAGCGTAGAGATACTTCCTTAGTCCATTAGCTTCTATTCGAGTAGAAATCTCTTCTGCCGTACCTCCTCCTAACTTCTAATATACGAGGCAAAGTAAAAAAATGTTAAAAAAAGTCGTCAATATATAGTGTAGTGTATATGTCTTGAAGATAGATGTTTAACAATTTAAATTATTGCAAACATCTAACCCTTCTTACCAGCCAATCACCCGTAAGTGTGAACTAAGTTTTTTCATTCTTGTTATCATTCAATGATTCATATCTGAGGTGAGCCTGGTTTAATAAACAGCGATAATTAAATGTTGTACCATGAGTTGTTTATGCGGAGAGAGGCGCTGGGCCCCGCCTTGTAGCGCCCGCCCTGTTATACCGTAAGGGATTAACAAGGCATGCTGCGTTTAGAGTTATAAGGTTTTTGCTTTTGTTATTACGACGGTTGATAAACTCCGTCCGAGTGTCAATGACTGGTTTCATTTTTCGTGCACCTGGAATGCTTATATGTATCTACAGACTTACCGGAGGTGCGGAAATAATGAATTAGAAGTAATGAATTAAAGGTATTAGTGATGCGTACCCAATTGTTGACAGAGCATCGTGGGAGAAGGGATAAGGTTTTTAAAGCAGAAGTGACACTACTAGTACTGCGAATGTTTATTGTCGTCGGCAACTGCTAACCATAATTCAAGGAATGTATGTTTGCAATCAATGGACGACAATCTCTGCTTAAAGTGCAGTGCAGTGTTTCTCATCTAAAAAGTATCATTACGTAACGGTTTTTTTCCGATGTTTAATGAAATGAAAAAATGTTTAATGTAAACGTGTGCGTGCGCATGCTCTTTTGTTTTTTTTTTACTCCGTCCAAATACAGTTTATTTTTAAAACAGTTGCTAATTGTGAAAACTTGTAATTGGCCTGCATACATTTAGTTCTTGACACCTATTTCGATGCTTAATAATAAAATAAAATAAAAAAATAAATTAGAGCCCCTCGACAAGGTAAAGTTCTTTGATCCTACAGAAGACTGGCATTAGGCAGAAATTATGAGTAGTGGTTTCTTATTTTGTCTGCTGGTAGGTTTGTAGATCTCCATGGTAGGGGGTGATAGGGTTAGCATCACTAATGTTGCAAGGTTGGATAGGCCGTAAACGTTTACTATCAGAAGGTTCGTGGGTTGTTTGTAATAGTTGTATAAAAAAGTATTTATTGATCTGAATACTAGGACAATTCAGTCCTCATATAGCAATCTAAATTAAGTCTCTCACGATATAACTGTGCCAAAAATACGTAATACAGAATACGCAGAACGAATTTTAAAGGCATTCTTGTTCCAAATCTCAAGCATATTGCTAACAAATCACAGGCGAATGGGTCGTTTAGCCGCCATTTGTTGCCCTGGGTGCGCCGCGGGGTGGTAATTGTGTTTACAATACATCTCCCCCTTTAACCCCCTTCCGCTCATTTCTCATCCTCAAACATCAGGGCAACGCTTAGCGATTTCACCTCGGGAAATCTGTAGAAAAGTGGAAAATGCGCGCTCGTATTATGAGAGCAGGTACGATAACTAAATGTCGGTGGTCGGGGTTGGCCTTTGTGTTCCATCGAGTCGGCTAAGTTGCCTCTCAGAACTCAGTACGCAGGTAATGTCAGCATGAGTTAATATTATTCGTGTATTACAATATTTTTGCTGCAGCCTGTTTATTTTCAAGTGGCGCTGCACGGCTAAAAATATATATAGTCATGTAATGTTGATTTACGTAAGTATGACATACTCGCTGTGGGGGAACGGGTGTTATGTCCCTTCAATAAAAACTGAGGATCCTCTGACCAGGCTAGGTGAACATGCCTGACGGACCGCGGCCCAACGGTTGATGTTGAGGAGTTGTATATTGACTAATCAAAATCAAATTCAAATTTATTTATTTGCATAAAGTTGGTAGTTAAAACAGGTCTTAGGAGCTAAACATTTAAGTGCAAGCAACTTTAGTCAACATTGATTTGACATGCAAATATAACTAACCAAAAACTAATTACACTACATTATTATTACATTAATCTTATTATTTATTGTTTTATCGAATGTCAGAAGAATCAAAAAGTCCAAATAATTAAACATAATTAGGCTGCTACTTAGCCATCGAAGACAGCATGCAAAACCAAGCCAAAACTTAAAAACTATGTAGTTTACATTACTCATACTCATATATATTATGATTCAGAAACTCCTTAACCGAATAAAACGCGTTTTGCAAAAGCCACTCACTGAAACATGGTACAAACTTATTCAGGTGCAGCTCCCTGACTTGAACTAGTATTTTATTGTATACTAGTCGTAATCGGTGCGAGAACTCTCATAGCACGATGCAGGATCAATAGTTACTACGTGGTTCAGCTTGTCTTCGCTAGATGATGTTAGGGTATGTTTTTGCTGTATGTGGAAGTCGCCACACTTGCTAAGAAAACATTTTTTACTGATAATATAGGTACGAATATCGTCAGAAATGAGTAAAGAAATTTTACGCTATTAGAGAATACTCATAATAGAACACGAGACACGTGTAGACAAGAAAATTAAATGAATTAACATTCTAGTTCATTTATTTTAGGTACTTACTGCTAACGTATTAAACAAACATAAGAAATAATACATGTAAAGCGGTTACTATTGCCTATAAACTTCTACAACATCACGGTTGTCAGTCAAAAATTATCACGTTTAAGGGCTTTAAGTAATACGAATGGGCCCACGACAATTAACTTTTGCGCATTGTTAGTTGTCATAGCAACACTAGTGTGCACAGAGTAAATTGGTAAAATAAATATAGATTTTACTCGGAGAAAAGACAAGCGCTTTAGTATTTACGCTTAGTTTATATAATAATTGAGTAATGAAGATGGAGCGGGCATAACTATCAGGTAAATGTTAATCCTTGATAAGACATGCCGTCTCAAATTCGCTTGTTATTTGTTGATGTAAAGATGTTTTTTTTAAGAAAATTAGTTATGAAACAACTGAAAGTAGCATTGTGTATAACTCACTACAACTAAACTAAATAATTGTGTTAGTAGATAATTCATGTCGAAAATTACTTGGACAGAAGATACACAAACACCTTATTTCCGTTTCATGAAATTTTAATATTATTGTAAATGTCAAAGTTTGTGAAAATGTTCGTTTCTCATTCGCATCCTAACCTCTGAACTGGAGAGTCACTATTTACTTCATATTGTTTTAATAGTGAACTTTCTTCTTACAAATATTAAACATCAAGGATTGCGGCGTCGAATCCCCTTCAGTCTATGCATTTATATCTGTTTGCATTGTTCTGGGGTTTCTATGTATAGGTAATTCGTATGTATTTAAAAAATGTTTCTAAGCAGGTATCCGTTATTCCACAGTACCTACCTATAATACTAGTTATACCTAAGTTGGAGCCTAGAAAGCGTTGTGGCAAATTTTCTAAAATACAATATAAAAAGTTTGAATTCATTTTCTGAATTCAAATTTCAAATGCGTTTAATCATTTAATGGGCAATGCGCAACGTAGCAACTCTATTGATTCTCCACCTTTTCACTTATTATCTTTGAACTATTTTTGCTAAATTTTACATTGAGTAATGTGTTGAAGAATTTAAGCTGAAAGCGCATTGCAGTGATCGCTAAAACGTATACACTTTTGTTTGTATTCCGTCAGCGTATCGTGCTCAAAAGATTAACAAAATACCCCATAATTGTGGTACCTACACTAGGTAAGGAGCACTATTTTGATTAAAAAAAACATAAATTCTAAAAAGATGAATGATTAAAAAAAAACATAAAGTCTTAAACATAAACTTATTAATTTATATTATCGTTGTTTTCCTACTTAATGTTTATAAGCGGAAGTTTCTCCTTTCGAGTTATTACATCCTTTAACTCCAGATCGCCACCCAAATGCACATTTCTGACGAAGAGTTTTCACATACAGAGATTGTGTTGTGGTGTTTGGTGACAACTGCTGCCCATGGACACCTGCAATTCATGAGTCGCAAGTGTTGCGCCGGCCTTTGAGGTGGGAGTACACTCCTTTCTTGAAGGTTGATACTCTTTTTTTTATCTTATAGAGGGCAAACCAGACGGGTCACCTGATGGTAAGTGACTACTGTTGCCCATGGATACCTGCAACTCAAGAGTAACAAGTACGTTACGTTTACGTCTTACGTTTTCACTAGTCTCTACACTCCGTAACTATAACGAACCAAATGACAAATAGCAGAATGCTCAAAGTACACAGCTTTAAAAATCATCAGTCATGGTGAGCTGTGTCTTACCAAGGAATTCCAAAACAATACTTTTTTGAAAATCATTGTAGGTATATTTATTCTGAGACACGGTTTAAAAAAAATGTTGTAGTTACCTTTGGTGTACCTACAACTGAATATAAATATCTTTTTCCAGGTACACCAGAAACACTCGTGTTGAGTATTCTTTAATATGTAGTAATATGGATATATTATACAGGGTATAAGACAATGGAACACTTAGGTACTTAAATCACTGAAAGGGTATGACTCTTATGCAGTTACACAAAGATGAATTGAAAAAAAAACTATCCGTTTACAAATTATGACCGTTTTAATTTCCAGGTATTATCACCTCCGATTCTCATAAAAGCAGGTGGAATGTGTAAAGTTAAAGATTTTAAATCGTAAATATTTTTTATGTTGGAATTTTTTATTCCTTTACTAAGAAAATAGATGAAAACTAACTTTGAACATTTTTTAAATTAGTTTTTGCGGATTTTCTCAATAATTGAATGAATAGTAATAATACTATAGATAAATTACACCCCGACAGAACAAATGATCTTGCTCATCACACAGTTATTTGTCCTGGGTGGCAATCGAACTCTGGCTCAGCAATCAGGATCACGAACCATTAGGCCATTAAATACAAAAAAAAATATGAAAAAAAACTTTACAAGGAGGCAAGACAACATACCTACATAGCAATAACAGCTTTAACGAGTCGGGGGTGATTCTCATGAAAATCTCATAAAAAATAATAAACAATTTAGGTTCTGCGACACGCGCGATCTCTGTCGTTATACACCGTATTAACTCGAGAACACCGAGATTCATTCTAAAAGAATTTTCCAAGAATGATAACGTTTATAAAACTTGATTATGTAGGTACAGGTAACTCTTTCGTTTTACACCGTCTCGATTTAACCAGACCGAGCAATTTGTTATAAAGGCTTTACTTTTTTTAACATTTTAAGGTTCTTTTGATTCAGTCACCATTTTTTTACAAGCGTTAATAATGAATTGAAATACACATGTAAATACTTTATGCACACCAAAAATTTTTTTTTTTTACTTTCACTCCCGTGACAATATACGCATGCAGTGTGCCTGATAGTAAATATTAAATGAAGGGTAGCAAAACCAGACCACCGAGACCCACTCGCAAAGTGAAAACAGAGTCAGAACGCGCCCGACGCGACGTCTAGATATATTCATAGACATGGTTAGTGATAAACCTATTTCTATTCTATTTTTTAAATTTAATTTACAATAAAATTATGAATCGATTTTGATGATTCCTTTTTGTTTAGTAGGTGGTTTCACACGTGGTTTCACAGGTGGTCCCATATAAATTTTATCGAAATTGATACAGCGCGGGTACGGAACCCTAAAAATCAACAAAAACAAAAAAACATATGTTTCGGTTTTTTTGTTTAAGTTTATACATTTAGGTATAGTCTTGAAGCCGGTTTTAATTTTTTTTTCTAAAAAATTACTTTATAATGAGAACTATAATTTGTTTCCATTCACGTAATAGGGGGCAAACCTGTTGCCATCATGCTATTGTTTTAAAACAATAAGTGTAATTGTTCTTAAAAATCATTTAAGGGTTTTCAAAGGTTGTGAAGGCGCAAGTGTTAATAACTCTGCTATCTTAATCGCATATAAAATAAGGCAAATTATGTGCCACCTTCTTGACATAACAAATCAGCAATAAAACTAGTTCAATAGTAAGTAGGTCTGTAGTAATAATTTTGCCGGCGGCATTAGCTCTGTATCTCTATCACAACAATCCGGCAAATAATCGTTCATGATTATACTACATTCCACGACCGATCATAATTAATACAGGGGACAGGTACTGTAATACTATAAGAGTTGTATTTTCTGGAACGTACTCGTATATGACTGGCGCTTTGGTCCCTTTATTTAAATCGCGAAGTTCTACGTTTTATTCCAAGGTATCGTAGTCTGGAAACGTGCCCAGTAAGCAGTAATAAGCTCATTCTTATTACATGGGACAAAAAATATATAGTTCAGTCGGGATAGACATAAAAATATCTAGCCTTAAATGGAAAAAATTAGGGGACGCGATTTTTTTTAAACGTTGGTGGTGGTGGTTAGAAGTCTACATTTCGATTTTCGGGGCTAGCTCGCCATTGGATTCTCCACCATCTTGATTTGAAGTTCAATTTTTTCGTTTTTCTGAAATAACTCGTTAATTTGCAACTTTAGAGCAAAAATGGTAGTATCCAAAGTTGAATGAAATTTAATTACCCACAAGTTTGGTCCGCTAGGAACAATATTTGCAGAGTTATACTATCAAGTTTATCCAAAAAATCGTAATGGGTGGAATTTTATTTCCTTCAACTTTAGTTTTTGCACTTTATTTACTCCACGATCAATACGATTTTTTTGATAAACTTGACTTGACTTGACTTGCGGGCTTGCCCCGAAAATAAAAATGTAGACTTCCAACCACCCACCCCGACGTTTAAAAAAAACGTGTCCACCAATTTTTTCTATTTAAATGCCTATCCCGACTGGACTAATAACTGAAGAAATAGCCAGAGATATTTTACCGCTACTTACCGCTTTGGGATGTATTGGCTGTATAATATTAATAATTATAAAAAAATCGTAATAAGAAACGGCTACTTTTGAGACGTCGATTTCAACATTCGACAGTAGGTAAGTATGGTACGTAACCAAATTTTTCTACTAAATATAAACTTTTTTGTGTGGATGTGAGCGGCCTATAAAGTGAACTATTAAGTGTTGCTCTGAGCTGTATTTGAAAATGCTACCTACTTTATAATACTAACTAATTAACTAATCATCGTGGGTTCAATTCTCACCCAGGACAAGTTATTGTGTAATGAGCACGATAATTTGTTCTGTGTCTGGGTGTAATTTATCAATAAATATGTATGTATTTAGTAATATATAAGTATGTTTCGCAGCAGTCTGGTTACCACAGTACAGGCTCTGCCTAGTTTGGGATCAGACGGCCGTGTGTGAGATGTGTGAAGTTATTACTATTATTATAATTTCCATTTAATATGTACATGTATGTATGTACATACACAATGTACAGTACATAATATATAAAAATAGATACTTAAGTTAGTCGGTTCGTTCATTACTAAATTTACCGAAGTTCTGTAAAAGACTGTGTCGGGAAAAATATATTTTTCATTTCTTAAAATAACTACTTTAATCTTCATTACTAAATTTAATGAACTTGTCATATCTATGCAATCTTATACATACATATATAATTTAAGCATTTACATTTAATAATTGTGGTTTAGGTATGTGTTTTACTATCTATATATAGTATTATATATAGTAAGCTGTACCTAACAAAAATAAATTCCGTCGCACAATCTATACTAATTTTATAAAGCTGAAGAGTTTGTTTGTTTGGTTGAACACGCTAATCTCAGAAACTCCTGGTTCAAATTGAAAAAAATATTTTAGTTTGGATAGCCCATTTACCGAAGAAGGCCATAGGCTATATAACATTACGCTACGACCAATAGGAGCGGAGAATCAATAAAATGTTGAAAAAACGTAAAAAATTTACAACCGCAGACGTAGTTGCTCGGGTCATTTAGTATTTTATAAAGCATCATCAAGCATGTCTTCAGGATTGGAAATAAGCAAATTAACGAATAATTGTTTCACTTTCTTAGTGAAACTTTCTTATCTACCTATACTAATGTCAACCTTATCACAATCAATCTATTTATATACTCGTTAGAACATTCATTACGGAACATTGAAAATAAAACTTGGCATCGTTCGAAAGCAACAAGTGTATAATTCCTGGAATACCTAACAAATGTTAAGTTTTTACCCAACGTCCACAACATGGCCCAATTAAGGGCGGACAAGCGAAGCACCCGGCTCTCTTTATAATTTATTCGCTGAGGATTTAGTTTTGTGCCACGTTTTTCCCAAGATCAAAATCTGAATCGTAAACACCTTGTTCAGTCGTCTTTGTTATCGATAAAGTTTCGGTTGTAATGCGAGATATCGATTATAATCGATATTGGATTTCATTCGATTCTTTTTGGCGGTTATGATAATTTTCTGTTTAGCCGTTTCATGTAAGATACAATCTTATTCGTTTTTAATGAGGATTTAAGTAAATTCGATTACATATTTGTCTTTTACTTAATACAGTAGCGGATCATAATTAAAGAGTGAGATGAAATCATTTTTATCAGACGACATTGGAATGCTTACTCAAACTGTTGTGGTTCTACGCTTCAGACATGAATATAAAGATTTTGGGATTATAAAGAAACCCTTGGCATTTTTTTAAATGTGTTAATAACTTAAAAGAAACAATTTTTTTTTTTATGGTATAGGGGGGCAAACGAGCAGACGGGTCATCTGATGGTAAATGACTACCGCCGCCCATGTGCACCTGTAACTCAAGAGTCACAAGTGCGTTGCCGCCTTTTAAGGTGGGAATAGGGGAAGAGCGGGAAGACGGGAGAGGGGGATTAGAGGGGAGGAGAGGGGGGAGGGGAAGAACGGGAATAGGGGAGAGGGCAGGGTTAGGGCCTCCGGTAACTCATGCTTCGAAAAGTAATGCAAGCATTGTTTCACGGCCGGTTTTCTGTGAGGCCGTGGTATCGAGCGGAGTCGTCCAGCCCATACGTGTCAAAGCATGGCTCTCCCACGTAACAAGAATAAATTTTATTAAACTATATTGGCAAAAACTGGAATGAACTTTATTAAACTGTATTAGGAAAAACTGGTAGATTAGGTTTTTGATCGTTTACGAATTTCTATTGAAACACACATTATAGTATTCTACCAACAAGGTAAGATGGAGAATCTGAAATTAAAAATCTTTTCTTTTTGTATTTTTATTCACATTTAGAAGAATCCGAGTTAAATTAGATAAATTGGTGTCAGATGGCTGAAGAAAATTTTACAGAGTTTAGGCTTTTATATGCACTCCTTACAAGGAGCAATGTCAGGTATTTATATATACAAGTATATATACTTTTTGCACGTCGGTATAAAACGTACGTATTATTAATTTTTACATAACGTTGCATTTAAATACCCTTGTGTTTTTACAATAAAAAAAGGAACAATTATATAAAACAACACAACGAAACAGCGCGTCTAGCTTTAGCTAGTAGATAGTAAGTAGTAGATACATAATCATCATCATCACAATCGTAAGTTTTATCATCTCAGCATTCTTGGCTCTCAAATGAAACTATTGTCATTAAATTCTATTTATCTGGACTATCCATTATATATCTAGATCACTACTATATCTCATATACATATATCTCATATACATATATTATAGAATTATTTTACCCCTCATACCCCAATGGTGTAAGTATATCGTGCGTGCTCCGTGCAGTCCTGAGCATCGATTCTCAGAACCCTTTAATTGCACCCACTCCGGCGCAGATCGAACGTTTAAAATCGATTTTTTTGTTCGATTTATTTCATGTGAGCTCCGAGTTCAAAATCGTGTTTTTGTTTTGCGATAGTGAACGCTGTGTATATGCAAATTTTACACGCATCTACAGAAACTTCTCAATTAATTAAATTGTGGGACTGATATTTTCAATATCGTGTTGAGTTAATTAACGTATATTGTTGGCTTTATCAGTAATTTGTTAAAAATAAATTTATGTTTAAAAATTATACTAAACACATACAGTGTTGTTGTATATAAAACGAGGCTTAGTAAGTACCACTATCAGACTGAATATAGGGTATCTGCTTCTGAACTTGGCCAAGACTCCTACTTCAGCTTAGTCAATGCAATTGTTAATTCCCATGTTATTCGGTTTCGGGCCTTTCGTAATCATATGTAGTGAGTGGTGATAGTGTGATCTATATAAGTATACATATATAAACCCAGAAGTTTATATAGGTATACCTATAGTCATATAGGTAATATAAGTCAGAACTTATAGTATATTCGAATACTTGCAATAAATACGTTTCCGTTTCTTTTATTCAACGGCTCCCTGCCACTGGTTCCAAACCATATTCCGCAGTGGACGACTCATGGCTGAGCTAAAGATAGTAATCTATCTTAATAAAATAATTTAAAAAAATAAAAAAAATTAAATTAAATTAAATTAAATAAAATGTACCAACCTTAAGATAATAATTCCTAAAATTACTGACAAAAACAAAATATTCGAAAGTGATAATAGGATTTCAGATTTAAAATTGGAATTCATCAACTGGGAAAAAACCTCCCACCTGTATAGCGTGCAATTAGATGCTTCCCTTTAAGAAAGCGATACTTGGTCTTGTCAAGCCGTCAAGATCCATCCATCCATTTTCAACAACCAACCAAATAAATGTATGATAAACCCAATGGACTAACAGATAACGATTTAATTGGTGACACAAAAATAGCGAACCATTAGTCCCACTTTTGTAGTTCCAATAAACGAAATTGTCGCATTCTCCCTTAGTCCGAACAAACGGACAGCGAATGTTTTCACACCTATGAAACATTTAAACAAACACCATCTCAATTTTGATAGACATAAAGTATAAAGTTCATTGAGATATAACTCATAATCAGGATAGATATAA
Organism: Euplagia quadripunctaria; assembly: GCA_963859945.1. Classification (NCBI taxonomy): domain Eukaryota; kingdom Metazoa; phylum Arthropoda; class Insecta; order Lepidoptera; family Erebidae; genus Euplagia; species Euplagia quadripunctaria. The sequence goes on along the minus strand of OY982562.1, from coordinate 19,654,986 downwards.
AATCAAGCAATTTAGATATTTCTAGCCCAAAGATTTGAGTTGAAAATTGTGTACGTAGTTACCACCTCATATACAATCCAGCATTTGTAATAGATTTTCTGAATTTAAACTTTAGTTATTGTGACTCAAAGTAGAATTTAGATTAAAGAAATGGCAAGAGATCGAAGAAACTCTGGTGATATTCGTGCACGTAATGAGGTGAAACAATTCAAAGAACGAACAGAAGGACTTATGGAGTATTTATTTTTAAAAGGATTGAATTTGCTACATTCTCCATACAGGTTACTATGTAAAGCTTTCATATTATTTTTAAATCTCGCAACTTGTTTACAAGTAGGTAATTTAATTCACAGTACATTGACCAAAAATATTATTAGGTAAAGCATTTGTTTGCCTTGCAATTTAAGAAGATTATTTAAAAAAGTAATGAATAATTAAAGTTAAAAAAAAATTGGCTTTGTAATATCGCTTCGTAAATTAAACGATATTATAAAGCCAATTACAGTGCAGAACACTTTGACCCTAGGCGATAGATAATCACTAAGTTTTTTGTTCAGGTTTTTATTTAAAGCTGTTCGGTACAACGAAAGTGGAAAGAGATAGCTAGACGCGTAACGCTGTGGATAAACAAGATAGTATGACTAACCACAATGAATAGGTAACCCAGAAGTTGAAATTATAATGTACACGAAATTGATATCTAACTTTAGAAGTTATTTCTCGGCAAATATTTTTGTTATACTAATTATTGGGCACATATCTTAGATCAATACTGTAAGTATATTCAATTGTTGGGAAATAAATAAGCAACGAAAGACGCTCAGAAGAATGTGTTTATTTAATACCCTAGTATGATATAGTATTATAGGGCTATAAAAAATAAATTGTTCTTCTTCTTTCAAAAGACAATAAATTTATTTAAAGACTATCTTCGTACTATGTTTTGTTCAATTGGTGATACACATTGAATAATCACACACGTGGGAGAACCAAAATCAAAAATACCAACACTCACCGATGCCTATAAACATTGATGTCTAATTGTATCACTTATGTCTTACTGTACCAGGAGCTGTGGCAACCCCACACGCGTCTAGGAAAACTGTAATAAATAGCGGCATAAGCAATAAATAATCCGTGGTCCGTACCTACTACGTGAGCCGGTGCTGATAGGTCTAATTCCTGGTCATCAGGCATTCATAAAATATAAAATACGTCAAATATATCAAGAAAACATTATTAAGTATTTTACAACAGACTTAACTTTCTGCGCATTGATGTGACCGTTGAAATTTGGAGCAAGGTGCAACAAATAAAATCGATCAGGTGTATTTGTTTTATCAAGCTGCTACTTGACCCAACTAAGGTAAAATTCATAATTTACTAAATGCCGACCACTTTGTGGTAATAGTATTAATGGAGAATGGTCTTAGACATAATATTGTAAAGACGTGATAAATTATAAGAGGTGACATGTTCGGTGATGGTTTAATCGTAATGGTATTGGGAAGTGTAAGGTACTTTGTGGACAAACGAAATTTACTGATAGCGTATTGTATAAAGTCGTGTTATCGTATAGCAATACATTACTACTCAAAATGACCGAACAGGTAACATTTATCAAGCAAATTAAAGACTATACTGCTACAATTATTACCTAATATACAGGGTGTTAGTGAAACGCTCCCGAAAACGAAGACTGACGATAGTACTAATGGTACCTTTGATGATGGGTCATAAAAAAATCGATCCCGAGGAAAAGTGAACATTACTCTAGAGAAGCTTACCGAGACAAAAGTGCGCAGCTTTTCCAGACCCAGTAATAGGGTGACAGACTTCCCCTATCGACCAATACAAAACCTTTAAAAAAATTTACTATTTCAGACAACGGAATGCTAAATTTTTTTAAGTGTTTTTGTCGAATATTATCTGAGACCCCTCCGTGAGTCGGAGTGCACGTTAAGCCGTCGGTCCCGGTTGCCATACGAACATCTGTAGCATTCGTTACAGGTAGTTGGAGCCCTAAAAAGTCCGATAACCTGGTCTGACTACAAAACTTCGATATCACCTAGTACTTGGGTTGTGGAGGTCTGATGGCAGTCGCTCCACGTAAAATATCAAAGTTCGGCCGTATCGCAGTTAGACTGAAAGCCGACCCCAACTTAGTTGGGAAAAGGCGCGGAGGATAATGACGTACTTACGTAATCTAACTATATGTTAAAAAAAATGTTAGATATAATTTATGAATTACTTTATCGCTAAAAAATGTTTTAAATGGTCAGTAATATGAGTAATATTTAATATGATTTGGTGGGTTTTTCTTATGCAACTTAGTTGGAATACAAGGCAACAGCCCGGTGATGAGCGATTATCGTTGTGAACTCTTGCAATACGAATGGTGTAATTTGTCCGCTGCCACCTTTCCTCAAACCAGCACTACAAGTTGTCTACTTTTCATAAAAAAGAACCACTTTATTCTAGTAATGCTGTCATACCGCGGTCCTTTGTAAAATGAAGGTACTGAGCTAACGAAAATCGTTTGTAACCCATAGATGTATTCTAACCTAAGTTGTAACCCTATAGTTATACAATTATAGCAGCGGCTTATCATGCTTATATACCACATCAACGCATAAAGCTTAACGAGGCAATATTTGCTACTAAAATTCTTTTACACCAAATTGACAGTCCAAGGTTGTTAGCTCTCTTTAAATTCATTGCCCCAGCCAGGATCCCTCGCAGACCAATCACACCACTCTACCCACCTTTAGGAAGGACAGTTTTAGGTGCCAATTTTCCTTCCGCCAGATTGACTAAAACTGTAAATAGTTTAAGCGATTTGATCGATTTGATTTACCTACATTTTAAGAAATTTAATTAAAAATTTTAATGTCACCAAAATTGCACTGCACTTGCACAGAGAGGAGAGGGGGATTAGAGGGGAGGAGAGGGGGGAGAACGGAAGGACAGGAATAGGGGAGAGGGAAGGGTTAGTGCCTCTGGTAACCTCACTCACGCGGCGAAAAGCAATGCAACATTGCTTCACTGCCTGTTTTCTGTAAGGCCGTGGTATCACTCCGGTCGAGCCGGCCCATACGTGCCAAAGCATGGCTCTCCCACGAACACAATATTTATATAAAATTAATTGTAAGTTTATCTTCTAAGATAATAAGCATGTGGTGTTTACCTCTAAGTAATTATTACATTGTCTGATGTTCTCTTGTACAAGCTCATGTTGCATGAATGAATGTAAATAATTGTTGGTGAACCTAATAAATAAGCTAAAAAATAAAAAAATACGCTAAGCTTTGAAGGTATGTTTCTTTCAACCACTAATTAAATCATCCCTTCAAGCAAAAACAAGTCACTGAGCTGTGAATATTTGCGGCTTTTTACCCCCTTCGACAGTACAAAGACGATAAGCTAATTGAAATAGCTATCTAGTGTAAATGTGTAATAGCAGGTGTACATTAGTGCTATATAAATAGACTTTTTGCCACAACATTATTTGTCTAAAGCAAGCTATTAAAATCGCTAGTGATAAAGAAAAGTACATTTATCGAGATATATAGTGGCAAAACAGACTTAAGCCTCGACAGTGAGTAACTGGCTCTCGCAAGAACGATCAAGAATATATCTCTCTTGTTGCTAATTAAAAGATTTCTTATATTATACTGCTGACGAATTAAACGGTAAGGCTGTTGAAAACCCATTACTATTAAAAATTACACTTACCCCTAAGTACCGTAAATACCTAGCAAGACCCAAAAAACGGATCGGACAGCCAGACCGATAAAACGATGTCGATTGTCACAGCGCATGCTGATCAGGTAAAACCGTTTTTCCCCCAAAAAAGGGAAAGGAGCCACCACCACCGCTCAGAAAGAGCCTGCTCCTGTCCCACTATACATGATGAGATGAAACTTATACTTTACCAACTCTGTACCGATCATACCGATTATAAGAAACAACACTATGCACATGAAATGCTACCGTGCTGTTTCTCTTTTTAACTGTGCTTTGTAAGGTGGAAGTACTTTCCAAGTCGATTGAATCCATTTTGAGAAGATATCTATTAAATCCTAATTACTATTGAAGAGTATCCTCTGATTCATGCTCCTCTGACAGTAGAGCTCAGCGTCTCCTTATACATGCTACGCACAACTGTAATGGGAGAAGGGATTGGCTTTTTTTGTGAACAGACACAAAATATTAAATATCTAAAAACTAGTCGGAAGTGACATTTAATTGTTCATAGATTATAAGATTTTACCCACGGCTTGGAATGCGTGAAAAATGGTTATCTCGAAAATAGAAGCCTCTCTTACCTTTGAATAGAGTTCCTTCTGTTTGTTAATGTACTAAAGTGGGGAAAACATTAGAAAGACTACAGATAACACTTTCACATTAAATTTATTGCGAAACTTCTAAATACCAGTTTGAGTCTTGTAAGACTCTTTATAAAGGTATTGGCATAATTTAAAAAAAAAAAGTTTGCAAGCAAAAGAATCGAATGATGGCAAGTATTTAGACGCTCAAAATTACATCTCATTCGAGATATGAACGGTACTACATTTTCTGCCTTGAGGTAGTGCTGTACACTAGCAACATAACTAAGAACCCAAATTCTCGGGTTACATTTAAGCGGATAACTGGAAACCCTTACTTATTTAAATAATACAAAACTAAACTAAGACTCCCTTCATTAAATATCATTTAGATATTTTTTTGGTTTACCATTCTATTTTTAAATCTAAATGAAAACAAAAGAAGGTTTTACGAACATAACAATCGAATGTAACCAGGTCAGCGTCGTAGAAGGTACTAAAAGGTGCGTGGTTAACTTCCGCTGGAGGGCCGGAAGTAGGCGCGCAATCAGCCCAATAAACCGACCACTAAACTAGCAGCCCGCCACACAGGTGCTAACATTCAATGGGTACGATTTCATTAAATTGAAAATGGAACATATTAGAAACAATTTTTGCATTGAGTAAATTTAGGAATGATATTAATAAATACTACCTATTTATTTATACGTATTATTTTTTTAAGTTATAAGTTTATGAAAGTTGCAGACTTCGTAAAAGTACTGAATCCTACTAATATTATAAACGTGAAAGTTTGTGAGTATGGATGGATGGATGGATGTTTGTTACTCTTTCACGCAAAAACTACTGAGCCGATTGCGATGAAACTTGGTATGTAGATAGCTGGATACCTGGATTAATATATAGGCTACTTTTTATCCCGATATTCCCACGGGATCCTGACTTACGCGGGTGAAACCGCGGGGTGCAGCTAATATCATCTATATAGTAAAATATTGAAACGCAGTAATTACAAATACATTGAGGGCTAAGGCGTTAGTGGTATCATATCATTGCTGGTTCAAAGCAAATGTGAACTCATTGTTAACTCAGGCTCTTAATGTTTTTTGGAAACACTATTAACTATATTGTTTTCTACCCACCCTGGGTAGGAAAAAACATTAAAGTTAAGTTGTAAAACAAACACGCGACCCGCTGAAGGTTAAGGAATACCTGTACTTGAAATTTTTGCACCACCATAGATGGCAGTTATGCATCTAAACTCTACTCCAGGTCTCGCGTTTCTACCGAAGGCCTACTCGCCTATACCTAGAAAAAAAAACAGTCAGTCGTACGACTGCACGTCAGAAGTGAAAGCATAACTTCACAATGTATTTGCAAATACATACACACACACACATCTGTATATATATAATTAGGTTAAAAATAAAAAGTAGGTAATAACATATCTAAATGTATACTTATGGTACACTGGAAGTTCTGCGCTCCTGGCCACTCATAAATGATTGAATTTCGAATGTTATATTTTTTTAAATATAAGAAACTCGGCTCCGTCTTACGAATTTTCGATCAGGGTCACGTGACCTGTCATGCGAGTTTAACATTTTTTACCTATCCCAAAAAGTGCACAACGTAGCTAAAGAAATTTCACTTCAAAAAAAATTTACCGCAGGCTTCTGTAAGATGGAGGTGTTAGCTCAGTTGGGAAGTAATCTGATTCTGCTATACGTATCCTTCAAATACATACAAAGTGTTTGCATTGGGAAGGCAGAGAGGTAATTCTCTAGGGACGCCACTAGTTATCGCAGCTTCTAATTACACGATAAATAAGTATGTAGAACACAGTAACACAAAATAAATATAAAGTAACTATACACTTTACACCTAGCGTATATCAATAAAGGTGGCTCACTTTACTTACGTCACGATATTTCGTATATAAATGAAACCAGTACAAAGCCATCACAGACACTGTTATTCAGGAGGTATTATAGTAGGTACTTTAACACACCCGCATGTCCTAATGACATTCTGACAACATATCCAATTAGAATACCAAATAAGAACATGGTTAACACGTATGTCCCAAAAACTAATTCAGGAGAACCGTGTACTCAAACGCGCAAAGGAATTTGTTAAATAAGCACCTTTAAAGTTAAAAACTAAATCTCTCGTCTATGCTTGGTTTAATTTAATAAACTAGAAGTAGGTACTGCTTCTCTCAGAATTAGTAACCGGAATGTGCCAATGGATTGAATTGCGTAATTTGGGTTCATTTCTTTTTACTTATGTTTATTTTTAATGTATTTTAATTACCTACCGAAAAGGTTACAAATTTTATTTTAAAATAATATAATTTTATTCTAAATTTTAAGTAAATATTACAATATGTATTTATTATTCTAGGTATATGTTAATTCGTGCTATTAGACCATTCGAGTTTTGAAATTTAATTTAAAAAAGTTTTATTTTTTCATTTCACGAATTCACTTTTAAAGTAATTCATTATTTTAATAACTTACATAAACACACACACACACACACACACACACACACACACACATACGCACACACACACACACACACATCTGTATGTACCTATATGTATCTGAGCGTACTGACGGTCACGCGAGTTCAGTGTTTTTTTCAAATCCGCATTAGGCACGTTGGGCACCAAATAGTACCCAACAATACACTTCAAATATTGGTTAATTAATTCGAAACTTAAGTAGACGGATAGTTGCCTTTGTTTTAAATTTGGGATATGTGATTTATTACCTGCAGAATTTGTTGAAATTAACAAATGTTAATCAAAATATATAAATGTTAGTTTATCGTATAAAAATGTAAAACACTGGTAAGTTACTACTCGTAAAGCAGTCAAAAATGCAAGAAATAATCTATGCCCTTATCGATGTATCTGTTCCTATTCATATTCTTGCAAAGTTTAATGTTATTCGATGCTGTTACATTACTTTCCAATATTATTTTTAATTATTATTATTTATTTTTAAGTGGTTAAGTCGAAATCTACGTTACAACCGGTCAAATGCCATTCAACAAAAAATTAGGAAATGCATATTTATTTAATTGTGACACAGTTGTGGAACTTTTAATTGAAAGTACATACGCAGATTTATCAGACCCAGGTAAGTAACGAGTTTATAATGGTATTTCCATACAAGATTTAACTTCCTAATTAGAATTACGTTTTCTGCGATTATTCAACAACAGTTCAAAGTTTTTATTCATAAATATTGCAATAAACAATTTAAAAATATGTCTGCACCATTTCATCAAAGTTTCGTCAGTTTTTGTCGCGGCTTGTCACCTGTCTTAGACCCTCGGTCTCCTTCGTCCGTTATTACAGTCGGCACGATTAGCATACTTTGGCCTCAAAAAAAAAGATTACTACTCGCCCCCAATACTGGACTTAATATTCAATACGTTTACACCAAATAATAATTACAGCAGTTCGTCTGCCGAATGCATTAAAGGGTCGTTTTCCTTGTATATATTATAATATTAATGTACCAAGGAGGGCGCGGGGCAGGTGCACCAGCCAACGTTATTAAGTTACAGATACTCAATACCCCACAGTTTCTTTATTATTATGAAACGCGTACATAAATAAGGTATTATAAACATGCAATAAATTACGTATATTCTATGTATTCGCTTGTCAACGACTTCTCTCATTTTAAATAGGTATTTTATTCGTAATGTCGCCTCCGCTTCAACGTTGAATTCCGTCTGGGATATAATCGTTTCTGTTTAATTTAAATGAACTTTGATCTGTTATCTAATATGTGTAGTTCTAGGAACACAATGTTCTGATTCCAGCGTCCTATAGTAAAACGAGTTTTGTTGCATCTGATGCTTTTTAATGATCAAGACCGTTTACTATATAAAAAGTTTATGTTTGTCATTAGTAAGTAACGATTCAAAAATTTACTTAATAATATATTTTTTTGCTTTCAACAGTAATCATAGAAATAAAATTAGTTTAGTTTGGAAACATAAACATTTTAGTTTCACACAAAGCTGTGTGTGAGAAGCTTTTGGAGTAAATGCGGAATATGACTGCGTATGTCTCAATATAATAGATGTTTTGCGCATTCTTATAGGAAAACAAACATCTTCCAAAATCTATGCCGAAAAGGACATTTTTTACGTTCTTAACATACATAAACATGGATAAAATTACGTTTTTTTCCATCCGGGGTAACCAGTGTCCCTTCAATACTTTCTATACTAACTTAATTTACATACGTCACAAGCCTCCTGGCGTCATTAGACATTTCATTCAGGCTCGCCGATTAGGAGTGTTTCAGAATTTAACCAATTTAATAACATATTTCAAGTTCAACACAGAGCAACTTGTCCACTTATATATGACACATGTCGAACATAAGTGGACAAGACAAACATAATATTGTACAATCTACAGCTGAAATCTTCTTAGTTAGATATTGATTTCACATCAGATTTTTGCTTGAATCGGAAGGCTTTGATGAGGGTAACCGTAGAGAGAACAGGTTGGTACTTTGGACACTGTTACTGTTGTTAGTGTTTATTTTTATATATGTTGTATATGAGGTAGCAGAAGGTATACCCACGTTTGTCATCAGACCAGCCGTGATGTCTCAGCTTAAACATATCGGAATTAGGCAGCATGCTTGAAGTTAGTGTAAAAGTGAGATACGACGTTTTATTTAATATGCTCAATTGGATTTAAGTCCGGACTTACCGGCCATGGTAATACCTCAATATGAGACTCTTCCAGTACAGCTTGGGTTGCTCGAGCTGTGTATGCACGGGCATTGTCTTGCATAAGAACGAATCCAAGACCCACTCGCTGTGCAAAATGGGAACTTGAGGCCTGATGTTGTCCTTGATGTAACATTCGGCAATTACGGGTAGTATTTAAAATAGTAAGCTTAGTTTTACCGTGTAAGCTAATCCGACCCCAAAGCATTATGTTGGGACCGCCGAAACGGTCAACTTTGTGGATCCAGGACTACAAAAGCCATGAGCCGAGTCAGTCATCATTAAAAAAATCAACACTGCCGGTCTCTTGGAAGCGATTCCATGCATTTTGAATAGCTCTGTGTCACGCTGTGTACGTTCTTCTTGAATCATTGTAATGGCTCTAGTTGCAATAATCGCATCCATGTATTTCGCATTGGTGGCATTAGTAACGCGAAATGTTAATTAATCAAATAAATTTAAAAAATGATTTTTTTTCCTTAAACAAGCGATACACGTTAAGAAAATCGAAGCAAAACATTAAAACAAAATCCAATTTAGAACGTTCTTCAAAAGGTGGCCAGTACTTTTCAAATTAGGACGAACACCAGCATGAAAGAGATCAGACACCAAAGAGTTCGTAATATTAATTTAATACTACTTATCAGTTACTTTCAGTTTACTAAAGTGCACTTAAATATAAATAAGCTAGTGGACCTTGATTTGTTTTGAATAGTATATTTGAGCAGTTATATATTTATATCAAGTTATAAATGTCATTTAACACCGACGTAATCTCCAGTTTCAGGTTGTTATTTCATAAGAGTATTAGTGTTTTCGATCGTTCATAAAATATATGCTTGAAATTATTATCTTTCACATCTGGGAGCATTTTTTTTGTCCCTTGTTATCAAAAGCTTTTAAACAGGGACAGTAGTCTTGTCGAATCTAAGAACAGTATTTTTATTCGGTAATTTTTTCTAAACTAATTTGCTCTTAGTTAAGTGCAACTGGCATGTACACACATACAAGCACATAGCAAGTAACGTAGGTTACTATTTGTCCTATTTATCACTATACAGGTTGTTACAGAAAGGCGTAGTAAAATTTAGGAGCTTGCAGCGTGTAGCCGACAAATAGTTGGCAAAACAAATGGCTGAAAAAATCAATAGTTATGTAATTATTGTTTAGTATCTAAAAACAGTGACAACAATCAAATAAAAAAAAAATAGGCAGTCAGGGGGCTCCCGATAGAAGTGAAAACTTAAACGAAACGACGAACTTAAAACGTCACATTAACAGGTTGGTGACATTAATTAATAAAGAGCTGACAGAACTCAATGTTTAGATTAGCGCCCTCTAGTGGATGTATATATGGTCACGAGTTCAGCAATCAGCAAAAGTGCAGAAACGTGGCTAAAGAAGTTTACACTTCAACATAAAGTCTGTGTCAGCCCTGACGCACGACTGGAGTTTACAATTCACTGGACACTGGACTCTGGACTCTCTCTCTCTCTCTCTCTCCTTCTCTCCCTCCCTTTCTCTCCCACTCTCCCTCCTCCTGTGAGGTTCCATTTTTCTCCTTTGAGGAACGGAACCCTAAAAACTTAATCTGACGAATTAAAAACCACAACCTTTTACGAAGTCGGCTAAAAATTATATTTATGCTTAAGATTTATGACAATCTCAGTGTTTATGAAGTAGTTAGAACAAGATTCAATCATTACCAATCAAACGTCAATAGTTGAGAAAAGTAAATAACGTTCTCGTAAACGCAATTCAGACGCAATGATGTGAAAGACAGGTCTTAAAGAATGGACAGGACGAAATTGAAAAGCAAATCAGACGTGTCGTGACAGTGTTGGGGCGCGAGGTCAGTCAGATAACACCGGCTAAGTCCGAGATTGATTCCCGGATCAGACGGATAGTCGCGGCCGCCCGAGTGTGGACGATCCTTTACTCACGATTCAGTGAGCGCTATGAGTCTTACGGATTTATGATGTTACTGTTTTACTACTTTATATTTAGGGTTTTCGGGTCTATTCTTGGAGTCCGTTAACATTATTTATCGCGATAACGGTTTACGGAAGGATACAATACGTCCAATATACATTTTTTATCCCTCAAAGCTAACTGATGATCACGTATGCCTCCAGGTTTCTGTACTTAAGCTCTTGTACAAAAAAACCAACAGGGGTTTGTTTACACAGACGTGTTAAGGTATAGAGAGGTACGTTACTATGTAAGTACAAATAAAAAAAAACTACTTTTTTAACTCCAGGCGATGACCTTTAAATCTTTAGAGTACTTTAGCAACAGACTGATTTCTATATCAAAGTCATTGACTGACGAGTGCTTAAAATGCTGAGATATATCATTCCACCTATACAAGTTCCAACCGCTCAACAAACAAATCACTAACATAGCTTGAGGTGGATTGTGTACTGTGTCACTCAATCACTTTCAGGTTAAGGCAACTTACAGAACAGACAGTAAGTATATGTTAAAAAACCTAATGGGGTTAACCAATTTGACATAATTATACCATTCCTGCATCCAATTTCCAACGGTACATTTCATCAAATCCTGTAGGACTCTATTCTCTATAAAGTGTAATCTAAATATGTCAAAACTAGATTAAAGGTGCCAACTTAGCAGCCAAATATCTTAAGTTTTGACACAACATATTGTTTTGTAATCTATTAGAATATATTCCAGACCGAGGGCTATAAAAGCCCGCCCTTTTTATCCAAATAGCAAGTTTCGCATCGTGATTAAAATGAATAATATATATTTTTCATTTTAATCATGACCTTTACAGAAATAGCTTTTGCAATCAGTCAGGCTCAGCGCAGGTATCCTTGAATACTCTTCATGCATAGTAATCTTAAAATGAGTTCAGGATTTTGAACTGTTATTTTTCCGAGAACTTCCTTTACAGACAAAATTCACTTTTCTCATTTTAAGAAGCTAAAAGCTATCTCTTTTGTTTTATTTTTTGGCGTCCTAGGTATACAAAAAATAAATTAAAATATCTCCGACTTGAAAATCCCTTCAACGATTAGAAAAGGTATGATGATCTTCGAATGGCTGAACAGATTTTCCTGAATGATGAAGCCACAGACAGATAGATACACAGACACACAGATACGCACGTCAGTCTTATAACACCCCTCCTTTTTGCGTCGGGGGTTAATAAAAAAAATTTGCTATGAACGTGTTACCAATATTTTTTTCTACGTGACAGATTAAATGGTATGCCATTGACTTATCAATCAATGTTAATGTTAATATCAATGTTATTTTTTTTTGTATTATTAAACGCTTTGCTAAGTGTATTTCCAATATCTACTTCCCGGACATTACTAATCTACGATTCTTTATAAGAATAACTTTTAGTGAGGATATGTTTTCAGTTCTATAGAACTGAAATGACAGGGTGGATAAAATGGTGGTAGTTCACAAGATTTAACTTGCCTCTTTAACATTTAACCTCATGTATTAAAACCATAAGACCGGATACTTGAGCTTCTAAGAATGTTCAGATTAATGTTTGGTATGACAAGACTGAATAAAATCACGAAAAAGTTTATCAGAGTTTGCTGAAAAGTGGTGCTCATACGACGAGAAGGGCTGACAGGGATATCAGAAAGGACTAATACAATCATGAATATCAATATGAAAGCTTTAAGAGTTAGACAAAGACATAAAAAATATGACGGCCAAAAAAGTATGTTGAACAGAAAGACACATTGCATCTACACTCACTCATTGGGATAAGTACATAAAGATTATGAAATGTGATTGACTGCGACATATATATTATATACATACATTATTCTTTTGATTTCTTAACTTCTATAGTCATAGCTAAAACTGTCCCTATGGCAAGAGTTATAACACCTTGAAACCGTGTACACTTGTTGATAATTAGATAGTTTTTTTATCTAATGTAGAACAGAACAGTATTGACATTTAAGCCCATTCGCATCTCACAATTCCCATTAGTATTGTATCGCTTTATACATCCCCTACATACAGTGGTATTACCATGTGGTATCATGAGTCCGGAATGTGCAAGACGTAAACAGTTTTCCAGAGACTAGTTAAAAATATGTTCTAATCTAATTTGTATTTAAAGTTATATTCGAATAAAAACTTATAGAGTATACGGTTTTACTAACGTGTATATACCCCTTCACAAAGGGCCCCCGTCGGGTCCGAAACTAGTCGGGCATTCCCCGAAATATACACGTGAGTAAAAACGTATATCCGTAATTCGTTTTTCAAGTTGAAACGATTCGTCGGGGATAGTGCAATTAAGTGTAATTAATTAATAACTTATACCATTTGTGATTTATTTATTTATTTATATTTTATAACCATACACTATCTTTACAGGATTTTTAAGCCTAATATAATAGTAGGTAACTTATTTCTAAACATAGGTAACTTAAGTCTAATTACTATGATGTATGACATTACGTGTATCATCTTCACCATCATCATCATATAGGACGTCTACTGATGGACATAGGCCTCCCTCGATCACTTCCAACAGAGCAGCAAAGTTGAAGTGGAAGTTGTTGCACGCAGGACAGATGGTCGTTGTGGCTGAAAGGCGCTGAAGTGGAGACCATGGACTGGAAAGCGCAGCGTGGAACGTCAACCAAGAAGATAAATGACCTTATAAAGATTTCAGGTCGACGGTGGATGCAGGCCGCTTTTAACCGGTCTTCTTGATGTGTATATACTTACCTAATTTTATAAAAAGTGTTTCAGCAATTTCAACCACATTTCTGTAATAATTACAATATGTCAGAAGCCTATTTAACATGTAATTTCATCACGATAATTGTTCGTACCTGCGTAGCTATTGTCAAATGGTATTTCAGACATAACTACATGCGTATTCTTCCTGGTGGTGTGGAAACCAGAAACGTTAAACAATGGGCCATTTCAATTTTATCTCTCAAGCGCTTGCAATTTGTCTAAAATGAATTGTTCACGTCACTGTCCTGTTTGGTGCAAACTTCTGCGTGTGAAAGAGACTGGTGTTAATTAGCATATGTTTTGTACTAGATTTAAAATACTTTATCATATGTAAATGAAAAACATTGGGTTTGCATACAGTTGTTAAAGTCACGATAACCAAAGGTCAATATACTGCTGTGTGAGGCTTAAGGAAGCTGATGTTTAAAAAACTATACTCTGCTGTCATGCGTGCTATGTATGTAGATCGCTTCATTAGTAGAGTTTTCATCGTCAACATTCTGATTTTTATCCAATTGCTGGTGCAGGTTTCACTCTTTTCATCTATAAGCTCTCTACTCTGCTTCACTGTTACTTACTTAGTTATAAGTATATGTCCTAAGTTCTTACATACAAAACTGACAACATATTTTCACAATTATTTGCTGCGGTATAGATATGATTACAACTCTTGTGTTGCACAAAGTATCATCTCATAATTCTCGACCTGCCACAATTTCAAAAAATATTGTAACAACTCAATCATGGCCACGTTCAAATAACACTTCTTTCAATTACAAGATATATTGACGCGTCAAACAATAAAATTTAAAAAATAAATCGTACGTAATGGTACGGCCGCGGTACATTTACGATCGTAATTTAGCCAAGTGCGAAGTTCCGTCACCTCGGGGGGTACGTTCGCATACCGCTTTAGGTGTAAGAATATTCGTCCAAGTGTCGACTCTCGAATATTCCGCAATGTTGGCGTGGCTATAAATCTGAGGGAGTGATGCCGCGGTTTTTGCCGGGCGACATTTTTTCCCGCGCTAGCGGTGCATTTATCACTGTTGTGGACTCGCACGGCCGGCATGGTGACTTATGCCCGGCCAGCCACGAACAAAATGCCGTTTCATTTTTAAAACTACAAACAAGCCACTTCTTATTTTATTTCGAAAAGAGAACCCGCTATAACTAACTAGTCTTCTTTTTCTTTTAAAAATGCGGTGCCTACAACTGCGATATGTTTCTTTGAATGTTTATTTAGAGTTCCGTAGCCACGTGGAAACCTCTATAATTTTGCTCTATCGCTCCGTTTATGTGTTCTATATTAATCACTTTGCAATTAAATTACCAAAGAAGTTAGAGACGACCTTGGATATAAAGAAGGCATTATTTTTTACATTTTTTAGTTACCAAGTAAAAAATGTAAAAATATATTAGATGAGTTTTTATATATTAATTAAGTAAAACGTCGAACTCCGTGAAAATCTATGTGGCAAAATACCCTACAATATGGGGAGAGTGGGTTCTTTCATGTCCGACTTTATTACTAAATGTAAGTCGTTAGAACAAAAAGAACATTTTGAACAAAAATTGCTTTTACAAACTGTGATATCTTTAGCAGTTATTGTTTTTGAAACCAACCGTGACCGTTTCACCCGAGTATGGAACCTTCTACATCTCTTATTCGCTGTTATTTATTTTTTAGAATTTAGAACGTAAACTCTTTAATTAGATTAAACCGTTTATTACCTCAGTAGCTCAGTAGATATCAAAGCTGCTGAGTGCGACTGGCTTAACTTAAAAAACGTAACCAAAACCAGGCTGCTGTTAAAAAAGGTTATCTAAGTTATCTTCAGCGTTTGATTCAATATTATTTATCTATAATAAATTCACCGTCAAACCACATCAGGTAACATTTTACTGTACTATACATCCACAAAAAAGTCTCAGAAATCACAAGGAAGTTTGCAACAGTTTATCCAAAAGCGTATCTATAGTGTCAAAGAGAACAGTCACATATTCATCCATGCATAAACGCTCCGTCCTCAAAATAACCATACAACTTAAAAAGATCAAACGCAAACATTAATTGTGTACCTACAATGGCACCCTTAAAATCCTTCGGGTATAACCGCAAATAAAACCAAGTTATTAAGTAAGGCCTATGTCGGGAAGCATTTTATATGTACTTTTATCCGATGTCCATTCTTCTGAAATGCGATTAAAATTGAATAGGTCCATATGTCGCTGGCATGGGACGCGTTACGTCACAATCACACGGCCGGCTGCATTTTCAATTTGCCGCGAGATAAGCGCGACTTTTGGACGACTTTTTCTACGGAATGGCGGAATTGATCCTGTGACTTATGGTGGACGATGTATAAGATGACGTAATTGGATGGTCAATTGAAATGCTTTCCAATTCAAAGGGACTAGCCTCGAGGGACTGTAAAAGTCCAGTTAATCAACTGTTTTACATTTTTGTTTCGTGTTGGGGTGCAGAAAATTAAATAAACAGTTAATATCAATATTGATAATTTATTCACAATTTCATTTAAAATACACAACTTCACAATGTTTTGTTTTAAAAACTAAAAACTTTAGGTACGGGATATCGTTATAGGCTGTTTTGCTGTGATCTAATTTACAATTTTATTTTGATAGTCTTATAATGATTTTATTTATTTTCTACATGTTTCATTTACATTTCATATTTACATATTTTGGGGTACAGTTGTCATGTTTATGGTTGTAACATGTTGTCGTGTACTGGTATTTATTGCGGTAAACTGGACGAACCGATAGCAGTATTATTATGTTTAAAAATAATATATTGTAGGTACGTAATATTTTACAAAAACTTTACAATGGACGTTGCTTTTTAGATACTTACTTATATTTGGAATTAAGTTTGACATATCTGGTAATTCTGACAAAATCAGTAAGTAATCTTGAAAGTGTAAACAATTCTATCAAGCCAGTCTCTAATTTACTACGAAATTTAAAATCAGAGTGAACCGTCACCAACTTAAGACTTATGTAAATAAGCCTCTTAAAGTCCTTTGCAATGTTCTCGGTTACAACTACAAACACAACCCCGTAATTTTAAATTTATGGCCACTCAATATTCTTAATTTTACTTCGGTAATGTGATACAAAACTTTATATTACACCTTGTGACAAACAACTGTATATATAAATATTCAATAGCTAATTCGATTTAGTGACCAGTTGAATAATTTATATAACAAAACTATACTCATGATTAATGCTTTAACAAAATCAGTTCTGCAAAATGTCACTATTCAAAACTGCTATTTATTTACAATTGCGTGTATAAACTATTACATAAATTACTATTGCATTTCATTCATATATCATCTACACAAATAATAAAATGTACAAAAAAATCTTTATTTTCTGAACACATCACAATTCCTATAGCGAAACCTTATAGCATATACACTGGAGACGACATAGCGAATGTGCTTAATTTAAACATTACTTTTGCCACTTTTAGTGGAGAGCAAAGTAAACACAGACAGCACACGGAAACGACTCCACTCGAACAAAATAAAAGACTTTAGTATTGCCATAACATAAATAAGCGAATACAAGACCAGCTTACGCCCAAAACGAACCCAAAATACCTGGTTTTTGGAGAGAGGAAAGTGCTCACATGCTGTCTCCTGCTTAAATGCTCTAAGAGCAAAACAAATATTTCGAATTAAATAGAAAAAAAAAATAAAACAATGTACACAGGAACGGAATATAACTTATCGAGATATGTACAAAATACACAAAATTATTTCATCTTTTTTGAACTATTCTTATAAGATTAAGACTTCGTAATCGATCTTATCTAATATTATAATACTGTACAATTTCGCTAGTTACTTCATGTAAAACACTCTTAAATTTTAATACTTGTAGGAAACTGATTGTGGTATATCAAAGTTTTTCATTGTGGAACGATAAACTGGGACAATTTTCAAAATTAAGGATATGTTCAGTACGATTTAAACTGTAAGGGCGAGGTTCTTTAGTCAATAGGAAATGACTCGGCGGCAAGATTCTTTGGATTTCAATGCTTGTTCTTGTTCATTCGCAAACGATCGTTTCGAATGTTGTCATTGCTTTCCGAAGGTATACCTCAGCCTTTGTTTGTTTAACATTACAAACGTCAATTCTGTTACAGTCTTATTCATTAATGTGATGTGTTATGTGTATATATTATGAGTAAATACTCATTTTATAAAACCGTAGCGTATTTTGTTGCTTCTGATTCCTTTGTAAGGTCATTATTGTCCGTCTGATAGACGCGACTGTTTACGAAAGACATATCTAATGAATTCTTATGTGCCTGGTTGACTTATCACGTGTACTCACTCCTCCAGCCAGTCTGTAAAGAAGAAATATTGTTAATAATGTGTTTTAAAAACTTTAAAGCCCGTTTCGACAACGAAGGGGAATACAGATTTAAAAAAATGATAGAAAATATAAAACTTCAATATTTTTATTTGCTAAGTATATGGGATGCGAAACTGATTCTGATTCTATACTAACTATTCTAACTAATATTGTAATTTGTTTCTTAAAGAAATGGTTGTTCTGAGTTACACCTGTATTGATTAACAAAATCTACGTTAACGTGAGCGAAGCCGCGGGCAAAAGCTAGTTTACAATGAAAGGTGTGCCGTCACCAATACTGCAGTTTTAAACTAACGGACATAAAGTTGACTTGCATAAATTATATCTTTGATTCACACAACAGTAGGGATTGGTACTGTGTGGGGATCGAACTAAACTTCTCTCAAAAATACTTGACGTGATTGCAATTGGCTAGATGACTACTTCAAACATTATTTTGTTCCATTTAACCTTAAAAAAATTCATATAATTGAATTACTTCCCTAAGTATTTATTCTAGTAAATTCCTATCCATGACCACCACAACGTTCATATAAAAATAAGACTCGATTTCACTTACATTAATAGCTAAATTAGCAATTATATGAGAAATACATCTAACATAATATTGGCATATCGTTAATGTTATTTAATTTATCTACTTATTGCGAAATTGAAGGTTTATAACATATGACAAACCGCTTACTTTAACAAAGTTATCCGGAAATTAAGAGTTGTCGCCTCACTCATTATCATAATTACCCATAATATTATCAAATTATCATTTACATAATACACATTAGATTTATTATACAATCCAAATTTAAATTACATTTACATTTATTACAATTTTCAAGAGTAGTTCATATTAATGATCATGAACTCAAACAACTAAATTTAGAGATGTTTTTTATGTCATCGCTATCAAACATGTTATAAAGATATTGATTTACTTGGATATATAACCTGTGAGGCTAGATTTACTGATAATTAATTATCATCGCATTAAATAGAGATATTTTTTTACATAATATTATTATGTGATATCAGTGAAATTCTTTCTAGGAACCTAACGTAACAAACTCGTGTGAAATAATTTGATCTTTCTTCTTGCTAATCAACAAATAAATCTTTTGCTTATGCATTCGAATTCGGCGTAATCCAAGACATCGTAACGAATATTTAAATAAATGATAGTAATTGAAATGAATTAGACGTCATTTAGATTTGATGTTTGATAATATGTATATTTATTTTGCTGATGAAAATATATTGCAACGAAATTCTAATAAATCTTAAAATTATATTTTTTGGGAGAAAATAGTAGTTTTCTATAAAATAGATTAGAAGTATTTCATTATATCTTCTGTCGCAGTTTAACTACTGAGTACAGTTAAGTATCAGTTTAACTAAGAAATCGATGCTGAGAAATCATACGCTTGCGTGCGTTAAACTTTGTACTTAAAAATAAAACCCCTACAGTTCTTTCTATATTCATTGACATTGCTGAAGGATTTTACCAAGTTTTGTCTGAGCTGACCCGAAAGAAACAAAACGAAGAGCGTAATGCATTGTTAGTTCTAGTGACACCCTTCCGATTTCTGTCTTGTAAATAACAAATTAAATTAAAAGTTTAAGATAAAACTAACTCTTTTAAGCTAAAGAAAGTCTTGAATTAAATAGATTTAAAATTTGGCTTGGCTCCTAAGGACACCTAACCAGTTATGGAACATGAATTTTCTATTTTATGAAAAGGTTGTTATTATTTCAATTCAATCATCGTAAGACGCTTACCATAGAATTAAGCTGCGCAAGGTGATGGTGATGATAGGGGTTATGCGAGGCAGGAGGAGGCGCGAATCCTTGATGGGGTGCGCCGTACCAGTGCGACATGTGGGCCGCCGCTGGATGCACTAATCCTACTTGGTGTTGACCTAGTGGAGAAAAAAACACATTATTGTAATTATAGCTATGGTTACTCTATGATGACATGCTAGGTTCAGTTGAATGACGGTGTATCTTTCGGGTTTAGCCGTTAAATTTCTACCACTGCAAATCAAAACTAAAAACATGGCTTTAAAAGCAAACATATACATACACAGAAAATCTACTACAGTCTCTAGATGTTTAAATTTACTTTATATAAACGACTAAGCCTATTACTCGCTATACACAGTCACATAAGTCTCCATGCATGCGTATCCCAACCTCACATATCCGTACGTACATAACATAAGTATGCATACACACAAGGAACAACACACACACATATACATACACAACAACGAAACACACACTCATACACCTCTTAATGCGGCACTTATATTCTCTATTTTTATTGTATTTGTTATTTTTCCTTTTTTCTCTTGTCTGGTCCTCATTTTAATAGGCCCAAGCTTAGTGTGGGGACTCAGTAATTCACAAAAATCCACGATAAACTACATACGCACTGGTTTTGTGTTGGCTGTAACTGTGCTGTTTGGGATTATCCTTAACCTACCTGTAATACAGTTTATTACTATCACGGGAATGGGGAGGCTAGCCTTGATGGTCGCTGCAGCCGAACATAATTACATACATAGATGCTTTAGTGTTCTAAGTGGATTTTCATGTATGATTGTATTTTTTTTGCCAACAAAGTGTTATTATTATTATTATTGTCCTTAATTTAAGGATGGACATTAGAAAATTATGTTATTTTATTTGGCAATTTAAAAAAAAATAGCAAAAAAAAGGCAAACCAATGCTTAAATTGTTGTAATTTTTCTCTTAATTGCTCTAGTTTGTTTGTTAAGTGTTGTACAAGCACGATCAACAACAATAATATTAAACAGTTATATCTAATGGTATGTCTAATGCCATGTGTCCATGACATCGTAAATACGAGTGGTGAAGAAGTAAGTTGATGGTGATGGTAAAGGCCTAAAAAGTAATTTTTTAGTAATTCGAAAATTTGCATCAGGAGGCGGCTACTACTACTGATCTATTAATAGTTAAGGTAAAATTCAGTCCACGTATATTTAAGTCCAGATTACGAGAAATAGAAGCGTACGTAATGAAGTCTTGAAGCGTCATGTGTATTCATCTCGATTAAATAGCTCCTTAATACTGCCTATATATTCCTTTAATTATCACATCAGTTAGACGTCATTAAGTAAATGATTAACGGTTACGCTAACAGTAATTTATTTCTGCCACTAGAAGTAGAAAAAAATAGTATTTCTTTTTTCATTAAAAAATAGTTGTAGTCCGTATTATAGATAAGAAGACTTAACGATAACTGTACGTATGTGTATCTTGTGTCGCCCGCAATGTTGAATTGATATATTTTTTAAACATTAGTATGTTTTGCCTAAGGAGGCATTCCTATGCCTCCTGGCTTCGCCTAGATATTATAGTATTCTAAAGTAATCAAAAAGCGATATATACATTTAGCATCACGAATCATGGTTAAATGATACTCAAAGGCCAAAATCCTCATCTGCAATAATTTAAATAACGTGTCACAGGCCACACGTGTTATGTTATTACCTATACAAAACTTTAGTCACCGGTGATTATTTTTGTTTATATGTTTATTTTTGACAAATTTTTTGCTATTATTACGACAGCTTCAAACTTGATTATAACTTAGATAATTGATTCGGAATGTAAGTTATGGAAATATGAATAACTAGTAAACATGCTATTAAGGCATAAAAATAAACAATGAATCGCCATTAATCAAAGCAGTTAAGCAAATTTGACCCAGGGCGGTCCATAGATAGGTGACCGTTAACAACGTAAGCATTCTTCAACATTCGGACCCCGCATACCACGTTGTAGTTGGTATGGGGAGAGTGTTCTGGAAAACTAGCCTATTGATTATATCATTTGGGTTAAAGGGGTGGGGAAGAAAGGAGTCGCCATAGGTACCACGATTTTCAGCCCATGTTAGTCTAAAATACTTGCTACAATTAAGCTGAGAAGGGGAGTTAATTTATGAAAGATAGTGAAAGGTAGAAAGGATATTAGTGCGGACTTACCGAAGTCCATAGCAGAGGGGAAAGCCGAGCCTCCAAAGCCTTTAGTAGCGTCTCCTAGCGGCTTGATCATGTCTCCCATGACGCCACCAAGTGCAAGCGCGCATGCTCCACCACCCCCCATTCCCATGCCTCCCTTTTTCTTCTTACTTTTACTGCTCAGCTTGCGGTTCCTTGTCTGGATACCTTCCTTCTTCATCGTCAAGGGTCGGTTTACCTGTTGGCAACGAAACTGAACTTTAGTATGATGGTCATTTTTAAAACAACATTGGAAAACTATTGACAAGGTTTAGTGTAAAGTTTTTTTGGTCTTTTTTCCTGCTATCGACGGATAACTTTAAATATCTCTGCTATCGCATTGCGTTGCGTTCCTACGGTTGAATACAGTTACCAAGGCTAATATGAAATGACGTCATTTGTTGTGGTGACTGAAGATATACAGGTACTGGGATACCAGCCGAATAACGAGTAAGTGGTTATCCTGCTAACAGACGGTTCTTGTGTTTGTCTTTTTTTATAAATATTATAGGGGGCAAACGAGCTGACGGGTCACCTGATGGTAAGTGACTACCGTCGCCCATGGACACCTGCAACTCAAGAGACACAAGTGCGTTGGCGACCTTTGAGATGGGAGTACGCCCTTTTCTTGAAAGTTTGAAGGTCGTATTTGTCTCCCCTTTGAGTGGTAATAAATACTATTTATTATAATTTGTAACTAAGCCTTAATGTTCATTTAAAAAATTTAGATCTATCAATACAAAACAAAGTACCTAAAATTAAAATACTTAGTACCAAATTTTTCTTACTAAAGTAAGTAGTAAACCTATCGTACATCTTAATGTGCGATGGGTAAAGCAAGAAAAATTTGGTACTAAGTATTTTAATTAATACTCTTAAGTAAGGCGTGGTTCCAAATTGTCAAAGGTGTTAGTAGAAGCTGTCCAGTCAATGTGATTATTAATAACAAATTGCTATTGAGAAACAACTTAAATGTAGAAGATTCAGGTCCTCGAACGAAAAGACCTGAATTCACACATTTTTGTATCTTTTCTTGTTGTGGAAGCATAACTTACCCTGACTGTAATTTCGTGATTTATTTATGTAAATATTTTAGAAGAAAGTAATTGCAGACTCAAAAATTTAAGGAGAAAATTCAGTACAATAGGGTCATACATCAGTTATGTAGGTACTTTAAACATAAGAATATAATAATCTAGAAATAGAAACACAACAACAAAACAACGGACATATCTCATTATCCATAATTGAATGAGAATTACATTATGACGTGAACGTAGCATCATTTAAATAAAACAAAGCAACTAGGATATTTTAACAAGCGCATCACGTATCGACCAAATTATACACTCTGAATGTAATATTTCTCATAATTGAAACATCATAATATAAATCGTAATTGTCCCATGTTGAATCACACAATTTTTGCTAACCGGCTGTCTTCCATTTTATGACTGAGACACGACATTTAGCGGTATGAAAAAAACGACTGCGGTACCAATTTAGAATGCTAAGTACCACTATAAAGGGATGCCGAAACCATAAAATGGTATCACAATAGCTGTGTGCGAATATTCAGCTGTTTGGTGTCCGATGCCGACGGCGTGGAGTCGCTCCTCGCATCCTAATTACTGCACCAATGCACTTTGTGTATGTATTTCGTTAGTAGCCGGTGGGAAACTGATGTGACGCGAGTTATGAGGTTAAGGTCCTCCAAATATATGATCAGCTGGTTTCCTGTTGTAGATAACGCCGTGTCCTTAATAATGACCTACCAATGTCAGGATTACGGAAACGAATGGAGCTGCATTGCACATGAAAAACTAAAAGTATGGTATGTTAGAACTAATCCATCCTACTTACACATCTATAGCTTGAATTTCTATATACCACAGCTACTTCACGGAAACACTGTCATGTAATCTGCAACGTATTTAAACAAATCAAAACAGGTTTGAAAAGTAAATCTGGGGAGGTATACCTACGTCTCACACGTGTTTGATTCTAATAATATATGTGGCACAAACGTCTCAATATGGATACCACGAAAAAAATTCTGTTGAGTATAACTTAGTTTATCATCATGATTATTCTAGTAAGACTCCCCACCGTGATCTCCACATCAGATAAACCTCATATATTTTTCCATATTTGTGTAATTTCTTTGCCAAAATTCTCGGGTCAGCAATTTCGGTCACTTTCTGCTTTGCATCGTGTTGTTTCTAAGAAACGTGCGTCACGAAGTCGGATGGACGAACGGACAATGAGTTATTCATCGCCTTCCAGGGAACTTGGCGGCGGCATGTGGGCCCTAAACGCACGATTGCATTGCGCCAGCGCCGCGCCGCTCAACGCAGCCCATGCGCATGACCTGCCCTTGTTTCTGTTTGTTTTTGGCCCTCTTGCATTGATTTTGCACCACTTATATTTTAAAATTATTTCATTTCATTTGATGTATGTCAAGAAGTCTGTATCTTTGATATGGCCGGTTGAAGTTCGTACAAAGATTTAGCTTACTTGGGAGAAAAACAGAACACAATAACAGTACAAACCATTTTATATCTTTTTATATAAAGACCCGTGTTCGGACATTTAGATTGATTGCATGTCTATGTCAAGACGAAATCGCTTGTAATGGAGACTTGAAATTTTGCAGACTAAGTTTTTTGTAATGTAAACATTCAATAAAATAAATCTTACACGAGTAAACAAGGATCCTATTGTGATGTTCAGTCTTAATCATAAGTTTTTAATTTAAGCTGGTTATAATGATTACGAAAAATCCTTCTTCAATGACAAGTTAAAAACTTGAGATCCAACCATCGAAACTGATTAAATTGTAGTCAACAATAAGTCTTGGTCTTAAGGAAACTGTTAAAATACACACTGGGATAGTGCTGTTAATTGGTTCGTCACTTTATGACTGCGTGGACGAATAAACAA
Source organism: Euplagia quadripunctaria (assembly GCA_963859945.1). NCBI lineage: Eukaryota > Metazoa > Arthropoda > Insecta > Lepidoptera > Erebidae > Euplagia > Euplagia quadripunctaria. The sequence continues at coordinate 19,629,758 of OY982562.1, read as the reverse complement.
ATCTAAGACACGAACAAAGTCCAATTTCTCCAGACGTCAAGTGATAAAACTTCATTAATCTGTTGCTAAAGTACTGCGTAGTTCTGTGCGTGCTTGTCCCCGACGGCCCTAATGCGTTCCCGCGAATCGCCCACACATCGTGCATACCGCGCCGTCGCTCCTCTCAATTGAACCAATATAAAATGCATTAACTTCACTGCACATGCCGGCAGATTTAGACTGCAACCAAATTAGGTCATTGAGAAGCCTTTGATACTTATGTGAATTTTTATAATTGTTTATACGATCACTTTTATGACAATTATTTTTGATCAATTATTTTCATTTTTTAATAATGATGTTTTGAATTGTGGTAGAAATTTCTCATACAATCTGTAGATAATAGAGTAGATAGATTAACAAGAAGTATTTTTTTTTTAAATTATAGCAGAAATTAACTTCCTGGATATATGTGACAGTAATGTGTATTATTTATTTAAGACAATTGGTTTAATCAAAACGACTCCCATTTTTATGCATTCTTATGTGCTTTTAATTTGATTCTATCGTTGTTATATAACACATTCACTAAATTTGCTCTAAAAAAATATTTTTTTTACACTAATACAGTATCAAATAAGTACACGGCTCGCTTGAACATATCTATAAAAGAATACACAATGATTATCACTTAGTATGCAAAACAGTTTCATCAAAGGATTATAGCGTTCGTCCATAGTTGGTTGCGGAAGAACAAAGATATACATATAACGTATATAGAGCCGACAAGACATCAGCCATGTTGGTGCAGAAATTGCTTAATAACTGGCCATTATGTCAGGTTAATTACGTCTTGCTGTTCCTACTCCCGTTACTGTATGTGTTCAGACATAGGTGTAAAGATAGACGACTATACATATATGGAAACTTGTTAATTTACGAACTTGCTACATGACAGAAACATTAAGGCCATATTTTAACAAATATTTACATTACTTCATCAACCCAAACTCATAGGACTCAATAGCGTGAGTCACAATTTGGAGGTAAGGATTTAATTTGTAATGCATTGCGAGTCAAACATAACTATTTGCAATACATCGTTGTCGATGCATTTAGTACCTAACTATTAGCAAAATAGCCAAACAATAAAGGGTAATTTCAATTTTTCGTGACAAAAGACAAGATGTACCAACAATAGCAACGTTGTCCGTCTGTCTGTCTATTAAGACTCTTTTTCTCAGGAACCCGTGGACGGATAAAGTTGAATTTAATACCAAATACATAAATGTACGGTCCCTTGAAGCTGCAAAAAAAATCAAGCTTCTAAGTTAACGCAATCAAAGATATGGCCACTTAAGCCTTAGATTTGACCAAATTTGAACATTTTGCAGGTAAATGAAAACCTATATGGTACTTCCCATTAACCTAAAATTATGAAAGTTGGTAAGAAGCAAAGTCTAACAGCGCAAATAAAGGAAAAAATCCGAAAGTCCTTATTTTATTGTTATTTGTCTGTCTGCGTGTCTATCAAGACCCTTTTCCTCAGGAACCCGTAGAGGCATCAAGTTGAATTTAACATCAAATACTTATGCCAGCAGTCCCTTAAAGCTGTAAAAAAATCAAGTTTCTAAGTCAACGCAATCAAGATATACGGCCATTAAGCCTTCAGAGTCAGACTCGCACTTGTCCGGATTTTTAATAATAAAAATACTATAAATACTATAAAACTAGCCTATTTTTATAGTTTTTATTTTATTTTTATTAAACTATTCAATGTATTAGACTAATTAAAATGTATTAGGAAATCATTCGTTTTATATCAATTGTGGCACTCTAGCAAAATGCTGAAATATGAGCCAGGTTGTACCATGGCTGATCAGCAATGGGTAGTAGAACATTCTATTGCTCTTAAGTACAGCTTCAACATTCACACCTTTTTTTTTATTAAAAAAAGACAACTACCGTAGTAGGAATATTCCTGTGTCGCGGGGGACTTCACAAACATTCGAACAACGGACACAAAGAACACCCAGACTCGAGACAACTATTTGTGGATCACACAAATTTTTGTTCCGTGTAGTATTTGAACCCACAACACTCGGCGCGGCGTAGTGGCGAGGCGATCAATTTAACCATTGCGCCATCCGTGTAGTCGAACCTTTGACATTCCTGTAAAATAGGATCTAAAGCGAATTCCGGCAAATGCCTAACGGAAAGAAAATCTGACTAAGACGCTGCTGGCAGTCTTACTCAGTTACTTTGTCAATACTGATATTGCTATATAATGTCAATCCATTTTCCAAATAAATTAAATACAGATTCTGCTAAGAAAATACTCAAGCCCCACTCAATTATAAGCCGTCATTTAATAACATGTGTACGTGTCACCGAAAAATAAAAATGTAAATTCGAATTACAGAGATAGAACAAGACTCAATGATATTTTATCTTTGAGTAGCTATGGCTTTAAACTTGGTTTTGCGATGCGTGGGTACGTACCTACTGTTTTATAAAATCGACCTGAAAAATCCGATTTACTTTACTGTTTTTTGAAACACGATGCAAATTGTAAAACCTTCGAAATCCAAACAGTTAAGTTCCTAGTACTTCTATTTAGTATTTGCTTTGCACACACAAAGTTTCCACCGAGTGCTCATAATTACGTTCGTACTATGTAGTCATACGGCAATGAATCGGTTTACCTGTAGCGAAATACACAGCTTAAGCATGCGATATTCTGACCACTATATTGTAGTGTAAGGGTTAAGGATTAATGTACAAAAACAAGAGAATTTTGACTTCGACTATCGAGTTTGTAAATCAGAACGTAATATAAAGCGAACTATTAATTCCTCGGATTTATTTTTTACGTTTCGACATAATTATGTTAGAAACATTCTCACAACCACTGATATAAAATATGAAAATCATTAACTACAGTAACTGCCAAGTTGTTCGTACCACTCTTCGCACTCAAGACCACCTTCTGAACTTATTACTACCCTTTTTATAACCCCACTATTCGTTAATATTTATCAATCAACCAATACCATTGCGTTACCGGTATAACCAGTCAAAATAATGTCTATTAACTTATTCTTGTTAAATAGTGAACTGTGTTATTATCTATTTATAGTTTGTCCCTAATTTTAATAAAATAAATAAGAGTTTTTGACGTGGCGACGACAATTATTTTCAATGCTATCCAATTTTAAAGGGCCTTTTCGAAGAATGATACCGTATAAATGTTATCAAGTTGACTAGGATCTAGAAGAAAAGCAATAACTTGAAACCTGGAAACCTATTCGCACAATATGTAGGCAAACAATTTAATAAAAAGAAAACAAAGATCAATAAAAAGTACTCTTAAAGTGGAAAAATAGCAATTTACATTTCTAGGTATTATTTTTTCATAGGTATGTAATGTAATGTAACGTAATAATAAAATTAATTATTGCTTTTAAACAAGTGGACTGAACTGAAAATTTATTAGATAAATATTTACATCAACTTCTCCAAAACCACTAAGCCGATTTATGTATTTCTTATGTTTTTTAATTCTTTAAATATTAAACAAAAATATAACTTCGGTTAGTATATATTATATGTTTAACTACAACAGACATGTGGTGCTTTTCAATACTGATTAATATAATTTGTTTGGTTTCACGATTACAAATTTGTAGGCATTATGCTGCACACTCAATCATTATGTATTAGCTGATTGTCATTGTCTGTATATTTTGTGTATGTATGTATGTTCACTAACAAAAGTTCAATAAGTTCATGTTTAATGTAACCACTAATACTATGGACCTAACCGTCTGAAAATGTATTATCGTTATATTAATACGTGAAGAGAATTCTTTGTACCCCTTTTTAAGAAAATTTCGCAAACGTAGTAACTTGAATTTTGGAATATTTACAAACTATACATAGAAGAAGTACAGAAAGCTTAAATTTTTAAACAATATTTGCTAAATCATTGCAAAACGGGTACATAAAGTGTCCAATATATATTTTGGCCTGTCATAGTACAAAGGTCTATACAATGACAGGTCAAGTAATGTTGGACATCATAATAAACCATGGTCGACATTTGACCACCACGCGATTTCTAGTTATAGTAAATACGTTTCAAACTTTTCTGGAAAAGGCAAGAGGATCGTTCGATCGAAGAACTCTAGAGGATGTAGACTGTGTACTGAAGTAAAGACGAGATAGAAAATGAAATGACACAGGAAAAAGAAGCATATGCTACACAATGGTATGCACTCAAGTTATTAATGTTGGTCCAGCTGAATTTAGAACGCATTTATTCGTAAGTAGCGGCCTGCCTAGAATACGTATTATTATGTTTACTTGAACCTTACTGTAGGCATATTTCAAATAGTAAAAGATTGTTTCGAAAAGGTGCAGTGGCTCTGTAGATCACCTACCACAAACACTCATCGCATAACATTCGCATTTTTTCTTCATATAACATGCGAAATCAAATATACATTTCAAATGAAAATAAAATTAAATAAATGTTAATGTTAGCATAAATCTGCAATACGTATCAATCACTTTTACATTTAAAAATTAATTACATGCAGTAAATCTAAAACAGTATAAATATAATCAAAGTCACTTCTTTAAAATATTGCTACTAAAAACATCAAAATAAGAATTAATTACGCTTAATGCATCATTTATCAATTCAGTAATAGAATAATTAGATATCAATTTCTCGTTATAATACATTAGTAACGCTAAAAATAATAAATAATAATTTCTCTTTTGTATACTACAACAGCTGTTGAATCACGTGTAAAGAAAAAAAACTGCACGTTGTAGTGTTAACTCTTCTATCACTATACACCTCAATACAAAATCATCATCTAAGCCATGAGAAGTCCACTGTCTTAAGGCTCTTTTATAGACAAAGGGCAACCTTACGCCACATTCGTCCTCCCTCAGATACTCTGACTACATTACACACTTTTATCTCGCCTCGTACATTGTAAACAAAAAAATACGTAAATAACTCCGTTGAAATATATTTTACTGTTGCAAAATCCTCTTGGCTGTAGAAATAAATATATAAATGTAAATTACAGTTGTAATAAATGTCGTGCATAGTTCAGGGTTACTGTTCCATCGCTGGCATGCAGTACATGCATCTGGATGTCAATGTAATATTAGCGTAGCACGCCATCCTGAATTAACTATGAAGTGAATTGTAGGCTCCGATTTCTACATGATGTATGACTCTGTCATCATAGATTATTTACGATAAAAATGTAATCACAAAGATTAATATTCGGGTGAATGTATGTAGGTACAGTTAAATAAAAAAATACGTATCTATTTTTATTCGACTACTAAAATTCCACCCAGTACGGTATCGACGTGAATTCACATTGTTCTTTAGTTCTAACAATAAAAATGTACTTGATTTGGCGACATAGGAAAAGTGAGTGGTAAAGTAAAGTGAGTGGAGTGGTATACTTTTATACTTTACCACAAAACTGGCAATGAAGCAAATCAAGCTACCAATAGTTTAAAATAATGTGCATTAATAACGTGCTGTGATGATTTTTTTCCTTAAGAGGCTTCGATGCAGAATGTAGAATTAAAATTATTATTTTTGAATTGATAAAAATCTTTATTAAATTTAATATTATAAAAAACGACACCAGATTAATTTAATATTTTGTTGAAATGTCAGATTTGATAGTAGGAATGACCATATTGGCTACATCTTAAATTACAGCTCCACGGTCAAGAAGTACTGGATTCAAACTGAATTTAACCCTCGAATACATGTTACATTACTCTTTATTAGAAGCCTACAAGACCGAAGCTAGGGGCATGTCAGGTGACACTAAAAATATCCATGAACTACATAGTACTTGATATCCTCATGAGGAGAAATGACATGTATGAAAACAATTACATAGGAAGTGGTGAACGGTTGTTAGTTATTATAATAATAACACAAGCATAAAAATGTTTATTGTAAAATACAACTGACATAAAATGAAAAGCTACACACTATAGTGAGTTTCCACTGCATGCATGCACAATTTGCGCAATGAAACAGGAGGGCAATATTGTTTTTATATTTGAACGAATTCCAATGATGGCTTCCTTTGGGTGGATTGTGACACCATTTGTGCAAACGGTGCAATGCCTTCAGTGACAAAGCGAAATATACGCTCAGAAAACGCATACTGCGTTTCGTTGTGCGTGCAAATAATTGCGTTACGTTTCTAGGACGGAGAGTGCGCTTATTACGCTATCTGCATTCATCTGCACAAACACAGCTATAAAACCGCTCAAATGAGAAAATAACAGGCTCATACTACAATGCCATGGAAAATGTTGCTCACGGCCCCTCGCCGTAATTTTTCTGATGGCTAGAAATCTTTATTATACCATTAATTGTTGGAAAACTACGAACTTAGCTTTTATTGGACATAAAAATTGTAATGAAATGGAACATGAAACTGCTAACCAATTGTGGCGCAGTAAAATCGCAAGCTCCGATACAATTTGACACCTTATTGTGGAAACAAGGCGTTGTAAAGATGTATCTTTGATCTAGATACCGTTAAGTAGTTAGGACATTTGATTATATCGATACTGGTCGCTTTTTATTGCAACAGGCGTCGTTTAGTTTACCTTATATTTATCAACTTTTAAGTCACTTGGATTGATATAAACGTTTGCTAAAGCATGTTCTTCTAGTAGCATTCGCACTACTAGATACTTACTCTTGTATACAATAAGCTATCATTATCGTCGGAACACAAAAAGCCAGGTATAATATAACAAGACAATACACTTCGAATTACCGTAAATCAATAGATAAAGATCATAATAACAATTTAATAACTATTATCACCAATTACAGGAAAAACACTACGTACTTATTAAAAAGCAAGAAGCATAAACGACTCTATTGGTGTCGATGGTGTCATTACCTGTGTGACTTTAGTTTTTGTCTGAGACACGTTGTGCAGTGATTAAGTAATCTGTTTAAGTGCAGGTTTTACTGATACGTGTTTTGTTTCACTTTTGTTTAGCAGTCATGTGACCTTTTAGGTTCTTGAGCGTATAAACAAGTAGAAATAGTGAATGAAAAAATATGTGACTCATGTGTTATGGTTATGAGGAGAATATCCATTCTCCTCTATACGATAGAATACTTAGGCGTAGGGATAAAAGTACTCGTATATATGAAAATCTATACTAATATTATAAAGCTGAAGAGTTTGGTTGTTTGCTTGAACGCGCTAATCTCAGGAACTACTAGTTTGAATAGAAAAATTATTTTAGTGTTGGTTAGCCCATTTATTGAGGAAGGCTGTGGCTATATAACATATCGCTACAACCAATAGGAGCGGAGCAGTGACCATAAACGCAGGTGAAACTGCGGGAACGGCTAGTATTAATTAAAGTGAAATAACTAAGATGGATAAAGTAAATTTCTACTGGTTAAATTTCCCAATTCTCCTCTAAGATATGCATAAGTTGAAGGAGAGTCATCGAGCCATTTCGAGTAAAACTACACGCTTCTGGTACGTAAAAGCGGTGAATTAAAGGGAATGATACCCGTTTTATTTTTTTGCATCTCTTACACTTTTCTTCTAAACTTTTTATTAGCAACTGTCCAATAATCCTACACATACTTGTAGCTACTTTCTGTTCACATTTTGGGAGGTAAATTGTAATTGTAACTTGTTTCGCGAAATTCGTATTATGAACTCTCTGCGCTCGCTCAAAGAGCATTGGTAAAACCATTATTTTCTAAAAGATTTTCTTTTTCATATATTATCAACATTTTTATCGTTTATCAGACTCAACATTAAATTACTGTAAGAACTGTAACACACAGAACAAACATCATAATGTACAAATGATCCAAAAAATCTTGGTGGCATGCAACCATTCACTCCGCATAAAAGTGCGCAATTAATAGTAACAAGACAGGTGTCAATCCAATGACATTGATAAAAAATATTTTCAGTGACTGTGCGCACTAACTGTTGGTACCATTTAGCACACTTATTAGTAACACTCCACTTAAGATCGTTAAGGCGACAAGGTCTACAAATAGTGCTATTCAACGCCATAGAGAACACGAAATTGTGGAATAGACAATCAAACAAAAAGCTAAAAATTCCGGTCTATAATTTTCGAACACAATTTTCACTTTCAAATCTTTGGTAATATTTCAAAACAAAAATATTTTTAAATTTGGAATCAGCAACATTTTCTTTTTTTATTGATTTTTAATTTTTTTTTGTCAATAAAAAAGAACTTTTTCATTATTTTATACGAGTTTAGATTTACATGTTAAGAAGAAAAAAAACGGTTGCTTGAAATGCCATTGTCACGTCATAATGCATAAGTCAAACGATAAATAATACTCAGCCGTGCCGATGCATTGTCTTATTAATTTGTTGCGAGTTGGCGACACCTTAAACATCGCGTGCCAGTTTTTCACTCGGGTTTTATATTCCAACTCATTATTGAATGTAACAACTAACCGTCCAAAATGCATTTTTGTAACGTGCGAAATGTGAGAGCAACGTTTGACAGATCCGAAGTGGGAGAGAAAGTATTTTCATACAAATTTACAATCGGCGCAATGTGGCTTTATAAGATGGAAATGATAAGTATGATTGTATTTAAAAAGTTTCGTGATAACAGAGTGGGGAAAGTAAGAAAGTTATACAATTTGTTTTAGTTAAAGCAAAATAAACGTCATAGAATATTTGGGCAGTGGAACAGACCAAATTGTCACACCTCTGTGACATACGTTAAATACTGGCGTGTGAGAAGTCTACACTGAGTTACTTTAGAACAATGTTTGAATTATGTAAATGTCAGAATAGGGAAGACTCGCGTCGCAGACGGCAGAGGAAAGACTCCGTCTTTCAAGAAGTGAGGCTTCTATGAAGATATTATAAAAGCGATAATATTTGTAAAGTGTGATATTGATCAGTTTTCAATATAATAAGCATTTTCTTTGCCTTGCAGCTGTTTCAATTGTACTCCTCTGAATAAAGACATCGCTTTCCCGATTCAATACGCCTTATCCCAAATATTGCAATATATATATATAAGAAGTAATCTCTGCAATGCTGAAAATGTCAGTTAAATACAAAAGCATGACTTTGTGCTCTAATTTAACATATATATGTCTTAACCTGTAATCACTTTTTGCTGCTTTTACCTATGAAAGAACCTTATGCCATTAATATGCTCACAATGTAAGGACGTCACACCAACCCGCGTACGACCTACTTGGTAAGCTGTGTGGCGGTCTTGCAGCAACATCGCTAAGTGAGTCAGTCCTAATCCTGAACGGTACTTTTCATGGAGCTGTTCTTTCCCACAGGCCTTACATATTGCTTCTGACTATCATGATGTTATTCTGTGATCTAGATGAATTAATTAAGTTTGTTTATTTTCATGTAAAATTGTTTTAGATAGAGAATGTTAATTTGTGATAGAAGAGAATGGTGTGTGCTTGTTTTATCATTATATAATCAATACCTAGTTGTCTTTGGCGCTATTTCGTGCTAAATGTATTACTTCGAGGTAGCCTAGCTAATAAACTAGCCATAAATCAACTTGATATAATATATTATATAGGTACGGGTTTAAACCTGATCAAAAAAAATAAATTTAAATAAAATATGCAAAATTAACAACTGCTTTAAAAGTTTCCGAGAAAAACTGTCTAAAACGGAAAGTTGTTGAAAAGTTTCTAAAAATGTAGGCTGTTAAAAATAATTAATTACAGTAAGTTATTAACAGTGTCTACTCTGTCTGCATGTCAGTGATGTCATAATAAAATGTTTGCAATTTTGTTTAACTACTTACCTCCTTAGATAAACGGGCCCACGCTATTATAAGAAATTGAAAGAGAAAAAATGTTTGGACAAATGTGAGCGTCGAAAGCAGCAATTAAAAGCTTCGAGTGGAGATGTGGCGTGGCGGACAAACAAACAAGTGAATGTAAATTGCGCGCAGCGGACGCCTGCGAATGCGAGCCCACACAGATGCTACGCGGAATCCATAGGACGCTGCAGAAGGATTTATAAATATTGCCGGTTTGTATCGCAAATTGAGTACTTGAGTATAAGTATTAAGTCAATAATTGGATGATTAGGAGTTTAAATCGATCGAAATGTATGAACAGAACGATTAATTGTGAATTTGTATTGAGTGCATGGGTTTTTTATTAAGATTTATATGTAGTAAGTAGTGTTAAATGACGATATAGGCTATATTTAATACTAGGCAGCTAGTTTCATCTGCATAAATCCCGATACCGTGGGAATATCGGGATAAAAATTTGTAAAAGGTATGTGCTAATCCAGATCTCCAGCTATCTATACACCAAGCTTCATCGCAATCGGTTCAGTAGTTTTTTAAATGAAAGAGTAACAAACATCCATACATCCTCACAAACTTTCACGTTTATAATATTAGTAGGATCATTGTTTCCTGCGAATATTTAATATCATTGTTGCCTACGAAGTGTAAATATCTAAAATATTGTTAAATAGTGTATAAATAAATATTGGTAAGATTCCAAGGTATTATTGCAGAATTCTGTCACCTAGAGAAGCCAAATTATTGAGCCAGTTTGTTTCATTGGAAGATAATACACAAAGGTTTTTTATAGATTTTTTAAAAATGTTGTGCGATTACCAGATTTTTAAACATCCTTAAGGGTTCAATAAAAACCATCTAAATATATCAAAAGGGTTCGGAATTTATAACCATCCCTAAACTATTTTTATGCAAGTCTAGTCGTGGAGACATAACTCAAAAAAATGTATTTTCGTTGACGTGTGTAATGAATGACAAAAAGTTCTTGCGGTAATATCTCCAAAGAATTAGTTCCGCATAGTTAGCGAGAGGTGCAATGGAGCGTGCCGGCGCCTGCGCATGGTACTGAAAACCTCATGGTACTATGAGCAGCCGCGTAGTGTAACTATATTAATGTTCATTAACGTTTTAATGCTATAAACACTACCTATTAGCAATTACAAAATTTGTTACAACTGTTTTAATACACCACCGTCTCTCTGAAACATTTTGATCCATCCACCGGCCGCAACGTTTCGCCATCGTTCAACGTGACAAAACTTTCGTCCCCATCACCTGGATAATTGGCAATCCACCACTGTGCGATTCTCCAGAATTTTTTTGCTTCGCACAACCAATCTCTGAAATAAATTTGTCGCCTGCGGTATTTCCGGACCGATACGACCTTCAAACCTTCAAGAAAAGAGCGTACTCCCATTTCAAAAGCCGGAAACGCACTTGTGACTCTTAAGTTGCAGGTGTCCATGGGCGACAGTAGTCACTTACCATCAGGTGACCCATCTGCTCGTTCCCTATGATATAAAAAAAATCGAAAAGTTGCCTGGATGAGATTGCATCTAGCAATAAGGCCGCCCTTTGTACATTATCTGTTTGACACGTGTATGTAGGATAATTCTAATGTAACAATGGTGTACAAATAAAGACAATACAACAAATATATAAATACAAATATATAAATAACCATCACAACGTTCACCCAAACTAAGAACAACTATCTGTAAATCGAACTAATACGTGTTTCATGGCGTAGCGTTGCCAAGTCGTGACTTCATATCCACATGATCATTATGAGTACATCCACACAGTATGTTAGTATGTACACTATCGAATTGACACACTCATAACTAAAGCCTTCAGCTTAGTTGGAGTTAATTAAATCTCTTTTAAGATTGTATATCGGTACTATTCAGCATTACACAGGAATAAAGCGACGTTAGCGTAATGGCTAAGGCGTCGCACTTGCGAGTGGTTGCGGGTTCGAACCCCACCCAGTGCACTACCGACGTGAACCCACTCCTTTTTTTTTGTGCGTGTAGAAGAGTAGAACCGACTAAAACCACACGGTGTGCCGTACTGCGCCTTAAGTAGGAGGGATCCGGGAACAGCTTTATTAAGACATCCGGACCCCCCTAGCGCCTGCCCGCAAAAGCGCGGGCACCACCTCCGGGTAAAATCCTCTCAATTAGGCGACGTCCACTCCAGACGACTCGCGGGGGGCCACTACAGCGGGTATGGCTCTAACCGCCATAACCCTCTGAGGACGCCAGAGGCGCGCCCTATTCTGGGCGGTCAGAGCTCCCGCCCACACCGGTGCACCGTACAGTGCCATTGACCGGACAACCCCCGTGTACAGCCGTCTTGTAGCGACGCTGGGTCCACCCAAATTGGGTAAGTGTCGCCCAAGGGCGGACGCAGCGCCGACCAGCTTCGGAGCAAGCTGTCGGAAGTGCTCGTCGAAGAGCCACCTACCGTCGAGGATCAGGCCCAGATGCTGAACCGGTACGAGGACCGAGTTGACCACGATAGAGGCGCCAGGGGGTGGACCACGACGGGGCCCATGGAATAAAAGGGCCTCCGTCTTATCCAGGGCCATCCGCAAGCCCAGCGCCTCGATGCGCCCGACCACCAGAGAGACTCCCCTGGCGGCCAAGCTGGAGGGGTTAACAAGAAGTCATGTGTGACAAACGCTGCTAGTATTTTTATTAAAAAAGAAATACAATCAAGTAGCTACTTGAGTTCCGACTTTTTCACACATTTCGCATTCCATGATATATGTGCAACATTGTATACGTATGGGAATTAACGCGATCACGTGATAGGTATTACATACCTTTGAATTGCCTGATGTTTTGACCAGGTTGCACTGACCGTGGTCACAGGCTGACTCAGGTGGTCAGCAGCATCCCAATGACTTCTGCTGAACTGATTGTACTTCTACTGATATGTAAGATCGATTCATCAGGGGAAGAGTTGTCAACGCATGAGTGATACCAATGGTATTGCGAGAATATAGGGCACTATTACCGTTTATGGTTAGGCGCATGGTGTGTGGCAAAAGGCAAAGGCAGGCAAAAATGGGAGTGTAATGTTTTCAGAGTTCATATATATGTAAATGTGAGTTTCTTTATTCCACTATAACTTCTAAATGCCTGAATAAATTTAGATGTATCAGGTATCGTTAGAATCCTTACATCATCCCAAATGACACTGGCTAGGTATATAAAAGAAAACAATATTTTCAAATGTAAAGAAAAAAAAAATCTAAATATTTTTTTGGCATCAGTAACTTGTTTATTAATTTACCGGTATAATATTCAACAAGGATATGAAAAAAATGATTAAGAAACTAAAATTAATCCCTGAAAAATTGATAGATATTTCAAATTTTCCCGTTTGTAAAAGATTATTAATTAAGACTAAATCTGAGTAGTATTCAATACAAGGTCATAGGTCTATTAATAAGATTGTGCTACGCGACTTTTGTTACTGACTGAACCCATATTGGTGAATAAGGAAATTATTGCAAAGTGAAGACGGCTCTATAAGCACCATTTATTATTTGCTAACTTATAAGTTACTGATACAACATTAAACTTGTAAATATATGTAGTTTTAAAAACAAATAACACTTATTCCAATCACGCTTTACCTATATACCACGCTATACTTTAAGTATTTAACCACTATTTCATATAACACAAACTTATTTTCGATAATAATGTAGCCAGGCACGATTACATGTACGATCTGCACCAAAAATAGAAAAATGTTCATGCCATTTAAGTTAGTAAATTTCATAATCAAGGATGTGTTCGAAGACATGTCGATAAAACCTGGTCATGTTTGATATGTGCAAGTGATTAAAATAAATACTCGGGGCAGTAGTCGAGTCCGCGCCGACAGCTGCTACTCCGGGGGATAATTGAAACGACGATTTATACACCCGCCAAATTTATCGACATACACGATTTATAGTGTGAGCACGGCCTTATGCATCGGTTATTATTGTAACGTTTCATTTTTACCATGCTCTCAATCATTTTGTATATAACATGATTCAAATAAAGATAAATCCATGAAAGCATACGATTTCTCAATAACAAGTTGATGTTATTACAGAAACTTAATTAAAATGTCACTTGGTAATTATCATTTCAACGAGACAATCAGTGAAATGCAATTGTAGATTAGTTGTCATTGTTATCTACTTATTTTAATTCGTTTTATTTGTAAAAGTGTTATAACGATTAATCCTTGTCTTATCAGTACTGATATATTTAAAGGTACGGATTTATTAAGTCGTTATGATTGAATCTATTATAATTATCAAATATCGCTTAAAGTATCGATAAGGTAGAAAATAAAATTATTTGTAACTAGGTAGTCCGCTTTTTACATGTATCTCAACATTTTAGTAAAATTATCGATAAGCATTAGAAATAGCTATGCAGTAGTTGAAAAAACCATTTAATTTATAAATTGGAATTCCTCATAATTAATCACTGCTTATTTGCTGTTACTGCATGTAATTAGTTATTTATCACACTTATTACAGTTACACAACATTAAATAAAGAATATAAATGCTTATAGACGGATAAAAATACAATGTAATGAAGATAGTGTATGAGGCAGTTCTACTTTACATCTCAAAAACAATTATGGAAACCAATAAATTTAAATGTTTCGCGCCTGTGGCACTGAACCCAGTCCAATTAGAGTCCGGCGGCGTCCGTACTAAATCTCACGATGCTACCACGCTACACTAATTCATACGAGCCCGCCAACGAGACTCGTAACTGTCCACGTCGACACAAAGTTTAACAGCTTCTCGATTATCGATAACTTTGCTGCACAGCACTACCTAACACTGCTACACAAGGATAAGTTTAATTGGTGTTTGAATTGTGTACATACTTTTACTAACAGGACTGTTGTTACTAATAGGAATTCTATTTATATGTAGGTTCTATTCGCTAGCTAGTTTGTTTTACTATTGTTTTACGTAGCATCCATAATTTTATTCGAATCATATGAACTCCTTTAAATGTGATCTTGAAGTGTTCTATCTACTTATAATGTCTTCGACCTTTTACTCTGGAAGTACGTTACTATGTAGGTGTCACGCCCTTCGGGGTTCTTACTCATGAGCAGACCAACTTAGTCAGTCAGGCTGGTCTAGCGGATAGGCAATAGTGACAGCTTTTCGTCGTTCACCTTAGTGGGGTAACATTTTAATAAAATCAAGGGTACACTTAGTTGCGCAGTAGGCAGTACTTTACTACCAGTGAGAGCAGTGAACAAGTCCGAATTAATTCCATGACGAGAAGGATAGGGCTTTCAATTTAAATGTATCATACATACAACTTTTAATTAAAATTGTGTTTAGCTTTTCTTATAGTTGTAATCAAATGTAAATATCACTTTATGTTAACCTTTCATCAATAAAAAAAAATACTTAAACAAAATTATTAGTGATCCGAATATTTATAAGTATCAGTAACCTTGACTTAATGTGTAAAGATGACATAATAAAGTAGTAATATTGAAGAATAATATTAATATATGCAAAAATAAAGTAGGAAAGAAGCGGAAATAGAAAAGAAAAAAACATTATCTGATATCAGGTAGTACTCATTTGTCTTTCGGTCAGTAGTGGCCTTATAGCGGCGGCGCGTGCGCAACCATCACCTGCTCTAAGCCCCCACTAATTATTCCACCACTTATTATATGATTACGAGACTTTTTTGGTGCTTTCAATCAAATTACACCTTGGCCTGGCCACTTTGTACGAGTGAGATGTCATAAAGTTTTTTTCTTCCCCAATTATATTCCGACGGTTGCGTGCCGGTGTAAAACGGAGTATTATCAATTATTATTAATTTCTTATAGAAATTTTATTTAGGGCTAAGAAATTGGTCTTTGTAATTATTTATAATGTATTTTTGAGTGTTCCTTGTCTGAAATACTTTGTTTGACTAATTTTGTAAAAGTAAGAAACATTGAAGTATTTATGCAAGCGCTTAGGGATTAACGCGTACAATGTCAATATACAAAAGTAACAAAAGGAAACTTTGGATTTAAATTCAGCACTACACAGAAAGATTAACACAAAAGTTTGTAGCAAACAGAACATTTGAATTTTTTTCCTTGAATTCTTTAGAAAATGACCTAAAATAAATTAACTATTGCGCTAATTCTGTTGAAAAGACTACCGAGATTACCTAGATGATAACGGAACGCAAGTTCTAATTTTGAATTCGTGTAAAAGCTTGCGCACAGTTTTGCACTCAAGCGCAACGATGGTGTGATACGTGGACATAAATAAATAATTAGACGGAGGAGAGAGGAAGTCTGGGGAGGGGTGAGGGGCAGAAGGGAGAGGATAGTTTTGAGATAGTATCTCCCGCAACCGCGCTTTGTGTCAAACGTCAGATGGTTATCTGGAAGATGTTTACAGATGTACTGGAGGGGTAACGGCCCGAACATCTCTCATGGAGCAATCAACCGTGCAGCACTAATATGGTAGATAGACTGTTAGTTAATTATCCGTTTTGTTTAGGATATATCTTTTGGTTTTTAGAATGTTGAGTTCATATGGCTTATAATTTTAAAAATAAATATTTAATGCAGGGGTTTGAGTGGATTATTTCAGTGCTCATACATCACGCTAGATGTTGGTGATAGGGTGGCGAAGCGCCAGATCGGCGATCATCTCGTTCTCATCGTTTCATCGCCTAATTATAGGACATTCACGTTGCTAACATGTTCTTATCATCAGAATTTATCTCTCCTCTAATAGGTTTTCTAATTTTATGAAGTTCACCAAACGCACACTTACGTGATTAAAAAAGTTATGAAAAATTAAATATGTGTGTCATTTGACACTCATAAACTTTTAATTTGAAAATGCTAACGAACTAAATTGTATAAGACTATATAATTAAAAGTAAAGTAAGTCGTTTTCAGCTAACGGAATTTAAAAAAAGTATAAAACGCCTTAACCGCGATACAAACATCGGAAACCTCAACATCCGGTATACGGCACATTAAAAAAGTAAACAACAGTAACCGATACACGAAATCAGATAAAAATACATAGAAGTTGAAATATCGATAGTTACAAATAGTAAGCGACAAAAGACTGCGTTACAATGACTATTGCATTGCGCAAATCTCGGGCCGGCGCGGGCGCAGTAATTGTTTTGTAGAAGGACACGGAATTATCGGGCCAACGATCGCAACTGACGTGCAGCTGCCATTTCAGTTGCTTTTTTAAATATTCCCATAAAACTAGTAGAAATGGAAATTGATTTGACCGTTGTATTTTTTTTTCTGAGTTTCTATGCAAATTTTAATACAATAAAACTTAATGACGGTACAAGTACTAATAGGTACACTTTAACTTACGTCTAGTGGTATCTTTAATTAAACAGATCAAGAGCCCTCTGTTCCCAAATCATCATACAAATTATATGCATTGAAGTACTTTCAGTAATAACTACACTGTAAGTAGATAATTATATGTTTTTTTTTGTTTACGACCCGAACAAGATTTAGGTAGTTACTCCACACTACCTCAATGAATTTAATTTAAAGCTGGGAACTAATTTTAAACGCAGTTTCTTTTAATATATACTTAGAACGGAATTTAATTGCCCTTGCGCAGTTTCGTGAATAATTCTCACATTTTCACAAAATTTATATCCAAGACAGTAAATCAGCTGGGACCCGCTACTAAACAAAATGGGAGCTTAAGGCTCATGAATAAAAACATCCTATTTAGCGCTACACTCACCACGTCCTCAAATGTACGAAACATCTGACCAAAAGCTGAACAAGCGATTAGTAACTCTAAACATATCAAAAGCAAGAATCAAATTTACTTATAAACTTTATCGGACATAGCGCTTTTCGGTAATGTAAGGTAGTTCTACGCAAACGCATTTCCGGCCGAACGTTGCCGGGAAAAAGCCATTTAAAACAAAAAAGAAAAAAATAGTAACGCGCCGCGCGCCGCTCGGACACTTCCGGTGGGCGCCATTTTTTCTGTATTGCCAACAGATAAAATCTTTCCGGCCTACAGCGCGAACGCCCGCTTTTGTTTCTTTTATTTTATGTGATCACATTTTGGCAAAATTATACTTGTTTATTATAAATAAAATGTTTTCTTTTATTGAAAACTAGCGCACTACAATAAAATTATATGATATCGGAAATTCTTGAATATAATATAATTGGTCTTTTAAAGGAAAGAAAATTGACTTTAATGCTCCTGAATAAATTGGATTAGCACAAATTTTCACTTTTTTTTCACTTTCGCTGCTTTACTCTGGGAAGGGAATTCATTTCCAAAGTTTTTGGAGAATATTCTAGAGATTAAAAAGTACACTTTTTGCATAAAAAAAGTAATCATAATCAGTTATTAGACGAATTTGGGTTTGAATTTGAAAGTGGGTTAATAAGAATATTTTTAAATACCAAAAAAGACATGATAAATATGAAAAGAGACTAAATTTTAACACTATTAATGTCGATGTACTGTAATATTATTTATAATTCGCTAGTAAGGAATGTGTTAGCAAAATGTATATCTTTGGTTTGAAACTAAATCAATTGAAGTTTATCAAATCAGAAGTGAAAAAAAAAGTCTTAAAAAGCTGGTATATTAAACTTAAGTACATTGAAAATGTTAACTGGAACAATGAGCAGCACAATTAGTGTAGCGAATAGCATTTGCATCGCCACAAAATTCAACGGTCGAACTTATGTAAATGGGATAGCTGTTCAATGTTGAATATTCAAATTGATGTCATTATAACATTCGGCCAAACGCGTCGGCCGTTTGGCCGCTAGCCAGCCGCACCGACGAATATGTAATGTTAACGTAATGAGTAAATTAAACCTCCTTTTTTATCTCGCACGCGAGTTAAAGCCTGCCTCGACGGATGGTGGCCATGTTCCGCGATGTACGGCGGTTTCGAAGAGAATTTTAACAAGTACAACTTTCGCATGTTTACTGCGATTAACCAAAGTCGTTTGCAGAAATGCAAACTTAATTTCACGAGCGAACTTCTCAAGAACTTAATCATAAATTGCACGGCTTACTATGAGTTACTTGGTAAGATTTGTGTACAGGCGAATTTTAATATCAATTTCATACTGTTGTTATTTTTAATTTTATAACTAAAGCTTTTTCGTCAAATAAGCCCGCAAAAAAATTGTGGCGAGAGAATTCGTCAACGTATCCTTATATCTAAAACACATTGTATCCATAGCCTACCATTAAATCTAATATCAGAGAAAAACGGGTGAAAAAACAGTGACTGTCAAATTCCCTCGGATGTTGGCTGAACAAAACAGCACTTTAGACGATATAAAAAAAGAAAACTAGAAGAGCGTTCTCGATTCAAAAATTGAATTGATCGCCCCATTGTATTCCAAATGTATCATTTGAGCTGTTATTATGGACCTCTCTCTCTAGCTTCATACAAACTGGTAATCCAATACTTTTGTATGGCAGGCACTTAACGTGCTGCTCTAGTAACGAAACGTCTCATGTGTAATAGAGTATTCATTTGTTTAGTGTTTTATTGGCTTGTGTTTAAGAGAGAGTGTTCTATTAAAATAATGTAATACACCATTATGCACACATCACAGTAATGCCTATACCTATTTTTATTTAAGGTTGTAAACTAGCACACGGGCCGACTGATGGTTAGTGATTTGATTACCGGTAGTTGTAGTTGCCAAATCTAATCTTTAGCAAGCAAGGAGCTGCAAAGTGTATACGGTATTACAGTAGCTTTACTTAAAAAGTGATTTCTGTCCTTAACCAATTAAAAATAAAAATCGCTTCTGTGAGGTTATTTGTTGTCGAAGATAACATATTTGTTTTGAGAAGTAAGTAAAGTTAATAATAATAAAATATCTAATAAAAAGTCCCCCAATATGTAATTACAAAAGAAGATAGCTTTACTTCTAAACGCATTGGAGTAACGAAGCAAGAAATCGGAAACAATCGATGAGCGGCGCAAAAACTTAATACCAATTCATTGGGAGCAAAAGGTTGGCCGAAAAAAAAAGAATACAAACCACAAAAACGTAATCGTCTCTAACGTGAAGGAAGTAACGTATAAACGGGCGTGATAAATTAAATAAACAAATTTATAAAAAGTTACACGGGCAGACGGAACGCTTTGTTAAAGTATATTGCGGTGGGAGGGTACGAACTCGAGCCCACGCTTCGTACGGTAATCCTATTAAGCGACCATTGTGGATGGCCAAATAAATAATTTATTTTCAATCACATATTGATACCTACTGAGTTCGGTATTCCTGTGGGACCGTTTCAATATACAAATACTGTCCATTCATCCACGTTGGAAAACATCCCAAATAATTCTTTGATAGTCTATCAAAAGTTTAGTAAAACATCTAAGTAAAGTTTTTGTCAGAGCGACTTAACCTCAAGACATATTTTTACACTGTCATAGTAAGCCTTCGCGTATACGGCTGTAAAATATTTTTAAGCTTAATTTTTTTTAACAACAATGTTGGCAACACTTAACGCTCTTCTCAATTGACTGGCCTGTTGGTCTAGTGGTTAGTGATCCTGACTGCTAAGCTAGAGGTCGTGGGTTCGATTCCCACCGAGGACAAATGATTGTGTGATGATCATTTCTGTGTCTGGGTGTAATTTATCTATAATATGTATGTATTTAGAAGTATATAAGTATGTTTATCTGCAGTCTGGTTACCATAGTATAGGCTCTGCCTAGTATGGCATCAGACGGCCGTGTGTGAGATGTGTGAAGTTATTATTATTATTAATTGACGGGAAGGGACTACTGGGGTATATAACACTCACAAGAAGCCTAGAAGCAAAGCAACACTACGCTTGCAATGCTGCTTAACCGCAGTCTTCTAGGAGACTAGGGTGGATGTGCTTCCCCAGGCACAGGCATGGGCATAACAGAATGTAAATAAATATGCCCTAAACACAAATAATTTTGTGAGCAAGCAGTGTGTGTACAAAAACGATGAAGATGTAAGAATGTGAAATAAAAAGACAGAAAAAAATCTTTGTTTTTTGGAAAACTTTACTTTGGTAGTAAACAAGTGTGATGGTAAGTAGTTACCGTAGCCTACTGGGACTCGAAACACCAGACGTCTCACTTTGCCAGAGATCCTTAGGAGGAATATATAGGTTGGCTATGCATGAATGGTGGTGTTCTAATGCTTATAGGCAATGATAACAACTTACTAGGTATAAGGCAGACCCGACAAATAATTATATAAAAATACTAGCAGCGCCCCGCGGTTTCACCTGCGTAAGTCCTGATCCCGTAAGAATATCAGGATAAGAATTAGCCTATGTGTTAATCCAGGCCTCGAGCTATCTACATACCAAGTTTCATCGCAATCGGTTCAGTGGTTTTTGCATGAAAGAGTTTTTCCAAACTTTCACATTTATAATATTTAGTGGGATTTCTAAGAAATCACTGTCTAATATGCAATGGTTAAAAACTACACCCTAGTTCCCATGATTAATAAGAGTCAATTCTACAAAGATTATTTCTAAAACTTTAAGTAGGTAAAAACTGTAAATAACAAAGTATGAACTTCGAAAGCTCTCCTCAAAACACGAACATTTTATACAACAATATACATAATATCAACGAGTTCCCACATCAATCAAAACAAAACAGTATCACAATCCAATAATATGTTTTTATCACAAATACGAAACAAAGCCTAAATGGTCTTTGGACCAGAATAACAAGAGCTTTGTCGGCTTGTCGGCTGTATGAGGGCAATTTGAACTCTTATGGGCATTTATAGCTAAGTTACACACAATAAGGACCTTTAAAGGATATATTTTGAGTAAACACACTTGAACATTGTTTGGATAATACGCCGCCCGAACGATGTTGATATTATACTTTTGGTCGCTTGAGGCTAAAGGAATATCTTTATACTTGAAAAAGGTATACGAAAAATGGATGTACACCAAATGTGAAGAAATAAATGTGATAGGAATTTTATTTATAAGTTAAATTAAACAAAAATACGGAATTTAACTTAAATTAAGTATCTACTTATTAAGAATAAATCCTTTTCTTTGCTTGCCTATTCTCTCTTTAGCTTTATCTCCTACTGGTCATAATAATATGACAATATTAAGCCAGTTCTGACTTATTTTTAGTATTTTTCGGCAGCAGTCCTCAAGCTTTTAAAAAAAATATATCGACTACTATAATCCTATTTATAAACACGTTTTTAAAATTAGTATAAAGTATCAAGATGATTAAGTTCCACTTTGGAGAGTGACATCGGTCTCGATGGCTCAGGATCACAATACGCTCTGCTTTGTTATATGAATTGCATTTTTTGAGTGAAATCGATCACGATGCCCGCCTTGAGGGCCGGCTAATATTATACTGTATTTATTTACACATTGTTACATTAAATTTGCTTTTAAAAGCCCTATACATATGCAATCGGCTTCCGAAACCGCTTTAGAGGTATTGTTACTTATACAGGTAGGCAGGATTTAGGATATCTTCTGAATTACTATGTCAGTAAAATAAAGCAAAAGTGCTATCGAGTTGCAAATAGATTTGTATTTAAAAATGTATACTTTTATTGGTACAACCGGATTATCTACACAATTCCGATTGTGTTAAATTGCACTTTTCCAACTGTCTCATTCAATATACATCTTCTACAAACAGTGCCTAATGGCACGCAAAGATAAATAATGCATAATTGCGATAATTCACGTGTAAGTTCAATGTTGAGCAGTGGAGTTGTATTTTTAATTCTAATAATTTATATTAAATCATTAATCTTGAAATGTAAAGGCAGTCAAGATATTGAATAAAAAAAACTATATTTGGCTTTGGGGCTTCACAAACATATTAAAAACGTTATTATCAGACTCAGGAGAAACATTTGTAAATCATACAAATTTACTATTGTCTATGCGTAGCCGATGCAAAGCATTTTAAACACTATCGATACAAATTATGTGTAATTTAATAAATTAAAGCATTACTATTACTTATTATCCGGTATTATTTTTATGTTTACAAATCCACAAATTAGCTAAAAGCTAGCTTTATTCTAGTACATTCAGGTACTGAGTAGATGTCTATCGAAACTAAAAGAAGCTCGAAAATAAAAAGTGTCAATAACTTAAATTAGAATACAGGCAATCAATATTCATATATTCCTTTACATGATTTTGGTCAAGGAATTATAATAAATAATTGATTGAATCGAGATTTTGTCGCCGTATTAAAGGTAAAGGAATCTGTAGCGAATGCGTAAGTGAGCCGGGTATAAATATGTATGGAGAGGCGGGCACAGCCCCCGACAATGCTACTGGCATTCCAGTATTGTGCTCCCGTCATTATGCCTTCAAACGTCTAAAGTAGCTGGCACTCCCATTCGCTCCTTTGTCGCTCCTTCCGAATAATTAGAGCAAACAACATTGTTGCTCTGATGCTCGTAAACGGCAATAAAGTATACATTTCAATGCAAAAAATGTGGAGAGCCCTCAACGAAGGGTCGCTTTGACAGTTAATTTTTGTCATTGTTGCATTCTGGTGTAATAGCGTTTGTACTTTTTTGTTCATCAACGGCACAGTCGCGTGAGGGTTTCTCATTGTTTTCATTCCGGGGTTCTGAGAGTCGTGAGAATCGTTACTTAGTGCTGCTTGACATTTAATCGCAACATCTTGTTAGATGCACAACAGGTTTTATTTTTTTTTACTTCGAAGCCGGATATTGAAAACGCTACTATTGTTTAAACTGTTCGGTAACATTTTATCTACGATCTCTGAGCAATCTTGTTGCTGATTTTATTTTGCCACTGTCTACTTCAAATTTATATAATAAAGTTAATAAAATAACGGTAGATACAAAACTTAACTAGACAATTACTATTATGAGAGAAAAAGTATTTGTTTCACGGTAACGAGTAGTCTATTTCGATATACATAATACATAGGTATATAGATTATTTTATAACCGATTCGATAACTAATATGGAGAATAGAGCATAGGTAGTAGAGTATCTATGTTAGAATATAATTTTATACTTATTCACTAGTAAGATCCCAGAACGGCAAAATCCACGTCATTTTAGCAACGGTGCATACATCAGGGTTACACAACAATCTTACTTAAACTTATACTTAAAGTATAATATTGTGAACAAGGATGTCACTCCATGCTCTAAAATATCCAATGGTAATTTAAGCAAAAATCTCCCCTATATGAAAGTCAAATTTTAATCACGTTTATCAGTTCAAAACGTAGTGTTGTTTAACTGTTTAGCGATGGTATCGACATCGTAATTCATTTGAGACAATCGTATTCGGTTTTATGACGCATTAGCTGGGGCCCGACCCTCTGGTTATCTGTCACCAAGATACCGTCAACTCGTCCTGAGGGAGCCAATCCCTAGCGACCCCGAGATTAAGTACGAGTTTAGCTATTATTTTTTCTTTATTAGTGTCATTTTATACATGGTTGTTCGAATTTTAATTTGAATTTAGAATGGGTGGTTAATTGATATAGACGTTATGTTTTCTATGATTTAAATAAACATGCACATCTGGTTTGATAAATCAATTCGCGGAATCTTCTTCAACTTAAAATGTTATAATTCTATGAATAATTTATTTGTTTATTTCTTCGTTATTATTGTAATTTTATAAATAATTTTAGAAAATAATTTATGTATATTTATGGATATTTGGATTTTAAATTCAATTTGTAATGGGTTCGGTGTCAATGACCCATTCGTTGGTTTATGTGCATCGTGTTAATAATAGCGAAACCTAGTTATCTTAATCTTGAGCAAACATATGAGCAAAATCTTAGTCAAGAAGTAAGCCAAAAAAGCCTGTTATGATTCCTTCCGCCAAAACCGGTTTTAGGCAATTCGTTAAGTACATACATTTTATCTATATTATTAAACAATACAAACGATTATTTAGTATAAAATTTGAAGGAATTCATTATTTTACCGAAATGCATCCAACATAACCCAAGGGAGGGGGGGGGGGAGTATGTATGTTTGAAAAATCTTGGCTTGTTGACAGAAGCTTATCAAATAAATGAGAAATACTCACATTATGCAGTTTGTAGTAAAGTCCACAGGCGTTGCAAACAGGCTCTCCATTCTGGTTGCGTCGCCACAACGTCGTGGTTGTCGTCTTGCAGTTCGCACACGATGTCCCTGCTCGTCTCGCTGCACTTTGTAGTGACTGTTAACAATAAATATACCTAAATTATTTACTGTCTTAGACCAGGTAATGACTTTGAAGTGTGCAGACATTATGCAAAAAAAATCAAGCTAAACGTATAAGCGTTAGAAAGTATTGAAACCAAAAAATATACCTTTAGTTAACTTTGTTGTTATAATATGCCGACCTATTTAGTAACAAGTGAATTAATAAAAAATATGTGGATGCTGATATATTATACTTGTGTTTTACATTTGGCATTAGTTCTAATTAGAGATGGGTAATCACCAGGGTTGAAACCCATTTCTGGGTAAAGACCCGGGTGATTACCCATCTATAGTTCTAATGCACTTTATGCTGACGCCATACCAGCACTTCCACCATTCCTTTCGTATTAGCGACTGTTCATTTACAATTACTGAAAAAATAAATACAGAAACAGATAAACAAATAAAATCAAAGAATAAAAGGTCCACTGAGTCACTACTCTAGTTTTAATTTTTGTAGTTAATTTTTAAGACTATTAAAATATAGTTTGTCCTTATCTCCTTAATCCACAATACAGCAGAAAAGATAAAACTAATATTTCTAACCATTTATTATTTTCTAACCATTGTATAAATGGCAAGTGTACGATGCGAGTAATTTTTGTAATTTAATGTTTAACTACACAGTAAAGCATTATCTAAATAAAAATTATATATAACCCTACTCGTTGAATAGAAAAACAGAATGATGTCGGCATAACGATTAGCAATTATTACCTACCTTACATACTAAGTACTCAATTAACATTAATACAACGTAACATTACATTCGTTCAAGAAGTTTCGATTATAAACAAATGAAATTTAGGAGCCTATTAATAAAAAGGATAAAACAGTCAACATAAAACACACAAGTCGCATCGCAAAACGAAGTAATCATATTAAAAGGGAATATACGAATTGAAAAAGCGAGGTAGCTATCGGCTCTCTTACGCACCTGCCCATTACCACCCGTCAATCAAACAAAAAAATATCCTCGACATGCGGTGGCCGTTTTGTACAGTCCACAAAAGTGCCTCACTCAATTAAAAATGCATTCGTCCTAACCCGACACCAAAATAAAAAGAGCCGGCGCAATCCGACTCATAATATATCCATTAATTTGTCATGTTATTTATCGGATAAAAAGTATTGAGGTCGTAAAACAGAGAAGTGAACTATTCAGGACACCGGTTGCGGTATTCTTGGTAACTAGAATCGAATACTACCAGATTATCGTGACTGTACCGTCGTATTGTCCGTTTTAATATTGTAAGTGACTGTGTCGGTCTCGGACCACGGCTGGTACATTCACACTCACATGCAGTTTATATCATTATTTTATTTAAAGGCATCTTATAACAGTCGATTACTTAACTATAAGGTTTTTTTTCTAAACAGGTATCTTAGAATTTAATACTATAAATTAAAAAAAAAAATAGTAATAAAATAATTAATCAGTTGAATAATGAAAGATGTTTTTTGTACGCAATGCAAAGCAATGTATGTTCTTGAAAATAATCATAATCCTAAATGACGTATGAGTCAATCGATTTCACAATCATTATCACACCTAATGATTTCAACTTTGATAAATAATTTTACAACTATTGCTTCGATAACACAACACAATTTTGATTTTTGTGATACAATAATCTTATCTTCTCTATAACCTTCAAGGAACTTAAAATTAGTCTAATTATAAAGTGATTTGTAAGTTGCGTATCTTTTGGACAACATAAACCGGAAAGGTATGATTAATGTTAGGAAATAATGCAATTTATTTGATTATTGAAGTGAAAACTTCTTTAGCGGCGTTGTACACTTTTTGGGACGGGTAAAAAATGTTAAACTCGCGTCAGGACACGTGACCTGATCGAAAATTCGTAAGACGGAGCCGAGTTTCTTCAATTTAAAAAAATATTTTTACGCCATCTGTACTAGCGATACTACTGTAGTTTGATATATACTTATGTATTATGTTTTATAGATCCACTAGAGGGCGCTAATCTAAACATTGAGTTTTGTCAGCTCCTTATTAATTAATCTTTAAAAAATGTGTTTTCACTTCTGACATGTAGTCCTACGACTGACCGTTTTTTATCGAATTAACTTACTTGTCATTACACCTAACATCAATTCAGCCATTTCTTAGTATAGCTATCCTGTCCTAGTAGAGGCCTCGCTTTTTTTAAAAGCATAGAAGTTATTATTTTTTTTAAATTTCTACCATCACAATAATCAAAAGATATAAAATAGTTTCGCTATACATCCTATTAATGATGCTTGTTCACAACCAATATTTAAAAGAATACTGGAGCCAGTAACACGTTTGCCCTCGCCTGTACTACTGCATATCGGAATACCTAAATATTAAATGGTTTGCGTCAATATTCGCCGCGTCATGGCAGCTCCTTTGTGCTCAATAAGATTAGAGCTGGCCATATTAGCCGGGCCTATAACACACACTTTTTTCCCATTGGCTAAGATGACTCGGTAGACTTGACGTTCCATTTGTGACATATGAGTTACTGCCTCTTTATTTTTACATTATGGTTATTTGGAAGTTATTGTAAGTACTATTTATATATTGTACTTAGTGCATTTATATATCGATATACATGGCCAATAGTATTTTTTTTTTGGTATTAGCCTGCGTGTCAATTAATCCTAGTTTTGTCCATGGTGCTTTAAAACTTTATTATGTAGTTAAAAGTTAAAATGCTTTGAACAAGCCCAACATCCAAAATATTTAATTTAAATTGTCTAATCAATAATTCCCTTTCATTCCTGTTCCTGACACAATCCATCAGCAAATGCTGCACATCTTCAATTTTGCCACACATGTCACAGTTAGGTGATGGTACCTTACGCATCAGAAAAGCAAACTTTGCTGACGGATAGTGCCCAGAACGAAGTATTAACGCTAACTTAATATAATTTCTCCTAATATTAACATCATCAAACCACGGCGGAGGTGAGTAAGTGAAGCAAGAGACATTTGCCAGCCAGCCAGGTTTTATGTTGTTCGCGAGCAGTTGTGTAAAAATTTAAACTCTGGATTCACTCCAGATTCCTATCTACTGGCAACAATCAACATTTCATCTGTTATAAGAACACTTTAAAGAAAAATAATAATATCTTCTTGTTTTATATGTATAGGTACGTTTTTTATACATAATTGAGAGTTGTGAGCGAAAAACTTCTACCATGTGAAGAAAGGCATTGGTAGCCAATAATTTGTAGGTAGTCACGGCACTTAGGTTGCCAATTGGAAGAGCTTTCACTCAGTTATCAGTTTCCCTACGGGAGGCTCAAGGTTTTACACCAACACGTTGCAACGTTAACAATTCTTCCCGTTTGAAATATAAGTTAATAATTGTATAATAGTTGCTCAGAAATGTTGCATGTTTTTCAAAATGCTACTTATATTTTAGAAACGCGACCGTCAACAGTAGGTATATGTAATAGCTTATTTTATTAGTAATAACTCATCACTACATGTTATAAAACAAAGTCCCCGCCGCGTCTGTCTGTCTGTTCGTTATAAACTCAAAAACTACTGAAAACGGATTTTCATGCGGTTTTCACCAATAGATAGAGCAATTCATGAGGAAGATTTAGGTAGGTATATAATTTGATAAGGTTTTGTGTAAATTGGTTGAAATATGATGATGATTGTTGAAGATGTCTCTGCTACCTGTGCCAAGCGAAGGATTGCTAGTGGTAGCTGGTTGTAAAAATGGTACACCTTTGTAGTGTTTTCGATCGAATTCAAATTCATTGCCTGCCTTAAGCAAATTTGCAGTTATAACTAGTAACCATTACGCTACTGTCTCATTAGTATCAAAAACACAATACAAATGTTTGCAGGCATATTCCCTTAATGCGAAAATTAACTGTACCAGTTTACAACTCAATTATCCGAATCGGATTATATAATGTTGAGATAAGAGTTCCCATCAAGTTATAACAGTTAGTGCATCATGCATGGTCCCACGAGAGGGGGTTAAAACTAAACCAGAGGGGCTCTCTGCCTAAGCCGATTACAGGAGTCACATCACCCCTCGGCTCAACCCCGGGTGGTTTTATTTCCGTGGAAAAACGGCTGTTTACTCGTAATTTTATGGACGAATTACTTTCTCTCCTCAAACGCTGAAATGGCTGCAAGAGTCATAAATTTTACGAGTCGGATTATTTTTTATAGCGGTCATTTTTTATTGGCGCCGCGGACCTTGCCAGTGAAATGGACTTGGATGACCTACACCAATATATGTTTATCTTTGACAAAGGTTGACAATTATTATGTAAATAAAATGAAGATGACAATTATCAATACCGGCTTCGATTTATCATGTTTTCTGATAACACGGTGCGTATATTCCGCCGATTGTAGTCACAAGAAAGAATAATTAAAATCTAAGTAGAAGTGTAAGACCAGGAAAGTTGACCTCACTACCAGATCTTTAAATTACGATGAATCATTGGTAATATTTTTTAAAAAAGAAGTTAACATACAATGATATTCCTATAAATGAGGATCACTTTAATAATTTATTATAGTTTCGTAAAATAAACAAAAATCACGCTTTAATGGGGAACCGAATAAAAAAGGAATTAAAAAAAAATAGCTTCCCTATCCACCTCCAGGCTTCATCATCAGACCACCGTTAGGTAATAGCCCCAATCTGTTGGACTCCTCAAAATGAATCATATGAGCCTAACCTCGAGGGTTTTACTAGTAGCCTCTGTTTCACTATCCTCCTCCTGGTTCTATCATCAGAACAGCTCCAAGATACCAAATTATAGTATTGTCATCTAAACTACATATACATACAAAATTTCAATTCAGATAGAAGTAGGTTAAAATTGACTTCCAATATTCATTTACATGGTTGGTTAGCTAGTTAGTTAGAAGTGAAGCTAATAAAATCGTGTTAAAATGAGTGTAATCTATAGTGGAAACGCTTTGGTAAGCTATAATTAAAATTTCGGACACAAAAGAAACGGCCTTTGTGGGCTTTCTTTCATTCCTTTTAGTTATAAAACAGAACACAATTACTAGATAATCTTGTTTATAACCCTACTTAATCTTAAAGTTG
This sequence comes from Euplagia quadripunctaria, assembly GCA_963859945.1. Taxonomy (NCBI): domain Eukaryota; kingdom Metazoa; phylum Arthropoda; class Insecta; order Lepidoptera; family Erebidae; genus Euplagia; species Euplagia quadripunctaria. The sequence continues at coordinate 19,599,492 of OY982562.1, read as the reverse complement.
TAAGTATTAGGAGAATCCGATACCAAATATAGGTATAATAGACAGATAATAGAGATATTAGCTTGGTGTAGATAGATGGAAAACCAAAAATTAAACAATTCTTGTTAATAAACTCAATAAAATTGAAAATATACCAACAAGATTAAACTCAAATTATCTCTTACATCTTTCTATTGCAAAATTTTCAGTTGAGAAAACTAAAAAGAGATAGATACAAGAAGAAATTCATCAGGTGCAAGGCCAGTAACCTAATAAAAAGCAAAATCCTTGAATGAAAACATGAAATATTTGAAGCATGAGAACACGTGTCCACCGCAATCAGAGAGGTTTATTAATTGTTAAACCCATTTCACTGTCAACGGCATTCCACTTGGATCGATATCTCACATACACGGCAAAAAAAATACCAAACAAACGCCGACAAAGATAAAAACGATCACAAACATTATCCACTAGGTATTGTCTAGGGTACTTCAATTTTCAAGGTAGTGGAAGCTCAAAGGAGCATGCGCTGTGACAACTAGAATTTCTTTTGTGATTGTGTCGCAAACAAAACATTTCTTTTGTGTGTACAAAACAAATACCGTTTTCGATAAACGCGATGACCGCATGTAGAGGACATAAGTATGTATGTATATTAAGGAATGATGGTATTTTTACAAAGGACATGTGATGCGGTAGGATGAGTGGAATGTGGTAGAGGGAGTTTTATGTACCTATGGTAGCTGACAGCTTCAAGAGTAGAGGACGATCAAAGAAAATACCTATAGATGGACTGCATGAAAGTGGATATGGCTCTTGCAGTGAAATGACGAATAATATAGTAGTAGGTAGGTACTAGTAGGAAAAATACACATTGAGTTGACTCTAAATAAAACTGAGTAGAGGGTGGGGCAGATGATGTTATATTTTTATTAAACAACTAGGTTTATAGCTTTTGTTGCTGTCAGTCTTTTTTATTAACTAGTTTTTTACTAAATTAGTTTTACGTGTTTATATTTAGATTAAGGTATTTATCTATGGGCCTATGCAGCCTGAAAGTAATGAATTCTTATTATTATCTTATCAAAAATTTTCGCGTTATCTTTGTCACCTTATGTTCATACTGTTTTATATAAGAAGAGAAACGAAACCTCAGTTCATTAAATTACTTAAACCTTCCCTGTTTAAAAAAATCATTAGCTAATAGTGTACGGATGCTTTACAAACTATAAAAAAATCAAGCAACACACGATGAACCTTATTATAAGCATTTTATTATTAGTTTCCACTACACAACTATGTGTGTCACGTCAATAGAAGCGACTCCAATAGCATATAGTTGCCTTATAAATAATAGTTATACTAGTCAGCTAAATCTCTATTTGAATGTATGTATAGATGTTAGCTCACACACGATTAATATTAGACTATAAATACGAACACAATTTACTGACAAGAAGAGTATTGAATAGATACTGAAGACGCCACCACAGTGGTTTTACTACACTTGTTAAAAAAACAATGAGGACAGCTCCTTAAACACCTAAACAAGATTCCTGTGGTTGGATAGTCATTAGAACACACATTTAATATCTACATTATGTTACCGAACCATTGAACATCGAGTTAACCATCAACACGATACATCAAGCGTATTACTCCCGCGTCACTTCACACTGACTCACTAATTCAATAAACCACCCACATTAAAAACATATTTCCATAAGCCCGCGCCCCCCGAACGATCCAATCAGCGTTATCTCCCCCGGCCCTACTGCAAACACCTCCTAATCAAATCAAATCACAGCCTCCGTCTTTACCTAATCTATCTACCTATCTATGCTACAACGTAAAATTATATTACAAAAAGGGATACCTACGTCCCCTCATATATTTGCCAACACAAGCAAAATTTATCCAGTCCGGAAGCAGCCCTCTTACAATATATACCTACACATTTCGTAGCCGGAAAACACAAAGCTATGCGGCACCTACACACAGAGAAGCCACTCAGTCACACTGTACGTACACAGAGCCGCCTATCAGCATATCTACACCATCTAGATCCCACTATGAGAACCCCCGAGGGGGAGGCAATCCATTTACCAGGCTCGACCGCACACTGGAAATTTCCTCTTATCCATATAAAGGTAAAGATGACAATCGCGCGGCAAAAGCTATGTTTTTAAAGGTTTACACGGCCCCTAGCAGTGAAAGCGCGGAATCGATGTAGCCTTTACCCCTCGCCCCGCACCAGTTTTTCAGGCGCTCCGTCCTTATCTGACCGGGGCGATTAGATAAAGAGAGATAGAGCGTGAAAATAAAGATTTTCATCGTGTTCACTCACACCATGATAGTTTCAGCTGTGTAGTGTAATGAAAATGTAATAGCGGTCTCGTTGTGTGTGCTATTCACACACATAGATCGCTACGTACGTATAGACGGAAGAGCCCTCGGAATAGAGCGGGGGTCGACAAAACTTTGATGTTGTGTGTTGGTTCTTTTGAAGGCGCTATCCTTCTTTATTTATTCATAAATCACATACACGCGACGATCTACTAGGACCACAGTAATTTATACGTCTTTTGATAAATATTAATAAGGACATAAAGGAAAGAATATAAACGTATCTTACGATAAACGTACGAAAAATAGCATCTGGTATTGAAATGATTGAATGATTTAAAAATGAGTTCGGCAAAGATAAATTAATTGGTGGAAGACAGTAAATTTTTGTTAAAATTTTTATTTTGTATAAACTATAAAGTTATAGTGGTTGTCGATCGTGTCTCAGTGGAAGTTTATCTCGTCGGTTGGTGGGTGCCGGCGAGCATCGTCGGAGCGCTCATAAAAATAAAAGCGATGCTCGTAATTTTTTAAATTTTCACACGAAGATGCAGCGTCGCACCGCCCCCGCCCCGCACCGCCGCTGCCTCCCATTGGCCGTATCCGCGGAAGCCATGTTGGGAAATTCGCTTAACGATTTATTTGTGTGCGGATCGTAGCGCCGACCGGCCGCGTACTCGATTGTCGTGTTACGGTCAGAAATACGACACGCGTGAAACCCATTTGAGAGCTGTAATTGTTGCCCCCAATGTCTATGTAAATCGGAGCTGCACGAAAATATTTATTGGAAAGACGGATAGTATTGTCCGTTCATGGACCGTCGAATTTTAAAGTCCGTTAAGATAACAAAAGCGTGGCGGTTGCCCAATAGAAGCTATCGGACGATAGCGATCGACGCTCGCTCGGATTGACACATCAAACCGCCAGTCGTTAGTCGGAGATTACCATCAAAATACATTCGGCTCGTAATCGACACGCCGACGACGTCACGGTACCGCCTCATTGATGCTGCCAAATACCTTTCTAGCTCCTTATTGGAAACTCAATAGACACGTCCTAGTTTAAATAATAACTATTATATTTCACATCTGACAAGTTCATGAATATAATGACGTAGATACGGTAAAGTTAAAGACATTATGTCACATATAATTATAGGGGCAGTTTAAAGTGAAATATTATTAGCTTGTTCAGACGTTGATAGATAGACTTGAATACTTAATTCCTAAAGGAACCTAAGTGTCTAAACTAGTTATAAATATCTTATAGAACGCACGAAGGTTTTCTATAAATATTTTTCATAAACCTATGTACACACTATATTTTATATTATTATCTTCTAATTTTTAAAACGAAACAAATGTAACTTTATTTACAACGTCGCGTACAGAAATCAGTTACAAAAGGGAAAATTGTATTTAGTATTATAATAGTAAGCATATGTGTAGGAGGTAAGAATATGCATTAGAACATACTTGTGGTAAACGAGCCCTTACTAACGTCTGACATCCTTGTTTACCGACTCAATCCGCTATCCCAACTGTCTGTCTCTCAAGAACAGACAATCACCAATTACTTTCATTTGGAGTCCTATTTAAAGAATATAACCGTCGCGGTCCGTTTATGCTTTTTTATGATAAATATCAATAAAGAAATCAAGAAAAAATACGAAGGCTTTTTTTTAATATTAATGTGAAAGTTATTATCATTACATTTCTGACCTTGATCTGTCTGAAGTCTTGTAGTAAAGTTGTTTCACACAGTTGTACCACAATATCCAAAGCTCATGACAAGAAGCTTCGATACTTTTGTGTTTACGTACTCAAGTAATACCAGTTAATACACAATAGCAACTTAATCAAAGAAGATTAAGTTTCTGTTATATATTGTACTGTTTACCTAAGGTCCGCACAAAATAGGTTGGCGTTCCGAATTCGGACCGCGGTCCGTCATTTGATGACTAGACGACCCTGCACCAGACGATACAGTTGACTAGCCTTTGGATCAATATCTCACACAATGAAACTGTAAAATGAAAGTTGCAGTATCGGCATATGGTAATTTAGGTATTTGTATCATCATCACAATCTAAAAGCTCTTTGGTGTATGTGGTTATAGATTTTAATAGTATAGTGCATACTATGTTTGTTTTGATGGGAACAATGTACAATGTTCTAGAAGATCACAAAGTAAAACACTGCATCATTCTCCGCGCCTTTTCAAAACAAAGTTAGGGTCGGCTTTCAGTCTAACTACCATACGGCCAAACTTCGATATTTTACGTGAAGCGACTGCCATCAGACCTCCACAACCCAAGTACTAGGCGATACCGAAGTTTTGTAGTTAGACCAGTTTGTCGGATTTTTTAGAGCTCCAACTACCAGTTACGAATGCCACAGATCTTCGTATGGCAACCGGGACCGACGGCTTAACGTGCTCTCCAAAGCACGGATGGGTCTCGATGTGTTAAGAAATGTCACCCATCCCAAGACTGACGTGGCTAGTATTACTTAACCTTTGTAACGTGCTAACGGTTACCACTTAGCCAGGAGCCCCTCAAGCAAACAGCGACAAACATTGTGTAAATAAATCTTGTTAGTATCTTGATTTTTCGGCGCTAAAGCTCCTCCTCTTCTGACTTAGAAACCTCAGATAAAGAAGTGCGTAAAAGGAAAAAAAAGTCAAATTGTTAAAACGACTTTATATTTATTTAGAAAGTGAAACACTAATTGTCAATTTTGAAATTCATAAGTGGAAAAGGAACTAGTAAGAAGCCACAAATCAAAAGTTGAAGTTGAACTAGTAAGTATGTTAGACAGATATTGTCAGCATGAACCCTTCTACCGTCGGCTTCACACATATAAAAGAAAAAAATATATAACGGGATTTCCAATTCATAATTGTTTTTTTATTACGTAATGGAATAGGCGTTTGTCTTCCAACTCACCTGATGGCAAGCGATCATGAAGATGAAGATGGTACACGCCTATCCAAGAGAAACCTATTCACTCTACTCTTGAGCGTTCCAGGATTACAATAATTATAATTGGATTTACCCCTCCTCGCCCTTCCATCAACAGGAGAAGTACTCTGAAGAAAATCGTATCTGAACAGCACTTAAGTTCTTGTTGTGTTCATACTAGCAAGAGCCGCCAAAGCTCCGAAGGAAGGTGAACGTATCCAAACGCGGATTGGCAATATTGGCAAAAAATCTTTATGAAGTAATTAAACTTTATTTTCGTTCAACAGTACACTCCCAAAAGAAACCTACGCTCCGTAAATACCACTTATTCTCATGATTGATCAGAAGATTGGATTATAAATATGAGCGGGCGCTCCTAACATAGATCGTTTAAAACCTTTGAAGGCGTCAACGTATTCATCATTTGTATGTCATTGGGAGGAGAAGGTCTAATCTTAATACATTATAATATAGCTAGCATTAGAATATGTACATATTAATCACACATAAAATTTATTAGTTGTACTTAGAACAATACACATGATAAACATCTTACTCATGTAATTTGAAATATGTCCTAGTATTCAATTTATATATGTATGTATGTTCACGATTATTGATGTACGTGTGCTAAGCTATTTGTGGGTTTGCACGATTGTTTGTTATGTGTGTGTTTTTATTACGTTATGAATTTAAAAGAGCTAATCATTGACCACCATATTCTCAAAAAAAAAGTAAGTACAAGGTTTTTACATCTTAATTGCTTTGTTGAGTCACCAATAAGAGCTGGTCAGTCATATTAGTTGAGTTTTCTAACCATTTGCTATCCACACTGGCTAGTGGCGGGTCGAGTTCGAACGAAGCATAGCATTTTTTGACTTTTTGACATTCATGAAAATATATATTGGTATAAATTCATACGTGAAGAGAATTCTTTATAGACCTTTTTAAGCAAATTTAGCAGACGGGGGGATTTGAAAATTGATAATACTTAAAGTTTATAATTATGTGAAGAAGTGCAGAAAGTTAAAATTTTTGACGTGTTAGAAATTAGGCTACAAAAAGCTACATGGGTCCAGTCGAGTCCAGTCTATGTTGACTTCTCATGGTACGGAAAGTCCATACAATGACAGCTCAAGTTATACTGGTCGTTGAAATAAAACAAAACATTTAAAGTTAATGAATTATGGTCGAAATTCGACAACCAGACGATATCTACTTAGAATTAATTTATCAGTTACTTTAACGGGAAGGCAGGATTTAAGGCATTTGCACAACCCTAAGACGTCCTGGTAGAATTATTCTTAGTGACAATAAATAACAAGTTGTGCTTCTTCAGCTAAAGAACTTTGATGTCAAGAATAACTTCGATTTGGTTTGAAAAAAAAGAGTAATTAATAGAATAGAATAGAACAGAATATAATAGAAATATCTTTATTGTACACCTTTTTTCAAACCTAATCGAAGATAATATTGACATCAAAGTTATTTAGCTGAAGAAGCACAACTTGTTATTTATTGTGACTCTAAGAATAATTATAAATAATAACGTTCGTTATTAAAACTATTTCTGATGGATTACAATATTGCATTGTCAAAAGCCCAGAGGCAAGGTTACTACTAAGCAGTGGATCGTGAGTTCAGGATCGCTCGCAGACAAACTACTATTGAAATGAATCACCCTGGCACACTTAACTTGCTAAATTACATAAGTTATATTTCAAAAAGTACCAAGTTAGATAACCTGGTTGTGTTCAAAATTTAGACCACTTATCCCACTAATATTTTAAATGTGAAAGTTTGGACGGATGGATAGATGGATGTTTGTTACTCTTTCACGCAAAAACCACTGAACCGATTGCGATGAAACTTGGTATGTAGGTAGCTGGGACCTGGATTAACGCATAGGCTACTTTTTATTCTCATATTCGCATGGGATCGGGACTTACGCGGGTGAAACCCCGGGGCGCTGCTAGTAAAAGAATATATACTAAGTAAAGTTTAGGCTTATTTTTGTTGGCTTATCCGTTATCCATTTCTCTTAACAGCTACTTTATATTTCGGTGCATTTGTTCAATATTCCCTCAAAAATCTTTTATATCTAACCTTCATTCATTATAAATAATAATTGATTACACCAGACAGAAAGTAGACACGGACATTTGCATAATCTAATAATTCATGGACGTGAAGTCTTGAGGACTTCGTCTTGTTCTAAGGCAATAGCTCACGTCCAAGACAGGTGTAACGCTTCAAAATAAATTCAAGCCACTTCTAAATTACACAAACAAGGCGTCAGTGCTGCGAAATTATAAAGTACGCTGGGAATTATGTCCTGGAGGCGACTAAACGCTAATAATTCTACCTCGGAACGCTTCTTATAACGTATGAATTTGCATTGAATGGCAAAGGACACTGCGGGCGTTTTCAAAAGTCCGACACACAGATTACCGTGTACCGTTGTGTCAGCTCCCGAGTGCATGCTGTACCTCATCTCCGAACTATGTGCTTCTTATGTTGATTGTTGAAAAGCCTGTTCAGAATGCATTAACCGCATGTAAGTTTGAAACTGTGCGAGCTTTGGTTTACCTTAACCTAAACACTTATTTGAAATGACGTAATTTATATTTATTTCATGCAAAATACGGTGAATATTTAAACAAAGTGTTATTACTTACTTGAAGATATTAAAAAAGAAAAACAGTTTATAATGGTCTATTGTTAAAGGATTACATTTATGTTTTTCTTAGGTATTGCAGCCATTAGCCAGTTTACGAAACATTGATGATTACAGCAGCGTTTAGTTTTTTGTATTTACGTGGCATACTTATAACCAACAAAAGCAATCAGTGTTATTTTATGAAAGTTATTTTTTGTGTTAATGATGAAAAGTTTTTTATCAAAATGTTCTTTTTCACCATGTAGATAATGATACAATTATATGACAGGCCCATTGCTTGTAGCAATTAATCAACCAAAACAGGTGCACAAAACAGTGCAAGTGAGCGAGTGCCCCGGGTTGTGTAGTAAAGCTGCGCCCGTGGAAGTCGTAAATACGATGGCAGCTGCGTCTTGCCGATCACCTTAATATACAGTTTTACCTCCACATAATGATTTGACATTTGTATAGAAATTGTACGTACTATTTGAAAATGTGCTACATTAACATCCAATTGGTAAAAGTAATTTAAATACATCATGGCCAACGATATCTGTATAAATGAACACGAGTTAAAACCTAAAGGATTTCAAGGTATTCTCAAGATTGAATCATACAGTATATCTGATTTGACACTCCATGTTAAGAGTCGTTCTGATAAAACACACGCCAGATGTATCTACGCACGACGAGCTCGGCGCATTGCGCAGGAGTGCGAACGATAGTCTGCCGGGTCGGCGGGTCAGTTCGCACAGTTTAGCACCGCGTCATATTTATAATTACGGCAGGCGGGCACATGCGCGCTAGGCACTCTCCCGCACTGCGCCCGCGTCGATAAATCAAAATTTTAAATCACCGGTGGGCGGACCGAACCGCTCGACCAGCGCCGAATAAAATGAATTAAAAATAAAATAACACGAGGGGGCCGAGCGCGTCCTGAGAAAATTTAAAGATATTTCGCTTTAGTTTTTTTAATTAATACCTTGTTAAAATTTAATATTGAGGGCTCATACGTTATTACAATGGGTGTGCAGGAGATTTTAAACTCGCTTTCGGTAACTTATTGATGCTGCGCAGGACCGTTTAATTGGATCATTTTTAACGAGAACTGATAACATTCGATCACGGATGAGACGAGATCATTACGCGGATCGGCCGTTCTTGCAAATTTGCTCCAAGATTTTATGTGCGTTGGTTTCAAGTGGTACAAAAGGTTTCTCAGCGTTTCACGGTGTAAGGCTTTCAATGTACTGCAGGCCTTTTGACTGTTTATAATCGGTTCTCACAGTTGGAATGTGAACATTAGACTCCGTCACGTATAACATGTGAGACGATCAAAGTAGACAAGCATTAAACGCGGTCCCACACTGTTACGGTCGTGTCAAATTTTAGCTGTTTTATTTAAAGAAACATCTCATATTTAATATACAAGTCAATAAGAGTTGTAATGTACGCCTTGTATCAAAGACGTAAACGTTTAAAAACATTATAAAACGTTATAAAAAAGTGTATGTTTATGAATATTTATGTCAATTGTGATATAACATAATTTCCTTAACTACTTATCATTATATTTTTAAAATCTTTACAATGGTCTACGTTCAGCAGTGGCTGTCTTATGGTTGGAACGATGATCTCATGTTTAGATATAATGATGTGATACCTACGACTACTATGTACGACAATTGATAATGCTTATTATTTCGTACCCTAGGGCACTAACACTTAGTACAAAAGTAAAAAAAAAGTAAAAACTGAAGAATTGCGAAACCACGCGCACCCGTATTTTATTATCTAAAGCTTACTAAGAACAAACAAATAATCAAGGTTTCTTCGAATCTCTTCTTAAAAGACATCAGAGGTATTTCTCTTTCTAAATCTTTTTCGGCACCATAACTAATTTAATCCTGTATCAACAACAACCTAATCATTCTCCGGTACGTTAACCCTCGGGTCAGGGGTTTCCACGTGAGCTGAGCTGTCGGTCGGTAGTTGGCAGCCCACTCGCTCATGACAGCAGCTCATACTGACATAATGTTGACGAGTACTTTTTTAATATCCCCTTGTGCAGCCGCTGCGTAATGAGTGACCAGATAAGTATTACTTTTTTATTATTTAAATATGGAAATGTGGTGTTACTCGGTTTTCTTTTTAATTAATCTAGGTACGTTGTTACTTTTTACGGCCAATATATAGTTATAGCGCAAAAGACGCAATAAACATTGTTTTTTAATTCGTCTCTACATTTTTTTATTGTTTTGATATTGGAATTGATATGTGTGATAGGCTCAATTTAAGGTAACCGTAGATATAGAGTAAAATCCCAGAGCATTTACTTACTAAAGCTACATTAATAAAGCTTTTGAAGGTACATATGCCTACCTGCTAGCTTGAGCCGGCGGCCAATTTTCAGATACTAGGTGCTAAAGTTACATAAAATCATTGGTCACTTTTCTTAAATTCTGAGTGCTGATTTATTATATACCTATATATGTATATGTTACACAATATCATTATAAAGTTATTATCAATATTGTAAGCCAGTTGCTGTCTGCGGTTATTTCTTGACGCTTTAAAGTTCTAAAAAATAACATAAGTTTACTTACAGTCTGAGTTTTGATTTTTATATCTGATGTTTAGAGAACTATTTAAATGCTATTTGTAAGCAGCCAGACAAATCCTGGGGACCGAAAATCCCCCAGACCCATTTAGAATGTCGCCGTGAGTATGAGCGCGGGCGCATATAAACTGGTTTGCATAACTTCAGAATCTCTACTAATGCTACTCAATACGGCACATTTTGTTCGTCAGAAAATAGGTAAGGTCTGGCGGCCCTGAGATTTTGCTCTAATATGAAGTACCTAATCGTAATCACAAATAAACATACCTATAAAAATCAACTAGGTATCGTTTGTTCGTATTTTATGCGCTGCCCGTTCATCCGATCATCATAAAATTTTGCATACAACATTGCCAGGGATAAGGCAAAGGACATAAAGTATCCAGAAAAAAAATGTTCCCGGGGATGGCAAAATTACTTCTACGCGCTACTTCTTCTAATTAAATATATAAAGTAGGAAAATACTGTATAATAATGTAGTAAAGTATTATATTTATAACCAATACAGCAGTTTAATGTAATATGTGCCCCCAATTTGTTTAATAATCATTTCTCACTTTTAACTAAGTAATTCTTTTTAAGTATACTAGTTTTTGCAATAAAAAGCAATAAACATTACTTATAGAAACTACAGTATCTACATTATAAATGTGTTCAAATAAGTTGTCAGCTTATCATAAATAATACACTTTGTTTTATAGTCACAAACTGCACAGCAAAGAGGTAAAATAAAGTCTAATAAATACATTGATATTGAATTTATTGATCGCTAAACCATAGTTTATGTAAATGTTTTAGAGCTTGCTGTGTTCTATTGTGTAATAAATATGATTAATGAACAGGATTTCAAACGGTGCTTAGAACATCTAAGCTTTTAAACGTTCATGGGTACTTAGTATGATTACTATTGCTACACCTCTTAGTTTTAAACTAATCGTAACTTGTTATAAGTGTTATGCGCCATTAGATATTATGTTATATTCATTTTTGTGCCTGTAACTATGCTCGCCAAGCGTTGCGCTACCAGTATTTTTGTTGTACTTTCATATAGCTCATCAAAAATTCACCGTAGAGAAAAGAATAGTAGGTATACAAACCTTTGAAACACTGGATGGGAGACAAACCGGGCCACGGCTGGAGCAAGGCCCAGCTGCAGCACGGTAGGACATTCAGTTTTAGAAATTAGGTAGCCGCGCCGGAAACAAATAGCCACCGATATTTCGAGACTGTGACCCAGACGTATACCGTAGGTACGTGCCGTGGCCGAGATACGGTCGAGGTCCAGTATAGTATGAATCAGTCTAGTAAATAGCAGTAGTATTGTAAACGCAAATGTGAGTTTGTTTCGCTTTCACACCTAAATTATTCAACCGATCGTCATGAAACTTTGCAAACACGTTGTCAAGGGTACAAAAAAGGACAGTACATACCTTCTTCTTAATGAAAGGTACCCTACCTTGCCTTATTTAATATTATTTTAAGTGCCTAGTGCCACCTCGACCGTTTCTGCTCTCTTGTAGCGCACTTTTGCTTTACAGTTCACTGCTCAGACTTATGGCTTCGAGAAACCTCCAGATCCTATCAATTGTGATTGTTTGTATTTCCTGCGGTTGCATGATATGTAACCCTAGGTTAATACTTCGATGCCGCATTAGTGGGCCACAAGAGCATAGAATATGCATTACAGTTTCTTCTTAAGAAATAAATACTGTTCCCGAGAGATACTTGGATTGAAAAATTAGATATACATGAACGCGAATGAAGACGCGGGCATGAGTATGCTACAATTGTTACACCGTTGCAAATCGAATCATTCCTTAATATCACTCTAAAATCAAAAGATCATAAAAGAATCATGTTTTTGTTATAATATTTGCATTATATCAGTTGTAAAATGGTCACAAAGCATTTTAAGAAAGCCTATTATAGTATGTTTACTCTCAACAAGCCTACTACATGAATTTACTTCTCCCCCAAAACAACTGACTGATGATAATAATTAGTAGTTGTGATATCCTTATCAATATACATAGGTATTATAAATAAATAAAGTGTCTGTGGAAAAGCTAACAGGGTAGTCGTTACGAGTAAATTGTATTGTATAATAAACTGATTGAATTTTAATAAAAAATGGCTGATAAAAAAAACGTTGCCAACGAGTTTGGTCAGGAAATAAAATTGAATGAGACCTCAGTGCTGTTTATTTCAAATAATGGTATGTTTAATTATAATAATCATATTATGGAGATATCAAAGATTATAATCAAATAGAAACAGTAGTTAAACTCTGGTATGAACTGAATTCTAATCTCTTACAATATATTGATATATTCAAACAAGGACTTTGATCAAATCATTTCTTTTGTTTCTAACAGTAATTGTAACCTTGTTAACCCCTCTAACTAAAATAAATGCTTGTGTTGTATTAGTACTCGTAGCTGTTAGTGATTTTGATCACAATTCGAGGCATTAACCATTACACCAACGTCGTTTCTTTTACGTGTGCTTACAGAACAAGGCACTAACATGGCCGACTATTTACAACTTTGTTGTATAGAAAAGGTGATTTCTTAGAAATATATAACTTTAAATTAGATTACATTATTATTTTTCAAAGTTCTATGAGTTCAAGTAAAAACAGCTGATTTAGTATTATCGTTTATTGTAAAAAGTGTACAAGGGCAGGTGGGTGCCCCGTAGGTCGCCCAAGGTGGATGGCATTTTGGTTTATCGCTCCTATTTAGCGCGGCTTACGGCCAATAAAGTTGAATAACAGTGACGATCGAAACAAACGTAGTACTTACATATTTGTTTTAACAGCTGCTTTAAATTTAATCTGATGTAATGATGGTATTAGTATATAGTCTTCGACACTTTATTATTATAAATTACATGCAATGTTTTTTGTTAGTGTACTTGGTTTATTTGTATTTGTAAAAAAAAGGTCCAGTTTAGGAGTTATAGTGAAAAGCCTTTGGTGTGGGTGAGGCTCGATATGGATTGTTAGTAGGTTTTTACTGCACCATGTAAAGATAGAAAGCGTCGAAGTCGAACTAAAGGCACACAGTGTGCCGTCATACGTGAGGTTTTATTGCCAGGAGCCGGGTATGCCCGGAGCTAACCTTGGAAAATAATCTCTGGGAAACTGAAAGATTTTGGCCGCCTCTTGAATACAGGCAGGTGGCCTTATCATGGAGTACTTACACACTTTGCCACACTCCAGCTCAAAGAAGCTCTCGCAAAACACGGTTTATCGTCGTGTCAAACCTACACTATCGGTGCCTTATGGTTTTACTTATAAGATCACTGATCCATTTACAGAAACCTTGCTATCATATAGGAACATTACGAATTTTGCAAATTGGACTGATAGCTTCTGAGGTTAGACGGTACGGGTGCAGATGGATTATATTTATAACATTAGTATAGATTACTTAGATCACATACGAGTAAAGGATCCCCATGAGAGCAGACGGTTGCTGTTTTTTATGAACATTGAGAAGCCCAGAGCATTTATCAGGTATCACTGATAATAGACACTTACAATACCAGGATATCTCTAGGGTGTCTCTGACCCTATAAAACTTGAAAAGGATATTTATAAGAATTAATTGACACTACCAACCTATAATTTGACTACTTTATGAGCACTAACCTCAGTGGAGATTTTAAAGATGACAATCCCACCTACCCAATCATAATCCAGAAGTATTACCGTTTTTACCAGATAGGCTTTGTAGTATGTCAATTTTAATTTCTGCTTAAATGCTGAGCTTATAATTAAAAAGTACAAATCGTAGATAAAATAAAACTAGATTATCTCTCAGTAATGCTCTTCACAAAATTACCGGCACTGTTTTCTTGAGCAAACACAGCGACTGGTTAAGTCATTCGAGTTTTTCAATATTGCAATTATAACAGTTGTTTTCTGATCTCTAGATCGATTGTTAAGATGCTTTCATAACTCATGATATTTATCTTGGTAATAATGTAAAGTCAAATAGAGCAATAAATTATAAATTACTCAAGTAATGAAATGTAATGTTAAAAATTCATTAGGCAATGCACTTGTATAAAACAATTAAAACAGGTACTCATGTATAAGGACGGTTCATAATATAAAAATTAATGAAATTCACCTCCGCGTGCCCTAAGTGACCGTGAAATGACATTCCCATAATATAAAATGTTAATTTTTTTTTTCTAAAACTGAACACATTTTCATTTGTTTTTACTTCCAAGACGTGAGCATTGCAGAGAGCGAATTCCTCACTATTCAATTAATAAGCGGAACTAAGCTTAATCCGACCTTTTTATTTCATACATTCCTAGATATGCTGTTATTGCATCTATGTATATCGCTTTAAACGTTTTATACAAGTTCACTCATGCACTTAAATTTTATGTGAATGACAGAACACTAATTAATGTATCCATATGTGTGTTTAACAATATTTTTATTTTATGGTACACATTCCACGGAATCATCGGAATGTATTATGAATTCGAAATGCAATACAAAAAAGCTGCACAAATTAAAAACGCTCCTAAGAGGACAAAGAGAGCCTGGATGTTCAATTGGTAAACAAGGCCACCCTTGTTCGTTTCAGTTTAACAATACGGATTAATTATCGGCCGAAATCGACGACTCAAATATACCTGTCACGAGTATAACGTCGCGGTCCAATTTATATGGGCTCTGAACAATGGTAAAAGCGGTAAACACAATGGAAACGGGTGCAAAATGAGCAAAAGTGGAGCGCGCTCACGGTGGGAGATATGCTCGTACACACGTGGACTTCGTAGTGTTCCCATTAACAATACAACAATCCATTACTTGAATAGATTTTCAGTACTGAACAACCACTTCCATAATTTACACAGACAATATTTTGCTCCGCTTTAAGTAGATACTTAAGGCTAATGATATTGCTATTAAAACAATTGTTCCTGTACACGTGGAGTGTATGTAAATGGGCAGGGTTGAAATACATGCGAACTGTGCGGCGCACGCGCGGGCTGTGACGCGCGGACCACCACGCTGCGACAGCCCTTGATTCTAAAATAGGGTTGTCACGTATTTGTATTAAATTGTGCAGTTATGTTATGTGCAGATAATGTTTACCTTGCGAAGAACGTCTAATTTATTTGTGAAGATACAATAATCAGTTTAAATGAAATTAGTTAACGAATATTTTTATAATAGTTAATTTCAGCAACAACTCATATATTTATTCATATACCAACTTCAGATAACGAGTGACTGTAATAGATATTTACAATATATTTTTTTGGACCTGCCTGAATCTTTCTTGCCAGATGTGATATTTTAGAAACAAAAACTAGCTTATCATGAAACTTGTTGAGCCAACCCTATGAGAGCGGCACGGCGGCCGCGACAAGCGTAGCATTGTTAGGAGGAGGCCGCCCTCAGCCCTGAATAAATACATTCATATTGCCACTCTAAACATCTGCGATCGATGCTCTATACGCTTCTCAAATGCCGACGCAACACAAAAAATACAATCATCCATTAAACACATCGCATTATAAATCTTTTACTTGTTGCTGTATTTATTGTAGACTGTTTAGTACCGTCAATGCCCATCCTACCATAAAGGTAATTGAATTAATAATTCGATAGTAGCCGGCAATCGATACAATTATTTACATTTAAGTACAACACCTGAAGGTGTTTACCAACAACGATTCAAATCGTTAACATTAACAACTTATTCCATCGACCTCCCGCGTTTAATCGCGCAAAATCTACCGCATCGCTTCACATTCGGCGCGCCAAAATGTGCAGAAAATGGAAAAAACATGGCGCTAAACCGCGATTCCGTATGTATTTAAACGCCGAATCCGAGATTCCGATTCTCAAAAAAGCGGCCAGCGTTCGGTCATTTAAATTTTTCCAAAACGTGAACACAATGGAACAGAATCAGAAAGTTCGTTATTTTATGTTTTATTTTTAATTTTAAATATAAAAAAGGTATTCGGTTCGGCAAGGGCTGTCACATCATTCCAGCGCTGCTAAGTGACGCCGGACGCACGTCAGTCCCCTGGATGTTTTTTTATTTTCATACGAATCGGACTGACTCGACTTGTTTTTTGTTATCATAGTTGTTGTAACTGAGTCTCATACCTAATACGGTTATTTTTATAATTGTTTATCGTGTGAATCTTGGTAGGGTTATTAATTTATTGTTATTTTTTAACTTTAAGGTAAACGGTTGTTAACATTTTAATAAAGTAAATAAATCAAAATTTAAATTTCATTCGTCTTTATTAAGTTTGAAAAAAAGTAAATAATTTAAGCAAACAAAACATAACAACAGTTTAAATCTGTGCTGGTCGTCAGGGAGGTAATAGGATCGCAGTTACTATTTCATGAGACTGATTAAAGGGTAACTGTAGCTGGCCCAGATACCGCATCACGTTAAGACAATAAAGGCAAGCTCTCACAAGCGACACGCCGCGTCTTGCACGATTGACGTGCGGCCACATGACGCTAAAAGGTCTATTGTATACGAAACGCTCGTTACAAAACGCCGTCCGACCGGTCTTTAACACGCTCGGACAATGATCACTCTATACATAGTAGCCGTTTGTCTTCTTCGGCAAAACATATCGTTTATTACATATATGAGCTTCCCTACCGGAAAAGAGCGTGTTGTAATAACAACAAAATATTTGCTATTTATGTTTTTAACTTAACCCTCATTAGTTACTACTAAAACATTTGAAAGTATTGTCCAAATTATATAACAAAGAATAGACTATAGAAGATGATTATGCTAAACCGCAGCTCATTAAACAATTCACGTGGGTAAATACTGTCACAGCCGATAAGGCTATCGCATCGCGATGCGTGATCTTACATCGCGGATAATATCGGATTGCGTCAATTACGCGATCCTGCGCGATCGCGCGATACATACAAATGTATTGTATGCAACGACCTTTATTTAGCAGACGAGTGGAAGCTCGTGTGTACGACTGCTTTACAATACGAATCATAAAATAAAAGGCAGACAAACGCGCTAATAGTTCCCATTTTGTGTTTTATACCTTGCCTGGTTGCCTGCCTAGTTAAATTATAAACGATTGTACATTTAATGCCTATTCAGTTCTTGCATGAATCATCTCAGGCAGATCTTTAAGGAATTCTTACTTAATAAAACTACAAGCGCACGATATTTTGCATAAATGCATATTTGAACCTTATTATCGTCCACTAACGTCTAATCATACCTTTATTATTAGATCTAACCTATTCCGACATTCAAAGTATAAAAGTATTCCATTACCGTTTTGACAGGTAAAGATCCAGTTTTTAATACAGTTTATTAATCAATATGCACAGATACCTTAAAAAGCATTGCAAAAATTGCTTACTCCTGTGTTTTAGCTTTCGTTGATATGGTGTAAATAATGGAAACATGCATTAAGAACAATTTGCACAGAAAGCTGTAATACTCTATACACTCAACAAGAATCTCAAAATGGAGGTCGTATTGTTTAAGCGGCTCTTAAACCAATAAAACGTTATTACTTAGTTATTGACCTTAACTTTGGTATTTATATAAATGTTGAAAGCTATACCGGTTTTATCCTGCATCTATTCAAATATAACTGTCACCAATAGAAGCAGGAGTAAACTATCAGATTCCAATTTGACCGGGCGGCGGTCGTCTCGTTTGTTCCATTTAGCGAAGCAGTAGCGAGTACCGAGACACGGAAGTGACCGGGAACCAAGTAGGTCCTGGTGGCTTGTACACGGGCCGCGTGGGACGACATTACAACGTTGACAAAACACTCGCCTTTACTCGGTATTAACGTTTCGTGAATACAGTTAAATTGAATATGCGATTGGAGATAGAACACCCGAGGATTATAGTGATCAACTTTTGTTAATTGTTAAAGGAAATCAGACCATAGTGTGTTACTACTACTTTTTTATTATTTCTCGCATATCCAACCGCTGATCGTCAGTTACCTGTCCGCACTTTGAAAGATCGATGCCTTGATTTCCCTAAGGTAGCTAGTGAATAATATTGAATATTTCTTATCACCATAGCAGGGAAACTGAAATTGTAATACAACAATATGCGCTAAATAACAATCGACTAATACTTATTTAGTTTCGTGTGGTTACGAAATTAAATAAGTATTACTAGTAAAGTGAAACTCATCTTTTAACTGATCTATAAAGAGAGTTGTGTGTGTGAAAAGTTGTGTACATAACAACAGGGATAGATACATGTCAAATCTTAAACCAAGGTACGCTTATTAACAATATTACACCTAAGGCGTTCAATTCACCCTGATTTTTTTTGTGAATTATTATTGCTGTTATACGACAATTTATTAATGCACTTATTGTTCTAAATTCGAAAGAGAACAACTTCACTACTCCTAACACACGCATTTATTGGATTTGGTGAATAGGTTAATAAGAATGTTAATAATATATATTCCACACAGTCTTTATAAAAAAAAAACATTCCTGGTAGATAGTGTTTAAGAAAAATAAAAAAATTACGTTCTTATGGACACAGTCTCAAAAATATCAAAACATTATCTTTCGTGTCCTGAGGCATATATAGCAGATATCAATAATTGAAAATGGAACTTATTAAATATGCTCATAATACGGCATTGGCTTTGGTCGGGAGTCAGATCATTAGTCAAGGAGACACCGCGGACGTACCCGACAATTTGACCGAGGCGCGCACTCGCTGAACGCAGAGTAAATTGCGGGTTGCCACCTCGCACCGCGCCACCGCTACTTTTATTTATTTGTATTTATAAAGCATTCGGATTCTAATTATATTGGCGGTGAGTGTAAACTGTGATTCGAGTAATGCTTTTTGGAACAGTTGGCGCTGGCCAGCGCTGACGGGTTAATGACAGAGTACGCTTCCTGCTATGTTAATATAGTAGAGGAAGTCAATACGGGCCCATCGCATTATTTATTAGATCGACTTTTGGTTTTATTTTCTTGCTGCACGTTCGGTAGCAGGCACTTTAGCCGTCTGTCAGTCTGGAACAGGCTTAGGCCAGATTAAAACGTAATACGGTTGTTTGCTTGTCTGTAATGCCATTCAAATGGTTGCTTAATGCATTTAATTGCTGTGCTACTACAAAAACTTAGTGACGAATTTTTGACGCGTATGGTTTTTTTCGGCGATTCAAGCACTTGTCCGCGAGCATGTTTTTATTACTATTTTAGATACGATCTAGATATTTATACAGCTGCATGTTATGAGAAGGATTTCTATTAGGTATGCGAACCTTACTTCTAATAGATTTGATTTGCCTTTTAATTAAATTAAGGAACTCCTACGTCTATAATAATGTAAGGTGTTTTGGTGTTTCTAATTATCGATTTTAATTTAAATGTATTTGTATTTCTTATAACAAGCCATTTTATTCGTAATGTCATAGGACGCATTTTTTTCTCTTATTAAGAGCGTTATTGTAGGTAGTTAAAAAAACATAGGTTTTTGTAAATTACGGCTGTAAAATTCTTAAAAAAAACACTATAAACGCCATAAATAATTGATTGTGATTTTGGTTAATTTAAAAAAAGCCTGTTTTCAATAGTTTAGTACCGTCTGATCACTCAAATATTGCTCAAGTATAAGATATGGTTAACGCTTGTTTTTCTCTATCATCTTGAGATAGAAAGGACAGTAACAGCACGTTTACTAGCACGTATAGTGATGTTTTACTTGTACTTGTAACTAAGTGGCAAATATTCAAAATGCTTAATCAAAGTTAACATCCGAAGTTGTTCATCGTATTAAAGGTATAGAAGTGTTGATTACACATGATGCTGTCGAGATGATTGCTCCGGTTCCTGCGCCGTGCAATTTGAGGCTCTAAATCATTGGCGTCGTTTGGCGTCTGCGCAACAGCTACCGATAAATAAAGGCGCGGAGCCGCGCGAAGCGATTAGTTTAACAAGAAAATCATTCATTTTTAAATGCAATACAGCTTATAAAGTTATTATGCCACAGTACATTAATAATGTCACATGTATGTAGGTAAGTATCTAAAACTACGAATTAACATTTCTAAGCTTAGGTAACCACTAACTTAGACAAGCTCTTTATCTTGGGAGCATAAAAAGTTGTTAACCCAATTATTTTGTGCTTATCTTTAATTTACGCAACGAGTCCATAGTTCAGGCAAAAACTAATTGTCTGTTAGTGTGTATTCTGTTAATTTTACAGGATTTAAGTTACGTTATTGTGTTGCTCCCATAGAATTGAGGCACGAACCAGGCGTATAATCGATTCTCCCCGGTTTGTGGCGTGAAATCGGGCGCGCGCTCTCATTTACAATCGATCGCCATTACCCGACCACCTGATTCGATTACACAAACCCTTATTTTATAAATCGATACAAAACATCGAATAAGTCAGAGCTACAAGCCGGTTATGATGATGTAGATTAGATAAATCTAACCTATTGTCTATGATTTTTGCATTTTGCTACAAATTATGTTGTAGTTGAGAGAAAGGCACATAAAATTTGCATTTTGTACCTGTGGTGCAAAAATGTAGGAATACTTTGACTGATTTTACTATTTTACTAAATATTTTTTAATGTATTTTTTAATGATTGCACGGGAATCGTTTCCGACCAGAAAAGTGATATTAATTCTCAAAACAAATTGGTTTGATTTTCTTTAGGGTTGCTTTAGTGAGATACGGTCGAATGCTACTTAGAATATAAAAAATAATAAAAGTTATCTACCTTCTTCTACAACTACTTCTAAGTACTTTTCTATAGATACACGAACTTCGAAGTTTTGTTTTTCACCACTGTCCCTACCTACTGCAAACAAGCAGCATACAGCCCGCCTCAAGCGGCTACCTAAGTAGGTATCTTTCGGTGTTTGCATATCGCGATATGAACACTTAGTAAAGTGACTTAAAGACCATCAAATATCATCAGAGAAGAAAAAAACTCAAAGTACTGCAAAATTCTTTAAAATATTACGTCGAAATATGTCAAACGACAAAAACACCAAAGTTTATTTTGACAAGAAATAATCATGTTATCCTTTGCACTCCATCATAGCAATTTATGGCCTCCCACAATGTCTGTTTCCTCGTTATTAATATCAACATTAATTGTGTCCCAATATCCTGACCATAAATGTCACGGCCACTGGCGCCTAGGACAGGTACAAAACTATAAAAATACGTTCACAAAAACCACAAATCCCCACACAATGAACGAAGTCAGGTGAAAAAAAAAATTAAAATTTATAACGCTTCGGCCACCAGTATTAAAATCCTTAGAATAGTAATTTTTCTTACAAAATTTAGTGATATGTCAAACCTGTTCGACGTAGCAAATAAAAATGTACGAAGCGTTGTAGAAAAAAAACAAACAAGACTTTGGGTTATTGCTAAAACAAGGGAAGGTTACCATATCAATCAAGGCGTTGACAAAAGTGTATTTTTTTCCTCGTACACAGGCCGTGGGATGAAAAAAAGGTCCGTGTTTATGGAAATGCAATAAAAGAGAAGCGATCGTTGCGCAGGCACACCTCTACCCTTACGTAGCTTTACTCGCACCATTAAATGAATATTATTTTATTATTTTTATTTATTTTTTGAAAACAGACAATTATGTGGTCCTGTATTATTTTGAGATTAAGAATTAGACATATTATACTTTATTGGTTTTCTTGTTAACTTCTATAAATATTCCATTTGTACTGGACGGCGTCATTCATTTAAACAGGATCATAAAATAATCTATCCTTTAACGTTCAAAAGACTTTACTTTTATATATTTATTTCAGTGAAGTCATTAAGTATATTGCACGTTTAAAATTATACATTATAGTATAGAATACAGCTTGTAGATACTTCATCTGCATTTGCCAACAACACCAAACTCTTTTTTTACATCGTCCCTCAACCGGAATCAAACCTGCCTTGCATCTCTATAACAATTGCGCCATATATACCGACAGGTAGAGCGGAGAGCGAGAAATAAGAATGTTAGTACGATAGCCTCCCGCTGTGCTATAGTCCCGTGTGTCACTCACTGCACCAGACGTCAGCCAACATTTTTTGCATCAACTTACATATCAACAACGTTTAACTTATACTTATAACACGTCATTATTAAACGACCAGTTCTGCAGTTCACACGTGACTAAGAGTCGGTATATGTTTATTACGAGCAACATATTGATGTTATAAAAAAGACGTAGTTGTATACCTAAAATAAGGAGATAAGGAATTTTTGTTATTAGTAAACTAACCATACCTTTAGGCCTTACCTTGCAAAAATTACGCAGGACTATTTTTATAAATATGTACATTTCATTGCCAAGCAAGGTTATGCTACATATCAACATATTTAATTAAATATAAATACTCATAGTTAAAAATGTATTAAATAGTAAATACTGACCATTAAATGTTTCATGGTCATTGATTCTGTGTAACAGCCATAGATTGGTGAATATTATTATTATTATATTCCGTCATAATCCACCAAATTATGACTGTAACAGGCAAATCGTAATTCCTGTCATAAGTCTATGAATTTATTGCTAAATACGGATCTCCCCTTGAAATAACATTTGTATATAGTTGTTTTATGCTACGACTAGTTTTATCCTTAGCTGTTGACTTGATTTGTAGAGGATGGTTTCCCTCCTCAATGACTATGGTAAATTTTGATTTATTATTTTTTATAAAACGTGCTATTCACAAATAGTCGTAAAAATATAGTCCCTGATTTTGAAGTGCCGATCACATTTTTTTTATGTTACGAGCAAACGGGTCACCTGATACGTGACTAGGTTAGGACGTCCGATAACCTCACTCACTCAGTAAAAAAACAATGCAATCATTACTTCACTGCCGTTATTCTGTAAGGCCGTGGTATCACTACCGATCAAGCCGGCCCATACGCGCTGAAGCATGGCTCTCCCACGAAATATTCACTATATCTCTCATTGTAAGTCAAACCCAAAACTACACACTTGAGCACTGCTTATATACTGGTACCTAACTACCATCCTTAACACTTGATAAACTCTACGTCTAATAAACTCGCTATCAGTTTCCGTCATTGACCATACAATAACCGTACATATACCATTATTAAACCGAATATTAAACATAATCCATTAGGTAGTTATATCTTAAGCTTCTGTTTAAAAGATAATACGCTAATTAGCAACATATCTAATAGTATTTAGGTTACACAAGGTGACGTTATCAAAATTTGCAACTTAATATCTATCATTAGATTTAGTTACAGTAACATGTCATGGTATCGTTTTAATTAAACTAACATAGATAATTAGATATTATAATTTTTGTAGGTGATTATCGTTACGCGCCCATTACACGGTAGGTTTTGCTGTCAGTTTTGCCACAATCAAAACGGTGATTGACGAATAACCTGTCGTCTAATGCAGTGATTGACGGTTGCAAGATGAGATTTTGATGTCGATATTATTTCATCAATCACCAAAGAACATCTGTCAATCATGACTTTTGGTAATGATTGACGTTTGCATGAACGTCTAATGGACGCCTTACAATGACACAACAGGTTAATAACTCTTTGGTCCAGTACTTATAGAATTTGGTATTGATTCCCTGAATGATAAAAAAATAGGATATTTTTTTATCAACGAGTAGCTCTAAATAGGAAAACAAACTCTGGTCCAGTTAGTTTCAGGCTAAACACATTTGCTAACCTAAGCGGGTGAACTGGTTCGTCTGCTATAATCCTCTTCCACAAAAGACAAACGAGGCTCTTCCACAAAAGAGGCTTGCCGTCAGAAAGCAGTGATTAGGACTTCAAAGCTAAAATATACCTATGAAGAATGTTAACGAGAGATAACTTATGTTTCTGCAACTCCTATTCTTTTATCAACCATGGTCTCGCAACTCCTCCAATGTGAAATATCTGGTTTTTAAATTTAAATTAACAAGATTTACTAAAACAGTCAGGTATTTATGGTTAGTCGAGTGCCTTGTTAATTTTCATTGATAAATATGATGATATACATATATACTACCCATATATGTATACATATATTACTTTCCTGATAATATTTATCATAAATAGTTTTTCAATCATAAAGCTACCTCTGACGACAAAAGGGTTAGTAATTTAAAACTCTTGAGAAAATATAGAGTAAACCCCAGGAAATTAAAATAAAATTGACTATAAATCGAAGAAATAACTTTGCATTTTATTGTTTTTTTTGTCTAATCAGATTCCGCTCTTTTTCAAACACTTGGGCCACACCAATGCCTACAATTTATACGACGGCTCGCAGTGATCGATGACCGCCGAGAGTTGTCCGGCCACCGAGACAACGCACACGATCACTACCGTTCCTAATATTCCAAAGTATTCTATCATCATCTAAATTGGATGAGTTTTTTGTTTGTTAATGCTTGTTTTTTTTTTACATTTAATACAAGGCAATGTACGGCATAGTTACTTTAAGTCTAGGTGTACTCCTTATCGGACGACGTTTGTAGAAGGACAATTGCCTACTAAAGGTATTGTCGTTAAAAAAAGTATATATTTGTCTACAACAATTAAAAAAATTACAAGTCAGTTTACAAGCTGCAGGTTTATTGTCAGCGTATCCGTCAACGAATAAAAGCGGGAAAACTCTGCAAATTCCTTTGCACAGAACTGGTCCGTAAATTCAAATATCGAATACGACTAATATAGGGAAACAATAAAACCATCGCAGCACTATAAATTATTCGTAATTTATGACATCATAGCGATTAATAGATCAGGCAGACAGTGTGGGACCAATTCCTGCCTCCACATTTAAGGCAACAGAATTCTCATTGTAATAGTTTATTTGGCACCACATCCACCCGTGAATGCCAAATAGGAAAAGTTCTATGACTTTTGTTGTTTAATATTTAAATATGTAGTACATGTATTGTCACCCTATTATGTATTCATTGTGTAGATGTTGAGCAATAAAAATTAATTGAAGTGTATAATTTTTATTTCATTTATTTTTAACTACAGTTGAAGACAAAGAAGCGACTGGACTGTTTTATTGGGGTGATATAAAACAATTTAATACGTTAATGGTAATTGAAAAGTCATGTTAAAATATTTTGCCTTTTACATAATGCCTTTAGTCATAGAGGTACGATTGTACATATTTGTTTGTGAATATTATTCGAGTGCCATATTTGTTTGGTGGTAAAATCTGACTAAAATATAATGAATGAGGCAGCTTATTATATTTTAGTAACTTTTAATACCTTTAACATACTTAATATTGCATATTTACTAAGTATGTACTTATTTATCTCGACAATATCATAAAAATAGACTAATGCCTTTCTTGAGTTACGTCATAATTCAAAGACATCGTTGAATGTCTTGTATATAATGAATATGGTTGGTATTATATCTCGGTTGGTATTTAAAAAAATGTAGTGCTCAATACTACAATCCTAGCTGTCGATTAAAATCTAAGTGCCTATATTGTGTTCAAAATACAAATTATACTTATATGTACGTATGTACGGATGTATGTACGGAAATTAACACGATCCCGTAATAGGTATTACATGCCTTTGAATTGACTGACGTTTCAACCAGATTGCACTGGCCGTGGTCAAAGACTGACTTCATAAAACAAAAGCTATCGGCTGTATTTTTGTGTAAATTAGGACTTACTAAAACTCGCAGTTCACGGAAGCGTCGCTGAGCTCTAACTAGTCATCCCGTGACCACGATCGTTGCAATTCGATCGAAACGGTGGGTAACCAAAAAAAAGATATTGTGCCTTGTTATTGTTATCGCGATTAAGTCCCGATTTACATATCTAATATGTATAGTCGTGGAAGTTTAAAAACAAATAGTTGTCTGCTAGTGGAAAACAAAACTTTTCTGCCAAACATTAGAACATTTCCAACCGCGATCAAAAGTTAGTAGGAAGGTTCGCCACAAAGTAAACATAGTGTGTAACCAAGAAACAATAAAAAAGAAAGTGTGTCGGTCACGGGCTGTAGGTATAACATATTATGTTATAAAACAGTATAGTACCTACTATGTAAACGGAAATCGCTCTACTTCACAGTTTACGTACATTCTGTACGAATATTTTTAAGCTAAAGAAACTGTATGTTATACTGGGCCGATTTGTAAAATTATCTTTACAAAAATAAAGCTGTAACCATAGTAGATACTAGATTTTAAAGCGTAAATTACCTGAGACGTGTTCTGTTTTAATAAAATTTCCAAATAAATAGGTACTTCTTCATCAGTCTTCATAAGACTGATGACTGAATGAAATTAAATCGGCGATTTCGTTATCTTCCCTACAATATATTGGAATTTTTGTTCCATCTATCAGCTTTCTACGTACCTATTTTAAATCAGAAATTTCTATTTTATTCACGACCAGTTCGTCTAGCAGAATTGTGGGAAATAAAATTAACCGTCCTGTAGTATTTTACAAAATAAAAGCAAATAACTCCATGAAACATAATCCAAAACAAAACGAAAGTCACACTTTGTGTCCACTTATACACGTCGGCTCCCGGGTCCATCCGCAATATATCGCGCTCTATGCGCAACACGTAGCACTTTATAGTGCGCAAACGCAGGTTTTACTGCGGCGGTTAACATGAAAGTACTAGCCCGTTAGGTAGGATCTAGAATAAGGCCGTAGATGTGATTAGTATGTAATATGAATGACATTGTAGGTACCTGGTAGAAAATATCGATGGGCGGTTCATGTCGTGAGGGTCATGTAAAGAATTATGGTGTAAAAAACATGAATAAGCCCGCAAAGTGCGAGTCGGACTCGCGCATGAAGGGTTCCGCACAATCATACAAGATTTAATACTATGTAAGTAATTGTTGCCGTTATTAAGATCGAGCAAAAAACACGTTTCTAGTAGGGGAGCCTCCTATTTGTTGTTATAGCGGCAACAGAAATACACTGAAAATTTCAAGTGTCTACCTATTACGGATCATTAGATATAGCCCGATGACAGACAGACAGACGGACAGCGGAGGCTTAGTAATAGGGTCCCGTACTCCCGTTGGTTACCCTTCGGGTACGGAACCCTAAAAAGTAACAAAATGATTGTGCAAGTATGGAACTTACAAACACACACACTCAGAGTTGATGGATACATACTCAAAAGCAATGGTAACGTATTGGATACAATATGGCATATAAATTCAAGATTGCGAGTCTGAATAAAGTCTAAGGCAGTTCCGCTTCTAAGCTCTTTTCAAACAGAATTTAGCTTAGTTTAGATGTTAAAACGTGTACTTTTTATACGCTACGTTAGTAATATTCCTTGGTTATAGTAACCAGTCAAAAATATGTATAAAGTGCGCCACGTTCGGTATACATAAGGTAAGTCAAAGCTAATAGCTATGGGCGATAAATAATCCTAGTCCTCTATAGTATGCATGACCAAGTACCCATAAACACTTCTTAAAATACTATTAACATAAAATATGTATCCATCAATAATTTTATACGAAAACAGTCTTATTCTTCATAGCAAGTAATAATGGACAATAATAGCAATATTTCATTTGTTTATTCAGCTAAAGGATCACATAGCACATGAAAATAAAAGCATATAACGTTATCACTAGTGTCCACTTATATTTCTGTCGGCTCCCGGCCGCACAAATATACGACGCGTATCGCTCGTAATGTATAAAGCTCTTTATACGACTCCTGCGCAGCTTTATTGCCAACACGTTAGGGTCTAGCTACACTAACAATGTAAATTGAAAACTTATCAAAATAGTTATTTTGACTTTTAAACCTACTAAATAGTGTACAGAGTTGTGTATACTTTACGGATCTAGGATCTACTGGGAGGAATACTTTTTTATCTTTTACTTCCCGTTTGCTATCCGTTCCAGTTTAAGAAAAAAGATGATTTTATGCCTGTCACAATCGTAACATTAGACGTAACTTTTGATTGATTTGATTTGTCTACGGTAATGACAGGAGTCGCACTAGTGGAAGTATGAACTACTCCTTTCAAAAAAGAGCCTTGAAGAGGATCTTGTTGAAGTCTCTTAAGCTTTCGTTCTAAAGGTTGGAGTTACAAGCTTTTATATTAGCTAGCTAGAGTTATTCTAAGTTTGAGTTTAACTTTAATGTCTTTGTACTTGAAATTTGTTTATTTTATTACAGGTATATAAATTGCATCTTTTAGCGTCCAAGGAGTCCGCCTATATTTAATTTTTTTTAAATATATTATGACTCATTGTTAAACTTTGGAGGAAGTGATTTAACCTAAAATACAAAAACAGACAGAGTGCTGTCACTTTAGACAAAACAAATGAAATGGGTGTTTTTTAAGAAATATAATTATATGGAATGAAATATGTAGTAGTGTTTTTTTTTAATAATGTAATGTAATTGAAGTATACCTTAGATTCCAAAAGTAACTATATCAAATGTAACTATAACCTTGGATTTATATATGGTACTTAATGTGTTTAGAAACTACTTCCTAGCAATTCATACTCTGTAATATCTAATGCTAACGTATTGTTTTATAGATTATTTACAGTTATTACTAGATATCAATAGTAACTGATATATATAAATATACTACCTTCGGATAATAGTGGTTTTACGTTTTTAAATTTGTCTCGATGAGTATGCCAACGTGATGTGTATTCCTTTCAAATGTAAACGCTGCTTTATATATTTTGATATACAGGTGCGCATACGCTTTTATTTCCATATTTTTTATACCTCCTCAATTTATTGTTCATGTAGTTAGTGAAGGTACTGAAAACAAAACCTGCTAGTGCTAGGATGTATTTTTTTAATAATACTTATCATAATATATCTGATACGGTGATAAACTACAATAATTTTCGTAACTCACAATATTATCCATAATTTAAAATTAGTATTATGGTAGTCGTAACGATATATAATGTATGCACATATGTAGGTATATATTTTAAAATTGCAAAATCGAATTCTTTATTAATCTGTAATTTATTATAAACTTTAAATATTCATTACATGAACCCAAAATATCTGAAAGTAATAACAGAAGTCCAACGGTCTCCATAACGTGTATAACCTTACTATAGAGCCATAAAACTGAATTATTCACTTGTGCACACAAATAGCTCCATACAATTCCACATGTGTAGCCGCCATTATTGTTTCAACTTATTTCATTAATTAATTTGTGAAATATAGCCTCACAGATTATGCAAAGGTTAATATTTCTGTAACACAATTGTTTTGGTACAAGGCTACAGCCATATTAGGAAAAATAATTGTATTTTGTCCACACGTTTGAGTACTTATTGTATATAGTTTCCCACTCGATTTTCTAATTTATGTCAAGTGCAAATATAATTAGGATAGTTTAATTATTATGAATATTATTGTTTTAATTCATTGTTGCGGTGAGCATTAAGTGTATTGTCCAATTAGTTACAACAAGGTCGTTGTTTCTTAACACTGTTAATTGCCGACACTTGGCGTGTAACAATTTTGTTATAATTAATTCTATGAAGCCATGTTTGTAGATTGGTCTTTGAATTATATTATCTAGTTACCAAAATAGATGCTAAATAACTAAATCTAAAAATTGGCGGAGTCATCAGAACAGTAGGAATATAAAGGTAATTTTGTATTTATAATATATATATATACTTATATTTAAATATTCTTGTATGTATGTATCTAAGTATATATTAATTTATTTGCCTTTATTACTTATTTAACTCATTCTTATACTTTTGAATGCACCTACTTCAATCATTTCTACACCACCCTAAGGTAGACTGGCAGAGAATGCCTTTGGCATTAAGTCCGCCTCTGTACACATTGTGCGTAAAGTTTTAAATAAAAAAAAATCAGTAACAATAGAAACTAAACCCAATTTATTAAGTTGAAGTTAAATTAACATTATCACAGTGAAGTGCTACATAGGCTGCACTAAAATTATCGGGAATGGAATATTTCCACTATTCCTATCATATTAAAATCTTTTTAATTGAAAACTCCTTGGTTTTAAAAATCGAATACCATTTATTTATTTTAAAAAAAGATTCTCGGTCTTGTCACAAGGTCTTGTCAAACTTATTTAGTCGTTCAGAAAGTGGAATTGACTCGAGAAAATTCAAGGGCGATGATTTATTATGACTTTCGAAGCTGTTTAACACAAAAACTGTGTGTTGACCGAATGCTTTCTGCATTTGTTGATGAAGCCCCATCCAAAACCAGAATTTATCGCTGGTTTACTGAATTTCAACGTGGACGTGTCAAGCTCAGTGATGATTCCCGTCAAGGTCGTCCAAAAAACTACAGTCACCCAAGAAAACGTTGATGCTGTGCGTAAACTGATTAAGGAAGATCGACATGTGACATACCGCGAAATTCAGGCAAATTTAGACATTGGCATGAGTCAAATACAAATAATCTTGCATGAACAATTAGGTGTAAAAAAGTTGTTTTCCCGATGGATACCGCATTTGCTCTGTGAAGAGCAAAAAGTGGCTCGCGTTACTTGGTGCGAACAGAACTCTCGAAAGATTCCACGCAGGATCCTCAAATGCTGTATACAACATTGTATCAGGTGACGAATCCTGGATATACGCGTACGAACCCGAAACAAAAAACCAGTCACGAGTTTGGGTGTTCGAAAATGAGTTAAAGCAACTAAAATTGTTCGTTCACGGAGTGTTGCAAAAAAAAATGGTGGCCACGTTTGTCTCCAAAACCGGGCCATGTTGCGACTATTCCTCTTGAGGGACAAAGAACGGTTAATGCAGAATGGTATGCTAGCATTTGTTTGCCACAGGTCGTTTCCGAACTCCGTAAAGAGAACTGCAACCGCCGCATCATCCTCCATCACGACAATGCGAGTTTTCACACCGCGTACAGAACAAAAGAGTTTTTAGAGCAAGAAAACATAGAATTATTAGACCATCCGCCGTACAGTCCCGACCTAAGCCCTAATGATTTCTATACTTTCCCTAAAATAAAGAATAAATTGCGTGGTCAGAGATTTTCATCACCTGAAGAAGCTGTGGACGCCTACAAAACGGGCAATTTGGAGACCCCAACTTCCGAATGGAATGGTTGCTTCAATGATTGGTTCCATCGTATGGAAAAATGTATCACATTTCGCGGCGAATACTTCGAAAAGCAATAAATACATTTTTAAATAGTAATGTTGTGTCACTTCCTTGATTCCCGAAATTTTCAATGTAGCCCTCGTAATAGCACTAATAGCACTGTTGGGTTAACAAGAATTAAATAAGGCCTTCTATAAAAATAAAAAAACAATACAAACAAATTGGTAGTGAAACTGAATTACAACTAGTGTACCAGAAAATGAAATAGGTACTTTATATGCAACCATAGATTTTTTATGGTATAGGGGGCAAACGAGCAGACGGGTCACCTGATGGTAAATTACTACCGCCGCCCATGGGCATCTGCAACTCAAGAGTCACAAGTGCGTTGCCGGCCTTTACGGAAGTGTGGACGGGGAGAGGGGTGGAGGGAAGGGTGGAAGGGGGGAGGGAAGGGTTACGGCCTCCGGTAACCTCACTCACTAGGCGAAAAGCAATGCACATTGCTACACTGGCGGTTTTCTGTGAGGCCGTGGTGTCATGCCGGTCGAGCCAGCCCATACTTGCCGAAGCGCCCACACGTCCCACGATAAAATAGATACTTTTCCATATATTTCGTTAACTTTGAAAAGAACGATAGTCTCAGAAGCTGTAAGATATCCAATTGTTTGTCATTTAAAATTATATTATACTTAAGACCGGTTAGCAATTTTGTAAGATCGTAAAACGAACGCTATCTTGATTCCTAAATAACGTCATTAGCGTCATTGTGCCATCTTTTAATTAGACATGTTCCTCAGGATTGAGTAACACTACGGACATCGCCGAAACGCAAGCATTGTCTAACATTTCCCACTACGAAAATAAAAGTGAGAATTCAATTTCTCTAGTACCGCATTAACGGTATCTGTCTACACAACAGTGAATTTAAATATTAAAACCGCGTTACCTCCATCCGGGTTTAAAAACCATGACTTCACTCTACAACGTACAAGTCACTTTACAAAATGATATTATACTATTGTAGAAACCGAAAAAAAACTACTACTTTAACTCACTTTATCAATTTAACTAATCGTTAAACAGAAACGTTATTACGTACGCATGTAGCCCGTAGCCATACATACCGCTGTTGGTTGCAATGAAATCATAACACTGCGTATTACGTAATTTGGCCAACAAAAGGCAAATATTCCGAGCCATTCCGCTAGTTTATGTCTGCGAGACGGGTATTAAGGTAAATTGTAGGTACAATTGCGCGCACGGGCCACTCGTTAGGGGACCGGGCTGACGTGACACCGCTCCGCCAGTATGTCGCATTGTTTCAGTTTTATGCGTACCGGCCTTAGATTAAATGTTAAGTTGGAGATTTATGGCGGTCATGCGGAGGCTAGGTGGACGGTGAGGTCTTTCGTCGAAACGTTTCAACTTTCATAAGAGCCCAATTTGTGGGAGCGGTTAATGCGGTGTCGTGCTCGGACGTGCATGCTCCGCCTTTTTATTGCTGCCCCTTAACTGTAAACAACACCCATTCTCGCGGAGATTGTCTCGGTATGTTATTTGTAGATGAAGGAATGTTATCTCAAGAATATAAGAGCGTTGATGGTAACAATGCGCCCAAATGCTAATAAAAAACTGGAGTTTTATGTGATCTTCGCTCGTAAATAAGAATCGCTTTCGTTGAAATTGTGTTAGACGGTCTCAGTCGCAAACCAACAGAAGTATTGAAGATAAAAAATGATGAAAGGATATGCTTAAAAGGAGGTAGAGTACGGCATAGAAGGAGGTGGGTTAAGCAGGCTACTCAAGAGCCACGGTATCACACCACGTTTACACAGCAATGCACTTGTTACGTCACTGCTATTGCGAGTATTTAAAGGCCGCTAACCATCACGTGAGACTTGTGCTTGTGTACTGACTTAGTTCTATAAAAAAATGCACAACACTTACATGGTAATCTTATTATGGTAACAGTTTGTAATGAATGCGCATACATTAATGTTAAACGGGATTGATTGAGATTAACGAATCGAATCGAACAACGCAACAAATGTCTGAAAACTAATTAACGCGTGATATACGTAGTGTAGCGGAAGTTTCTGTGCTGTTAAAACATCGTTAAACTGTAAGTGCCTACGTAATACCAAGTAGAAGTTAAAAACTTGTCCAGATAAACCGATTTACACCACAACTATAACACGTTAAGCACAATTGCATTATCTATCATGCAATATCTTTATATCTATTGTCTTTAAAATTATAAAAAACACTTAGCAGCAATGCCTTCCTACTCTAATAATGCACAAATACAAATACCGTTTGATTTGTGTCTTTGCATACTTAACTCATTTCTTATTTAACAGAATACTAATCAAATATATAGCGGTTAAATAAAAACAAATAAAAAATTCTATGTAATGCAGCTGAAATGAATGTGTTTAAATTCGTTTTATATAGACAAGTGTTAAACAAAAATTGGTCGGATTCTTACACTCACCAATCTTCGCTTGGGCTTGATCAACGGTCTGTTTTGTCCATTCATCTTGTAGTAGAGTCCGCATGCGTTACATAGATAGTGGCCGGTACCGTCGCGTCGCCACAGCGGTGTGCTAGTTGCGCCACAGTTGACGCACTCCCGACCCTCTGTTGTTTAGAAAAATTATACCAATTAGAGGGTAAACCCGTAAAGTCAATGTTTGTGGTGAGAAGTAGAAACTGTATAACAAAGATCATAATGAAATAACATTTTTTGCATATTTTTTTTACATTTTTTTAACTTGATAAATAAAAAATGTAAATATATGTTTTTAAAGACAACAAAACAATTAATGTAATTACATCTCAAATTAAAAATAAGTAGCATCGAAAATTAATTAAATTACTCGAGAAAAACTATTTTTATATTAAAATTTAGTAAGTATCAAGCGAAATAATATGAAAAATACAGCAGTAACAGAAAACAGTACAATTGCACCAAAACCATGATAATATAGCATTTGTATGGAAGGGACGGGTTTACCTGTCTCCTGGCAGGCTGAGGAAGATGACAGAAAATCACATTCAGAAACATTACAAATAGAATTTTACTAACAAAGCATGCTAATACCAAGCACTTACATACATCATCCTTCAAACAAGTTTATCTCCACATCAACATAATTGCAATTACAACGAAAAAATAGTAAAATATTCAATTAACTAGGGAAAGCGCAACGAGTTTCACTTTGAAGAAAAAATATCAAGATTTTTTACACGCAAAGGAAAACTAAGAGAAAGTAACGCTACTATCGGATCGCTTGATGGACGTGTGCGGAACGCCCTTTAAATTGTAATTAAAAATTACAACAAATGTCTAATTTTAAGTAAATTGAACCCTAAATTCAGAACATGCATATAATAAACTTACAGGTTCATTTCGTATTGAACAATTACGAATGCCGTTTATATATATTTTTTTCTTATTTTCCTTTAAGAGAATACTTAGTTCTTGTACGACAAGAAGCTTTTGGGGCATAGATGACAGTTGGAGAAGAAGTTTGTAACTTTATAGTTACCAGTTAAAAAAAAATCTCCTTACTTTTAGGAACTACCGACAGGTATGTACAGCCCGAAATGTAAAGGTCTTTTTATTGTGAAGACATAATAATCATCTTTCTATGTACATTTATGCTAATCATCTAAGATTTTTACAGTTTGTTTTTTACGTCAACTGTTACAATGTAACGCAAATGGCAATACTGAAGTGACGTTTTATTATATGGCAGGTTCCGATTTTAGCCACGCGCCAAAAGATCCTTGAAAAAGCAAACTGCGTTACAGCGACTTTATAACAAAGTTTAGATTTAAGAAAATGTTCTTTGCGCTCAAGTTGATCTTTACCTTTATATTTCTAAACTGCAGCTATATTTAGTGAAGGAAACAGTAAACGAGTAAAGATAAGACATTGTCTATCAATAACTAATATTACTCGTAAGTACATTGGGCTGTAACAACAAAAGCGAGTTGCTACAAAAATAAATAGTTGTTGCAAAAACAGTGGTGAGCGTCTAGCGTCAAACAGAGCGGAACCAGAGCTATAAAGTATTACCCACTACATGCTAATTTTCGTTGTATGTAATTGTTGTACGTACGTCTAAAACAATTTCCTACGCAAGCGATCGCATCTCATCCATGAAAGGTGAATTGCAAATCTTAATACACGAATTAAAATAGCAAACATAAAAAAACGGACACCACAACTGACACCTTATTCATCAAAACTAGTCAAGCGATGATAAGTAGTAAAGAAAGTGCTAAATTAATCACTCATGCGGTAAGTCCTCTAACATGCAATATTTGACCCCAGGATGAGCCGCCCTCCGGGAAAGTGTAAGTACGCTTTCGTATCACAATAAGCGATTTGCACGAAGTGCTTACATGGTTAGTGAGAGCATGTGTTCACATAGGTATGGGATGCGCGTGCGCCGCCCACAATCTTACTCTAAACTCGATTACACGATCGATGATTTACCGAGATCGAATTTAAAAGCTTGTTACACCTTCGCATCCTCTCGAGGGGCATTCGATCACACTAACTACAATCAGTGTGAGAAAATCTGCGGACGCGTGACAAACGCCTGCACACACCGCGCTATCAATTAATTTGCTTGTATAGAACTGGTTTCTACCGATCATATCGATCGGAAGTGTATCAATAGATGTACTGTAATGATTATGTATCTAGATCTGATTATCAAAGTCCCCAGACGCACTAAAGCAGTACACTGAATAAATAAATATAAGACAGGACGCGTGGAAGGTGAAAGTACTCGAGTGTCCAATAGAAAAAACTACGTTAAACGAACAGAAAATGTTTTACGAGCTTAAGGCAGTGCAGCCATTCATCTTTTTTATGTAAAACCAGATCAAACCCGGCAATTAAATCGCCCGGACCCTATCGAAAACTTATTGCGATCGACCGACGACTCACTTTTTGGACTAACCCTTTATATTTTTTGTAACATCGATAAAACCTGTAATTTGTATCGAAGTTTATAATAAATAAACACCAATAATAATTATTAGGAAAAAATAACAGGATATTACACGAGCCGCAATGTTTTATAGTAGTGTCCCTCGCTAGAGATGGATCCAGTTCATTAGTAACGTCTCTATTGGTAAAAAAGTTTGTGAAAGCAAGCGGAGCCGCGGGCGGCGACGTTTCACAAGATTTACAGCGGCCAGCCCCTCATACATCGACATTACACGTATTATTAAAGAGAACACTGGTCTGATTAATTACCATACCATTTAATTGTTCGATCCGGTTCAATGGTAACGTTTTAATATATTCACACCGAGAGAGTTATTTCTTAATTTCCCTCGACGGAGCGACGATCCAGCGGCTGCTCCGCCCGCACGTGATTTAGACTCCAAATAAAGATATCCGTCTACTTTATTCGTAACTACGAATCCAGAAAGAATGTCTAGTCTGAACCTCAGCAAAGTATGAAGATGAGCGAAAAATTCCAGTGTTTATTCAAAATTAGAATGCGGCTCGCTCTTTATTGCCCAGAGTGACGTGCGGTCGTGACGCGGCGGCGCTACGTGACCGCGATAAAAGATTTTCATCTGCCATATTTACGTAGGCGAGTGGGCGGTT
Organism: Euplagia quadripunctaria; assembly: GCA_963859945.1. Lineage (NCBI taxonomy): Eukaryota > Metazoa > Arthropoda > Insecta > Lepidoptera > Erebidae > Euplagia > Euplagia quadripunctaria. The sequence continues at coordinate 19,562,138 of OY982562.1, read as the reverse complement.
TTTATTTTTCGAGAGTCTCCAGGCGAGGGCACTCCGTGCCCATCGAGGACTCGCAAAGTTTTCACACGCTCTCGCGCGTAGGGAAAACACTGCACGCGGTGCAATTCCGCTGAGAGTACACCTCGCGTACCTACTACCTACTGACTACACTTGAGCGCTGTTGACCTCTCAGAACTACCGATGCGTTAGATCAGACGAAGCCAGCCCGTTACTAGCCGATCAAAGCGCAAAGTAAAAACGCTTACATAGTCACGTATAACACTAATGTGCACCAGGGTAATGTAATTTAAATGAAGGACTAATTCGATCCCGTGTACCGTGACGAGCTCTCTCAGCGCATCGGTCCATCAACACGTAACGGTGCGGCTATTTTGCATACAAACCATTAAATTATTGCTCAAAACTTATTCTTTGTTGCGCCACAGTGGCTGTTATTAAGCTTTAATTATATGGCTGTATGCAAATAGAAAAATTTAATGGAAGCTGATCGTCTCGCTCGAGGTTTATTTTTATTGAGCATTGTGCTGCCAGGAAATATTTTGAAAGGTAATGTTACAAGTCATCGACTCACTAATTCTAACTCACTTTCATTTACTTAAGAAAGAGATTTTGACTTTTCAGAGCACCTGCTTAGCTATGGACGAGGCTGGGACCGTACTATCACGATATTTGCATTCGTTATTAACATACTACGAGATAATTGCGTGTGACGAGCTGCGCGATGCTGGTCGGTAGTGATTTGCACTGAACTCGGTGTAATTATTATACTGGTCATGTAATCCCCGGCTACCAAGTGCGCTTCTAACGACCGGTCTCACTACGGTTTTTTGTTATTAACAGACTTCGATTAGCTACAGTTCGATTTGCATGAACCGTTTTAATATTAAAAGCAGTCCGGTAATGAACATCTCTGTCCTCTAATTTTATAATTGAATTAAACGCTGCGGCTCCACGGATGTCCAACGTAAAATGCAAATTTGGTTGATGCAATTGTAACCAACAATACTGGCCGGCAGACCATGACGAATTTACTATACCTACCGACACTAACTTTGTACAAAAAACTTGAAAGCATTCATTAGTGGTTATATATATACACGTTGGATTAAATAAATTGATGTTACTAGAAACGTATGTCCGAGAAACATTTATCATTTTAGTTTGTAGAAGGCCCGGTAAGAAGTGATTGCTTGTAAAAATAATAACATATTAAGAGTTGCTCCGTCCTCATTCCTGTTGTCCGGCGGTCCGTGGCGCTGCGCGGGCGCTCGTCGCTAATATAATTAGTTGCACAACCGTGATGCACACGCGTTGCAGCAACTTTAAGCGTGTTCTTTATTTAAATTTGTTATATTATACTGCATAATATTATTCGTCTCATTCGCACTTTTTATAACCAAACGTAGATTTTTATTGTGAAAAGTTGGCAAATTGGAAATAAAACTTTTTGTTGTATTTCTCTACCGTCTATATAACCGTTATAGTATTATGAAAAAAATCGTCCTCAAGAAAAGTTATTTTATGACTAAAAATGATTTTAAGGTTTCATGATCACTAAAACTTGTCCTAATTAAAGTTAGCTGTATAAATATCTTTATTTGGAGGTACAAAAGGAGTCGTTGTATTCATAATAATATCTATTATAGTTTTCATGCATTTTTCATTCAGTTTTAATTATTATTATTCAAGTAAATTACATTTGATTCTGAACTTAAACATGAGCAACTAAGAAAATGATCGCAAGGTTTAATAGTTCGAACAAAGCATAACAATTGAATGTTATTGGTACATAAAATCATTGAATAATTTGAATATGGACTAAGTGAACGTAACAGTATTTTAGAAAGTGTTGAATGGTGCTGTTTAATAAATAACTAATTTAATAACAGGTTACTATTGAAACTGACCGTTTATTATTCGTATTGCCCTTTCCATGACATTCTTCAAATACAAACTGCATTTTAGGTCACGATTTTTCGATTGTTCGATCTAAATGCTACGTTGTAACTTATCTTATATCATTACTTGGTGAGTACAGAGAATAGATAGGATAATTAAACGTTAATATCGCAATAAACAAAGAACAAGACATAAGAACAGCGGAGAACACTAACACTAGAAACCTATTCCTTCTGATGGCAAACATTAATTTAAACGCACTGACGACGTTTCAATCAAACTTTCCCCTAATCGAGTTGGCCAGTGAACCTGTGATGTTAAAAATCTAATTTATTCATATTCCATCAATTAAATATAAATTATAGTTCTATTTCTACATCACTCTAAGGTAAATTTGTAGAGAAAACCTACGGCATTAAATTACGGTATTCGTGCAAAGTGAAAATGAAATGAAAAAAGTACATAACAGACTTTCTTTGTACACCTTTTATAATTAATACTTTTACTTTGACTAAACTATGCTACAATTTACTTGAATATAATATCTTAACCTCTCTAAGCACCTTAGCTATCGAATACAGCATTAATTTGTTCTAAAATCTGCGTATATTGTAATAGACAGGAGGCTCGAGGTCAGGCGATCGCAGGCAACAATGGAATGGTCCACATCCGGCCGCAGCACATTATCATAATACCGCTTCCACCAAGGAACTGCCACCTACTAGCCGATATAGCAAACATACTGTACCTAAGAACATACATTTCACGTTCCTAGAATACAGTGATTAAACGATGTATAGAGAAATTGAAGAATTTTAAAGGGATTTAGTTTATTTCTGTTTTTTTTCTTAACGCGAATAAATATGTTCAAAAATTAAATTAGTCAGAAACCTTAGATAACGTTGGCGGTGTTGTTGTTGATCTCACTAAACTAAACTGCCTGTTACTTCTGTTCCTTTAGTATGATTTGAAGTATGCTATTCTAATATGCCATCGAATAAAATTTAGATTATGTACATCAAGTACTAAATTTGATTACTGAGGTTAATTAAATCTGTGTCGGTTGTGTTGTTGCTAAAATGGAGTTTAACTTTAGTGTAAAGTAAACTAAGTTAATAAACGAAACTTAAGTGATGGAAAACGGTTACCGGTACCTATAAACACCACAGTTTATTTCCATATTTGCCGAAGCGAAGTAAGTAAATAAATATAATTTTCTCAAGACTTTTTCTAGCTAGTTATTTACACGCAAGTATCATAAGTTTTCTAAGACAGAAGATAAGATTACAATAATTGCCTATTATAAAAGCATTCATTTGCTGTTGTTTCCAGAAGATAATAATGAAAAGAAAATTAAAAACAAATTATTCTGACACGCTGCGCTATCCATTAAATAAGTGAGCTAATAAACAATTTATAATTACAAACACACAATAAATAGGAGTATGTATTGAGTTTTTTACGACAATTATCAAGAACACGGGGGACTAACAAAAACTTAACGACGCGTAACATCGTGTAAATGGATCACAGACTGGTTGCATTTTCTTTACACTATACTACTGTCTTTATATGTCTTTTTTTCTTTTCTTACCTACCACTATTTAGTAGGTATTCTTGAAACGCCTACTACAGATAAAAAAAAAAATTTTGAAGACGGTATTCAAGTTCAAAAATTTAAATTAATTGTCTGTGTAATTATGTATTTACATTTAGATTGTTGCACAGTTGCACAGTTGCACTGGCCGTGGTCACAGACCTGGTCGAAACGTCAGGCAATTCAGAGGTATGTATTACCTATTTTGTGATCGCGCTAATTCCCGTGTAAGTTTAAAAGTTAGTAGAATTGTTTGTGAATGTTGATTTTTATTTTTGTTTGCCCAATGACGCAGAGGCTGCTTTATTTTTAAGACACTTGTTATATAGACCAATCTATTGCTGAATGTCTACATTGGCTACATCTAAAACTACCAAAAAAGTAATTATTATACAATACTTATAATACTTTAAGAAACTAGCGAACTTTGAGTCATCCTCATTTACTTAATACAGGGAAGTAAAAATGAATAATAAGTCAGCTTGTTTAATGACTTAATCCACCACAATTAAACTCCATGTCTTCGTTTTTTAATACGTTTCTAATTATATCATGAGAAATCCATTATAATAATCTCGATAAGCCGACTTGAGTCTACTGCCGAGTTTCCAAATGCTAATTCATCTAAAATTTCACAAAATATTGAACAAACATAACGGTACGGGGAACTATTTAATTGTCTGTCTATATCAACAGTCATTCTATATAATTCTGCACGTTCATTATTCTAATATGAGACAATAAGCCGCCATTTTAGTTCCCGTCCATTGTCAAAGTTTAACATGTACCAAAGTTATAATTACATTTTCAAATATAAAATAAAGCTGCATTACGGCGTGTTAATACAATTAGTGTTGTGTAATTCTTTGTTATAGTTACAAAAATAGCGTGTGTGTATGCTTATGTTGCGAAAACGGTTGCATCTCATTTTGCAACAGCAATAAAGGTCAAATCTAACAATAAGGCTTCATCTCCACTTAGGGTTAGATTTTCAGCAATTTATATTGAGAAATGTTTGACGTTGTGATAATTAAGTAGATATTTCCATTGAAATATTTTGTGCTCTTTGCAATGTTCAATTACTTATTAAAACCAACTATACTAAACACGTTAATATTAAACCAAACATTATATTTGATACCGAGTCAAAAAATTAATCTTGTTTTAAGAACTAGAAAAAAAAAGCACTACTTAGTTAAACTGTCGCCTTAAAATGTTTTTTTTTTAAATTAAAATATATTTAACGAATTGCACTGTATAGGCTAAAATTATTTAGCAGTGTAACGATTGCACTACGGGCTCCATTGTGAAAAAAGTTCAGCTAATAACGATTTAAAACATTTTATTATTTTCTGATAAATCTATTTAATATAGGTGAATGCTGTTTTTATATATGGATAGACTTCTTTCTATAGACTGACAATTAAACCTTTTTAAACGAAATTTGCTCTTTATTCCTTACTTGCTACTTAACTGCATAATCAATCATTGTATTATTTGGCGCCAACTCAAAATAAGTTTATATAAAACTTGATAGTTTATTTAAATAAGCTCAATACTTAAGACTTAAAATGTTTATTTATTTTATGCTTTTTAGTTCTTTTCGTCGGTTTAATTTTTTGTTAAAAAGATTTTTATTTAATGTTTTTTTTTTCATCAACAGCTCAGCTACATGATGTGATGATTTCTAAACGCAAATACCTGATAATGTTATGAAAAGTAAACAGAAACACTATTCGTTCCTACAATTTTCGAGGGTTTCTCTCAATTTTATCAGGATCCCATCATCAGATCCTGACTACCTTGAAATGGGACCACCCTTGAAGTATACCCTATCTTACAAAAAGAAGAATAAATCGGTACATAAATAACGGAGAGAGGGCTGAACATACCTACATAAAAAAATATATACGGTCGAATTGATTGCCTCCTTTTTTTTCGTCGGTTAAAAAAGTAACCAACCTATCTGGAATACAATAGAAGATATATATGTATAGATTTTTCCCACACGTACACCACTTATACATTTTCTTGAGATAAAATAAGACAAAAAGTTTAACGTTTTAAATTTAACCAAGCTTATTAATTGTGAAAGTAACAACGCAAAAGTGGCAACCACTCTTTTTTAATTTAGAAGACTGTCACGACACTTAATAGAAATCTACTTAAGTGAATTTATTTAATTGTCTACTTGAAAACAATGGCAGCTCGCAATTAAATAATGAGAACGTCTAATTTGTTTGGTCAACATCAGACGAGGCCGCGTGAGTTCACATGTTTTGGAACAACGATAAATGCTCTTGCGCCGACCACTACCAACGAGCTGCTAATACACTTAGTTTAGTCATTTTTATTTATCTGTATAAACTAAACAATTTTGTTACGATTTCTACGTCTTTTAGACCTTAACAAACCTTGAATCTAGATACCGTACCGCGAATTTTAATAAATACGCTGGTAGAAAATTTATTACCGCTTACTGCAAAATCCAATATAATAAATTACATTAGTACATCCACCACCGTTTAACAGTTAGTAAAGAAGCGTTAGAAGGGACATGAACCCAAGCCTTGTTTGGTACCGTGTTAAATGGAAAACGTGTGGCGCCACAACCCCCAGGTGCAAGACTGCAAGACACTGCGCTTATCCGAACACATCGCGATACCAATACCATTCTACAATGCCATTTGAAAATACCAAATGAAATATTAATCTCGCCACGTTTATCGAATTAATATATCGCAATTGTCGATGGGACAATCTATATTGAGATTCTAATTACGAAAGGAATATCTCCGTCGCCATTTTGTTTAGGCTTCGATTAGCAAACCTTGAACGTCTAAACGTATTTGATTTATCAACTGATTAGACAAAGTGAATTTAAATGAAAGATTTCTAGTGAGCAGTCATCGTGGTTTAACGAGTTAGGCTATCTAAATTGCTTCTGCAACATAGCTTTGAATGACAATTGAGCAAGCGACATGGACGCTGTGATCGGATAAGCGTAGGTTGTCGTGAGAGTGTCTCAAGTGCACGCAGCGAGCGGTGCAGTGCGGTGCGAAGTCCACGCGGACTCACCGGCGCTAGTTCGCGTCTTGTTCGGTCGTGGCTTGCTCTGCTGCTGCGCCCCACTATACCCCTTTCCCTGGTAGTTGTAGTAGTCGCCGCCGGCGGCACTGTACTGCGCGTTGTATTCCCCGGAGGGCTGGCTCGACTCCTGGGGGCACGAGTCCGGCTGCGCACCTTCACGCTGCTTTGAGGGAGGTGCGCCCATCATGGGCTTGACATCCCCGCAGAGCGGCAACTCCTGCTGCTGCTGCATGAAGGCGACACTCATTGCGGTTGCATGCGCGACGGCTGCCTGATAGTCCTGTTGGCCCAGCGCCGCAGCTGCCACTGAATCCGGTGTTGAATCCTTTGGAGGCGTTGGGGGAAAGGAAAACAGGGGATGGGGGTGATGATGCTGCGCGGGGGATAATGGTTTGTCTCCCTGAGCGTCCTGCTGGAAGCCGCTTCCCCATGCTCCTCCGCTTAGCGCCTTAGACTCCAGCCAGGGGTGCAGCGGGGTGTGAAAGTGCGGCCGACACACTTGCCCACTACCGCCGCTTAACGTCCGACCTGCACAAAAAATGCAATATCATCACGCCTGTGTCTCCCCAAAGGGTGAGGCAAACACCTATATTCTATAAGTTGGTTTTGGGTACTGGAAGGGGGCATACTAATATAAAAACAGTTTTTCATTCAGAGCTAATACTAGGTACATCCAGAAATAATAACAGAAGTCTTAAATGCTTTTCAGGTACACCAAAACCTCAAAATAAATTAATCATTAAAACATGTATTATGTATACGTAAAAAAAAGGCATGGCATAGCATCTCTATCATAATAATGATGAGGCCTCCACAATTTGATACCTAAACCACTTGTGTTTAAGAAGCGTTTAAGTAAACATTATCATCGTCAACAGATCCACCGATATAAGAGTCATTGTAACACGAGACAACAAAACTTGTTGTCATTAATGCCCACAATTTGGAGGCGTTTTGTTACCCCGGCGTGTTCACGTAAATTAATATCATTTGTATCTAACAACTGGTGCTTCACACGACATCTTCATTCTCAAATATCGTAATTGTAATGGTGAATATTTCCGCTTCTAATGGCTATTTGATAAACAAATAATGGAGGTTGATATTACAGAGCGGGTCTCGTTGAATGCGTCCATGAACAAAGCCTTTACTTTTCCGAAATGTTTCAAAAGCGGCGTATCACAACACCGAACAATTAAAATTGTAGGCCAACTGGAAATTTCATTAATTATGTACATGAGCGTTAGTTTTGATTATACGCTATGTTGATTAGTTTGCATACATGCTTCGTAAATGTTTTAGTGGTAATGTTTAAGATCATCGTTTACGCTTCGAGGTAATGTTGCTACAGATGAAAAGGGTTAAAGTAGTTAAAACTGAGCTAATTAGCCTAGTTCAGATCTGTCATACGACTATAACGATATATTAGAATATTATGTTGTTATTTGCGAAAGAAAAGTAGATTTTCATTTTGGTTAATCTGAAAAGTAATTATGTATGTTTTATGTATGCCTAAAATGTATCTTAGTAGCTTAGAATCGGTGTAGATTAATAAAATTGACTTGAATTACGTAGCCTATTGCATGGTTTTCAAATCACAATCGAAAATAGACAAGAATACTTTATTTTTAAAAACAATTACATTTAATTTGAAATTCTTTTACGGGTGACGCAATGGTTAAAGTGGTCGCCTCGCCACTACGCCGCGCTGAGTGTTGTGGGTTCGATACCTACACGGGATGGAAATTTGTGTGATCCACAAATGGTTGTCAGGGGTCTGGGTATTTTTGGTTTTTTTTGTTTTGGTGCATATGGATTCCTCCGCGACGCGGGAATGTCACCATGTACGAGATTTGTCTTTTTAGCAGCAAATATATTTCTTCATTTTGTGAGTACAAGTTATACAAACATTGTCTCTCTGCGTAACTTTAGTGAATACAGTCCAAGGGGAAAATATATGTAAAACACATTAGCACTACACGACCGCAACAGAGACGTAAGCAGTATGCTGTTAGTCGGTGTCGGCACGAATCAGAAATGCAAGAGTGATTCAATTAAACGAAAGTAATTATCATAAATGAATATAATAATGTTGGCGCAGTTACTTTAAACTCCAGATTTTTTCAATAATATATAGTTACTGATAATCAGATAGAGAGATAGGGCACATTGGACTTTAAAGAAACTGTTGGTTAAGAAAACCGCTACAAAATAGTGCTGTACTTATTGTTTTGAAAGTGAAACTTAGTTCAAGTGATTTTTTCATTAGTTTTCCACTAAATTTTCGCTTATGTGCCAACAAAAACACGTGAACATTTCTTTTGCTTAGTAAGATTGACTGACACAATATTTAAGTCACAGATATGCATTAGCTTTAGAGATAAATAGTGAGTTTGTGTTCGAAACACTGGCATATTTGTATACTCCTACTGCAAGTAGACCATTACCATGGAGAACGTTTGTAAGTGCGGGTAACTGCTTACCATAAAATCCGCCTTGTTCTTTACCTACATTGTCTTCTACTCTTTAAATAACAGTAGATAACTGTTATTCAAAGAGTAGAAGACAATGCATTTGAAGAATTTTAAATAAGCTCATATACTCAGTCCCTATTTGAATTTTCGAAGCAACATTCGTCAATTATTATTTATAAAAGTGAAAGCAACCATATGTACGGGTGCATTTGTTATTGGAGGGTGGCCGCGGTAATGATATCTGTGTTGCTGAACTGTGCTTCGATTGGTTGATTTTCGTTAGGGGCGCATCCCTTCACGCTATTCCCCATGGTAATACGACAGGGAACCTCGCATTTGAGGCATCCCTGTGGCGCACTGCGGGTACTCAACTGCTAGTTACACTAAATAAAGCCCGAAACATATGTTTAATAATATATATGATTGCAGCATCCAGCTTTCACTTTTGTAAACATATAATAATACAAATTAGTACATCCTTGACCTTTATAAACAAAGCCGTATTAGTGCGTCAATGAATACGTCACAAACAATGTACTTGATAATCATAAAAGCCCGCATCGTGTCGTTCCAGGTGTCGATCGTAGTTTGAGATATCAGCGATTCTTATCACAAGGGCACCCGTACATTGCGGCCTACTCACAGTTAGACCAGCCGGGGAATGAACTTTGCAGTCAGTGAATGTCGAAAGTATTTAATTAGTGAAACCTGATATGTAAAGAACCTGAAACTAGCCATTCTATTTGTGTCTGAATTCGTTTGACAGATATAATGACTGTAAATCTGACAGTATAAAATGAATTCCCAAAGTGACTCATGACAATCATATTCATAAGAATATTGTAAGGAGGACAGACAGATTTCTATCAGACGCTGCTGTAACAAAGTCGCAACTTTAATTATTAAAATTTCGTAGTTCTGTGGGTTAACGGAATGACTTAAAATTGAGTGCCGGATTGATTGCAGTAAAGAACATAAAACAAAACAATAATCAATCTGTAAGCGCGCCACATTAGGCGGAATACACACAACAACGTTTTGACAGCGTCCGCGACAACCGGGAGCCACCCCTCGCGCGTTAGGCTACGTTCACAATAGCCCCTGCGATGGCGGACCGATAACGCGCGTATGAATAATTCCTGTTATCGCACCATCTCGCCACATGCCCTACCTGCCCTGCTACCATGCTACTTCGAAACACCCGTTTTGATGCGACAGTTTAATCCTTTCCCTTGTAATCAAGCGGCAGCGTCGATTTTCCAACAATACCGTAGTACCGGCCGGCCACCGGCGCTTTTTATTCATTAGAGGGCTGCAAGTTTCGGCCATTGTACTAGATACGCAGTTTGTATACCACTAAGCCTTGATTGTTATGGGATTTCATGTTTAACAAGCACGCGGGGCTAATAGAAAACAAAAACTATTTAATAATAAATAAAGCGGAAATTGAATTCAGATCCTCTATTAGTTATCTTTAAATCTTCTTGGAAAATAGTGGCTCTAGCATGTTTCATTCATTTTTGTAACTGGCACTTTACAAAGGAACTTTTTATTTTTATTTCATCCTGAATATTGATCACTTCCTAAGTTATACGTGACAATACGTTATCTAACCATCTATATCGATTCCTGTGTTATCTTTTCCGGACATAAATATCATAATAGAGCCAGCTACTTTCATCATGACATAATACACTACGCACACAAGCACCACATATACTTATGAATATAGTACCGTCTACGATTTCGCGCGGATATAACGACGTTGGTACTAAACTGAAAACTATTAACCATCCACTTTATAAACATACATATGTGTACATATATCGAGCCATACATATGTCAGAGATTACTAAAAGAGTAAAATATTTAAACACATTAATTAAAAAAAAAACACCAGAATCTCGTTTTATTTTTAACCCCCGATGCAAAAAGAGGGGTGTTATAAGTTTGACGTCGATGTCTGTGTGTGTGTGTCTGTCTGTGGCATCGTAGCTCTCAAACGGATGGACCGATTTCGATTCGTTTTTTTTTTTCATTTGAAAGCCAGTTTCCTGGCGGTGGTTCTTAGCTATGTTTGGTTAATATCGGTCCAGTAGTGTAAGAGTATCAGCTTTTTTCCAAAATGATGTAAAGCATTTTGTAATCGTTGAAGGGATTTTCGAGTCGGGGGTGTTTAAAATTTTAAAGTTATCAATTATATTCTTAATTTAGTCTAAACATTAAGTAAATCTAAGAAATATTCCTTTTTTGAACAGGTATACTTTATGAAAATGTGGGGGGGAAAAAAGGTGGGGATGAAAAGTTGTATGGAAGTATCGTCATATTTAGAGCTAGAAGTTTGAAACTTATTTTTTAGACAGTTGATTCGATATACATACACTATTCCACGCGGACGAAGTCGCGGGCACAGCTAGATATACATATTTATATCTACATGGAGCAGAAAAAGAACAGTTACTTTAAACGTAATGAGAAATGATTAGTAAAATTTTTTTTTAAATGCTTGCTGTGTATAATTTTTCCCATATACCTTGTTAATACGATGTATAAAAACCACGAGCAAGCCCAAGAAGTCGCAATCAGATATAGTTCGTCATCTATATATATATAAACATGCATATACATATAAGAAAAGCTACTACAGTACACAACTTTTGCAATTTTAAACGAATGTGGGTCATAATAAAGTTTGTGCACTGTGTGACACACTAAAATGCGTACGGGTAGATAAATTAATTTGAGCAAAAACACCCCAAGTTTCACACAGCGGTAATTAAAGCCAAGTAAATACGAAATCAAATCATAAACCAATCATAGCTAAGCCGTTAGTTCCCACAGCCGGCGCCGAAACAAAACACCGGAATTGAACCCCGGCCCTTGCCCCCATGTGTCCTACCCCAGCAGATGCAGCAAGAGATCTTATCACAGCGCCACAGGGCACTAGTGTTGTTCAAATTGACGATGCACAGCACCCGCTTTGCTTATTTACTGTAACGGTTTTATAGCCCTTCTGATTTTTAGCGCGCCATATTTTCACATTCAGTCATGCAACTGTAATTTGTGTAGTATAATAAACCTTTGATAAACTGGAGACAGCGCGGCGACCGTCGATATACTTGATAATGAGTAACTTAGAAGTATAAATGAATACAGCACCTTGTACCACGAAAAGCCACAGAAAGTCAACAAAGGTATTGTTAATTTTTACACGTATTTACTCTATTACGTGCGAGGTAATTTGTTCTTAAGCTAATACAATGTAAATACATCAAAATAGTCTCGTAGCCTGACTATACCTAATGGGAATTCACCTATAAATGGCTGTTTTGATTTTGGAGTGGATAAAGTCATCTAAAGTTAATATTAGTTATTTTACATTTTTTTCAAGTGCTCTTTATGACGTAATATATACGACATTTAAAAACAACAACTAGTTAGTTCGTTTGTAACTAGGTGAAAATCAATGCCAAAACTACACGATTGCTTTCGTCATATAATTGCTCATTCATATGTTGCTCATTTTACATTGCATTTTTTTTCACTAATAGGCCAAGATTCAAGCATACGCATACCCTTAAAATTTCATTGACTCCATTAACCCGCCCCTCGGCGTTGCATCCACGAAGCGTAAAGGCGTGGTTAAAGCAACCGAGCTCCCTCCTGCCTTTGCTTGCGGCGAAAATTGCCCCTTACAGCTCAAAGTGCCTTATAACTGGTGCATATGTACGTAATAAACTATAATGTGTTGTACACAGCGTGACGTCTTCCGGTGACAGTTACAACTTTTAATAATTATGCTACCCTAGAGTCAGTTGATTTATTGCCTGCATGATATTCAGTTTTTGCTGATTGATAGAAAATTAATGCTGAGAAAACGTGGCAACATGATAATGTTTTGCTTACTCTGTGACCACCTACTATACTGCGAATAGACCTACTGTAGAATTGGCAACTAGCAATCCAGTGTGTTGCGAGAGATTATAGGGCACACGCAACCGCTATCAGTCAAGCTATGCCTGTTTGACACCTTAAAAATAAATTTAGCAAAACCAAATAAGACTTGCTTTACGTTCAATTTTTCCCTACACTTTTAGCAAAACTCTAAATACAATTTTTCAATTTCGTTACACAACAACGGCGTTGTAAATAGCACAAATTATTGACTTATTTACTAATTCCCTAAGGATTGTTTCATAACTGATCAATGATACGATCCATCGTGAGAACTTTCCCGTACCGGTCAAGGTCAAACGGCCAGCGTCGTCCAGTCTGCCGCGGTTTATTTGCACGCCGTGACATCAGCCGCATCCGCATGCGAGTTGCGTGCTCTCATCGCGCGTGTGTCGACGCCTTTACAACATCCAATACGTACGCCATCTTATCCCTTCCACTTATTGTATTTAGACGTGTTATCCTTTGTTCCCGCGGTGGATCATTACGTGCCCGATCATCGCGACATCGGTAATCTCTATGTGCCTTGTCATAAAGGACACATTCCCTCGTACAATGTGCTCTGTGAAATGTCCGACGTGTTAGCGAATGATAAATGTAGGCGTCGGTATCGCGTATCGGATCTTACCGTTCGCACGCCGAATTAATTTTAATTTATTGATCGTCGTATCGACGACGAGTATTTTAGGTGCCTACTAACATCGCAACGCTGCTTTGCTTTTAAAGTATTTATTTACAGCATTGTCGTTTTACAGGTTAATTTATTGCCAGTGCAGTTAAGCTACTTCTCATGATTCTTTTGTTATTTTTCTCACCTCGTTACCGTCAAAATTTTAACATATTTTAAAGTTTTAACCAAAGATCCGCATTAGATATGGTAAATGGACGCTGTACGTGTACTTTCGTATTCATTCTTCATCTAAACGAAACGCATAACATGTAATTTTCTATTTAAGATAGAGCAATTTTTTAAATATAAATTTTAATGCGACGCCAAGAAACGACACAAACAAAAAAGAGAATTGCCAAAATTCGATGCGGATATTTTTTTGTATAATAAATCATTTATAACTTTTACAGAGCAGTCTGTTTTGAAATTTAAACTTTTCTCTAAAGATAAAGTATAAACTTTACAGTTGGTGTAGATTTTTATAAGGTTCGTTAAACCTTTTGTCCATAGGTATCGAACTTAAATTGTCAGTTAAATTGAATTGTAAAATAAAATTAAATCGTTAAACAAAGTAGCGTTGCAAGCGACCAACGGTGACGGTAAACTGGAATATATTCGCACGCTAATTAGTCGGATTTCCCTTATGGAAAGCATGTAAATTAATTAAGGAACAATAAATATACTTATACAATAACATAATACTCAAAACTCTAAACTCAAAGTCGTCGTTTTCGTTTGTGCTTGTTGTATGTGCATTTTATACAATAGTCAAGGTGAACTAGCAGATCACAGAGTACATTACATACCGAAGAACAGACTTTATCGATCAAACGACCCGGCTATGAATGTCGTCGAATCGCATTTGCAATAGTGATCGAGTTACGTTCCGAAACGTCAATGAACTTGGTTATGTGAATTCGGGGAAGGCGATCCGATGTAGAAGTCGAAAGTGAACAAATGCGACGTTTTCGTTCGCTCCCATAGCGATGCGTGTGTCTTCTACTGGCTATTTATTTCTAATTCTTGTACGTCCAATTTTTTTTATGATAGCCACGGTCGCGTCCCGAATGGTAAGCGTGCTCACGGGCGGTCACACCTCACGTTACCTTCTGATTGGATTATAATGCTTTTATATTACAATTCTTATTATTACGGATAGGTGCTACCGAGTGGCGTGTGACAAGTGACGTAGGGAATAACAACTAGTGTCGAGTGAACGGAAAGGTTGTCGCGTCGAAGTCGACAGCGCCCCGCTAAACTTCGACAGATTCGAAACATAACCGTATTTTAATATCCGGATTTGTATTGCTAATTAAAATGTGTATTCGAATTTCAATTACAACTGAGTTATGTTTAAATGTTATGAATTTAAATCGTTCCATTACATGTTGATAATGTTACCTACTAAGTACTTAAATGCAATATTTATAATTTAAAAACCTAAACTTGATAAAGAGTTTTTGTAGTTTTAGTTCGCACATCAAATATTTTTAACCTGTGATGGTCAAAGTTTAATCGATGTCGATTTTCGACAAGTCGAAATCGATATTCGAAGCGATACAATAGGTTAACCCCGCCGGATTAAAGCTCAATATTCGTCGTCATCGTGGGTGTCTCACTGATTTATAACCTCACATAGAGACAGTTATTAGGTTTCAATACAGGCAATAAAATACTTTTGTAGTTAACACAACTAATTACGAGATTAGCAGCTACCTAACTTGCTATTTATTAAAGCTTTCTAACTTCAGGATGGTATCTTCAAGCTAATGCGTACCCCCTCATTTCGGATGTTAGATAAAATTCTAGAACAAGAATTAACAGGCAATATAATCAGTTGCCTGTTGATTCTTGAAATAAAATTTTATGCAAAATCTACATAATATGTATATACGTTAAGTTATCTTAAATCACTCCATGAGCGCTGGCCTGGGGGTAACGGGTCGGGCTGACCGTTACCCTTGCAGAAGCAGGCCCGAGACGGGGACGCGACGTGTTCCACGCGCACCTCTCTGATCTGGAGGGGGGTTAGGCCCCCCGTACCCCATGATGTGGTCGCCTGCTAAAGGCGGCCAAGGTCTGCAGGGGTTCCCGGAGGACTCCTTCCTAGGGTATACCCGGGTTCCCCTGCAATAGACCCCCTTGTGACGGAACACCGTGTGGTTTTAGTCGGTTCGATTCCGACATACCACTTTACCGTTAGCTCCGGTGAGGTGATGACCGGTGGGGGTTTCCACACGATAAAAAAAAAAAAAAAAAAAAAAAAAAAAAAGTTATCTTAAATCATAATATAATAGTTTAAATCTACATATGTATATATTTTACGTTATCTTAAATCACACTACATTGAACATTTTTATTATGAGACTTTTTGTAACAAAATTCCATGCTTTATTCATATCAATTAACAAAGCGATGGGTACACTGAAAAATAAGTTGTTAAATCTATTTATAATTTTTTATTAGAAAATAATAATTATTATTATTATGTAAATTTTATGTGTGTGGATTTTAATCTGTAGAACCACTTCAATTCTTTTACTATTTAAAAGAAACTTTATTCCAGACGGTCAAAGGGAAGTCAAAGGTCAATGTCAAAAGTAGGGATGAGCCGTTATTTATCAAAAAATTTTTTTTTTTATATTTTTAACATTTTATAGACAGTTTCGGTAAATACAAAACGGTAATAACCCACGATTCTTGCTTTTTGTATGTGAGGTTTAACAAACGTATAAATATAAGTACCTACCTATTTTTAATTATTCACTGGATAATAATAAAAAATAATAAATGATAACGGCTAGTTATCATTTATTTAAAGCAGTTAATAGTGCATACGTATTACTTACGATATTATGAATTTAAAATTTTAACGAAAAACATCTACATATCTATAATAATTGAATAAATCTCCTTTAATGTCTCTTGGTATACCTATTATTAAAAAATATCGACCAAGTAAATATCAATAAAATCGGTTGACATCTTTAAAACAGTATAAGGTGCAATTTAAACCAATTATATACTAAAGCTTATTGAATGAAGTTCCTTATAACAAGTTATAATAGTTCCATAAAACAAGGGACTGGACGGAAGTAAGTGTTAGCGCAACGAAATATGCTGACCGCGACCACTAGATGGTTAATCACCTACAATATGGCGGGGCGTGCACAATTATTATTGAACGTTTTGTGTTTTCCGCTCGAACATACGCACACTGAAGAAATTACTTAATTAATTGTAAAGTAAGGCATTATTGAACAACAAGAAATAAATAGATATTTACAATGAAAGATTATTAAGATATTACGAAATATCTAAGGCCTAGAAATTAACAAGTGTTTACCGTCACCCGTGGACCCTATAGATACTACTCGCAGATTACCTGCATTGTACATTGTCTCATTCAGGCATCAACAAATTGTTAGTGATCTTTGCAAGAATTAGCTCCCTTATCCCCTGTGCCGTAACCACTTGTCAAACTATCACTATTATCATCGCCATAAGCTTATATACTGAGATTTTTAACCCCGGAATTTTCGTTGTGGTAATCTTAGAAAAATTCTGTAACGAAGTCCAGTTAAGGCCAGTTATTGTAAAAACAGAAAAATAGGTTATTTTGATAGTGATTTTCTGTAGAATGAACATAGCACTAGCTGAACTTTTTTTTTAAACTTCGATATTTAAATGGAAATCGCAATTAGAGACCTACTTCATAATTGTAAAGGGGATTACAATAATTACCATACCTAGCTGATTGATTGATGACGATTTATAACGTACTAGCAATTGGTATCGAATAAATCTATACTAATATTATAAAGAGGAAAGGTTTGATTGTTTGTTTGCATTGAAAAGGCTTCGAAACTACTGAACCGATTTGAAAAATTCTTTCACTGTTGGAAAGCTACATTATCCCCGGGTGACATAGGCTATATTATATTTTCAAAAAAAAATAGGGATCCTTGCTAAAACTCCAATAATGTAACTCAAGGTGTAAAAAAAATAGCTAAAATATTCTTTACATCGCGTGCGCTGCGAAAACTACTATTCATGATAGAATAAAATAATGTACGATGTCTCTGCTACCCGTGCGAAACCGGGGCGGGTTGCTAGTGTTTTTATATTTGTTTTATCACTGACCTTGCCGCCAAGATTTCTCCAGGAAAGTAGAATATGGGGATTAAAACGCTTTTACATGGTCCAGAACGCGTTAAAAATAGCTCTATATTGCATCAAAGTGGTCAGGCGATCCGTATTTTTGCCATTTCAGCCAATGGACTTTTGACAGTCAAGTTTTTGTGGTATTATTGTTTCTTTGATCGACACATAAAGATAAGGGGGTCCTTAAAATGCTCATTAAATAAACAAAAGCCAAATGTTGATATAGTCTAAATAAACTTAAGACATGGCCACTACCTAAGGCTGTGACTAAAGGGAATGCCTACGAGCTGGCAGCGAGATTAATGAATATAACATGTGTCATACCTTATACGATATTGTAGACCGATTACAAGATGATAACCCTTTCTTCACGGTGCAGTGATACGGCAGAAGGTATTTCTTGCATACAAGACATGTAATTTCAAGTGTACGCGCCCTGCATACGCAATGGGCCCGCCTTGTTGGAACCCTTGGTGGGTACATTGTATTTTTATTTTATTTTCTTAAGAACCCATCACTTCTCATTAAGTGGCGTTTGGAGAATAACTTAACATCAATAATGTCCGGACACGAATTTTATTGTTATTGCATTTTAATAAATTTCATTGTTCCAAGACTTGTCAATGGTTCTCTCGATATTTCCGAGTATTTAGGAAGGAAACACACCTTTTGTTTTGTTTATTGGTGATATGCTTCTATAATATATTTATAATGAATCGATCGCAAATATTTAAGGCTTAATATATACAATGTATCATAGTTGATTTTTTTTTTATTGTCAAATGGCATAGGCATTTGTCTTTCAACTCACTGCATGGAAAGCGACGATGAAGACGAAGATGGTGCACGCCTATCATATACAGTTGACCGTTCCAGGATTATAATTGACTGGAAAAATACACGCAGGCAGTTCATTCAACACTTTGGCGACTCGAAACAAAAAGGATGTAAAATGAATAACGTAATAATACTTAGGTTGAAGGGGAGTTTCTGGGTGATACTAAAACACTTCGCAGACGGTAGAGTTTTGTCATTGAAAATGGAATACCAGAAATAGTACTAGTACTGTATAATTCACATGATCGACTCAAAGTAACAGGTCCCTAAATTACTTTGTTTAGTACTGGCAACTCGCCCCGGCTTTGCGGAGACATCTTCAACAATCATCAACATATTTCAATCAATATACTCAAAATCTTAACAAATTATACATCTAAACCTTCATGAATTGCTCTGTATATTAGTGAAAACCGCATGAAAATCCGTTTGGTAGTTTTTCAGGTTATCGCGAAAAAACAGATAGACAGACGCGGCGGGGGACTTTGTTTTATAATAGTCATCAATCTGCCCAGGCCTTATACCGTACCAATATCATATTCATAGCTTTTTAGTTTTGTAGCTATTTTTCAAGTTTATTGTAAGTATTATACCTATTCTTAAAAAGTTAAAATAATGTTTTTTTTAATATAATTATATAATTGACCCGTTATTCATTTAAAAATAAAAGCATTTTTTCGCATGCATTTCTTGGTTGAATTTTAGATTAGTAGAAAGAATACTTTGTTGTTCTGCTTTTTATATTTGCTTTAAAATGTAACAAACGTAGAAGGTTTTAAGAAGCGGTAGTAACAAACTTAAAAAAAAAAACAAAAAAGAAAACTAATTGGCATCAACAGACCTGTTACAAACGGAAATAATAGACCATCCCATTAGGTCAATACTAAAATCGATACGAAACCTGAATCGGATATAAACTCGATACTTCTGTCATCGATACGGCATGGCGGCAGCCGTGACATATCGGTACTCATGAAAGAGCTCATAGCTCCGTGAAACTGACCGCAGGGCCACCGGCCACAGTAGAGTATGTCACGGTACACTTGTGGAGGATCAAAGCGGCCGCCCCGCTGCGTATGCGCAATACCATTGCCTACTTTCCACTACATTTGACTTGACAGCTCGGTGTTTTGAACTTTTAGTTTTAGTCGACTTTTTTTGTGTAGAACCCATTTACGTCCGGCGTGCCCAAATGATGGTACTTAAAGAACCAACACTTTTTACCATCAATTTTTTATTTATTTATATATATTTCTATATTTCTTTCTATTCTATTCTTCTTTCTACTGTGGATATTTGATTGTTAAGAAGTTATTGACGTGTAATTAGACACAATAGTAATCAGAAATAGTTAAAAGTGATTTTGTTTCAGCCATCAGCGATTACCATAGCATAGTATCTAAGTAATTTTTAACTTTTTGCTCTAAATCTGCTGGTTTTTTGTATAAAATACATGATTATATTATGTACAATAAAGTAACATGTTATTATAGTAGAATAGTTGAGTATTGTTTGTAGAAGAAGTGTTTTATAACTAAACGGACATTCAGCAGTCATAACGAGTACATCAGGCTTCAAAAATCACTTGATACAGTAATGCGTGAAGAAGTCAATGTTATAGAGATATATTTTGTTGCGCTTTCTCCAGATCTATGTGCTGACCGTAGAAGAAGTTAATGAGGACAATACAAAGCAATGCTATTCCGCGAGATATTCCAGGTACAGTCAAAATATTCAAAAATCGAGATGAAGGGTAAGAACTAAGAGACGTAGAACGAATTTTGAAGAACCCAGCTGATGCAAAAAAGAGCCTACCTATGAGCTTATAAGTTTCTATTAAAGATAAATTGATGGATGCGTTGAAAAACCAATACAGTTTCAGTGAAGGATTTTGACTTTCGTTTCGACCAAATTTTATTCCTACCTTGACTGTATATGGACAACAGTTTCTGCAACGTTTGGTCAAACTATGAAAGTGCCTTCGTTCTGGAGAAAGTAAAAAGCGTTTCATCTCGAACGCTGTGGAGAATGAAAAGTGGACTTTAGCATTCCACATGTTTTTCAAAGCTACAAGAATGATTTAGGCTGTGTAAATCATCTATTCCACTGTACCGCACTTCTATACGTGGCTAAAAGGTCGTGGTGAGTTTTGTTCACGTATATGCCTGATCCAGCCGTTTCAAACGATTGCGTCCAGTAGCTTCTGTGGTGCCAAGTTTGCAGCAAGATGCAGTAGGTCATATTCTCTAAAACAATTCCAACAACAGCGATGTACCATGCGACGTAAAAATACACGTTAGAAATGTAAAAAGTGTTTAACATCTTTATACATGACAGACAATTCACACTGCTTAAGCCCACTGTCTCAATTTGAGGACAGCTTTTGAAGGGAAGTTTTAGTTGCTTTATGTTTTTGT
This sequence comes from Euplagia quadripunctaria, assembly GCA_963859945.1. Lineage (NCBI taxonomy): Eukaryota > Metazoa > Arthropoda > Insecta > Lepidoptera > Erebidae > Euplagia > Euplagia quadripunctaria. The sequence continues at coordinate 19,541,036 of OY982562.1, read as the reverse complement.
TAAAATAATCTTAATTTCTACCAATTAATAAGTAAATTTTATTGTTTCCGCTGAGTGAGTTATCACAAATGAGTTATATAGATTACTAGCGACCCGCCCCGGCTCTGGGTGCAATGTAGATACAAATGTGGTGAACAATAATCGTCATATATCAATAAATTAACACAAAATAATATTAACCTATACATATAAACTTTACTCTTGAATACTATCTATTGATGAAAACCGCATTAAAATCAGTTGGGTAGTTTAAAAGATCTAAGCGTACAGACGGCGAGAAGCGACTTTATTTTATACTGCGTAGAGATTTTCCTTTATTATTTCAAACAAAAACTAAACGGGTTCGCACCCCATTAGAAGGGTTAATGAGAATACTACACTGCGGACAGGCAACAGACTTAGACTTGAACCGTAACTAGGGTTACCACCCGTACTATAATATATAATATCATACTATATTTTGATCAATTGTACTATATATTACAGAACCATAATATAGTACGAAAAATACTATATTTTTATTACTAACTCTACTGTTGCCATTTTAACTGTAACTGGAACACACTGGAATTGTATGTAACGCTTTCACACCTAAACTACTTAACTGATCACCATTAAATTTTGGTTACACGTTGTCAACGGTACAGAAAAAGAAATAAGGTACCTATCTACCAACTAGAAAAAAAAACTATTCTCGAGATATGGAAAAATTTGTAGGTAAGTACTATTTTTTTTCAGAATTTTCCAAAAGTACTATATTTTCTAAAAGTTAAAAAAGAAAATACTATATTTTTCCCAAAAAAGGTGGCAACCCTATCCGTAACCCACCCCACTGGGAATATTCAGGAGGCCGCCGTTAAATGGCAGTACTAATATTTCAGATACTGACTACGGTTGCCAGAGCTGCATAGTGGAGGGCATAGGGTTGGTAGTGACACTACTGGTGTTGTACTGTTAACCGCTTAACATTAGACAAGCTGTTTGCTTATATAAGTAACATTATTTAGTATATTTACCTACAAGGGTATTTGAAGGACACTAGCCATACAAAGCATTTTTATCGCTAAGATAAACTAAAAGATAGATTACTACTTTCTTATTGAGATGTCTTATAATGTGATCGATCGTTTTGGAGTCGTTTCTGAGGGTAAGTGTAGCAAAAGATATAAGTACTTATCATTTTATCGTTTTGAGTACCTACTTAAGTATAAATGGAGCCGCCCTGTAAACATATGCAATTCATGAGACGATAAGGATTAAACAAAACCAAAGATAAAAGTGTTTACTGTTTCTGTAAGTGATTTGTATGAATTTCGTAGTGATAAAGTGGTTACTCCAACCAGTTGTCACTGCGTTTTTATTTCTTGTTTCATCATCTTTTACCTTTTTTTATTATTGGTGAAGATTTTTTGGAATCTCCATGACTCAGGGAAAATTCATTAGCGACAGTGTTTTCTTTTAAAAAAAAAAATACTGACTGAGCGTTTTCTCGTCACCTCTCATATGAATATTTGTTTTCGTATGTCTATGTGTCACTACAGGTTACAATATATCCGTTAATAATTTCGTCTAATTACATTCTCGAAATTGTTCCAAATTTGATGTTCCAGCAGATATTCAAATTTTATCAAGAGAATAAAATGAAGTAACCCTTATCTCATTGCATATCTATGATCAATAAAAGACAATATCATCACAAAGCAAAGAAGATCCTTATCATCACATAAGACAATTTAGCTTAGTAACACGTTTGTTCACATGTGGCTCGAACAATATAACAAAATAATGACAATAACATGTTCTACATCGACACGACATGGGTTGTCATAATCATTTCCATAATTAATAACCGTGTACTAGTCACGACGTATCACAGCGCGTGATCTAAGAAGCAACAGCTTGAATCTTTTGCAAAATTGTTTTACAAGCAGCGATTTATTGGGTTATAGGAATTGTTGCGAAATTACAAGTTTACGTCGGCCGGGTCTCTCTGACCCTACAAGGCCCACAATCTTGACAATGGCGAAGCCCGAGTGTTCCAGTAATAATGCCTATAATGACGGCGCCGGCCGGCAGCATGCTTACATAACCGCTCGTGACTTGCGCATTACGGTATCAAGAGAAAAATACAAGTCCACGCTACACAGGTATGAATCTAACGTCTTCACTATCAATTCCAAAACATGATGAATTGGTGGATATCCCATCAAAATAACACACACACCCACTAATAAAGGTTTAAAATATAATTCTAATTCATTTTGGATTACTACATTATGTATCAGGACTAAACCACAACAATTTTTTTTCTCATTTTAAATCCTACTAATATTATAAACGTGAAAGTTTGTGAGGATGGATGGGCTACTTTTTATCCCGGTATTCTCACGGGATCGGGACTTACGCGAGTGAAAGCGTGGTGCGCTGCTAGTAAGGAATATTACTAGGACTTTAGTAAACACACCTAACCCACTAATATTACAAATGTGAAAGTTTGGATTGATGGATATTTGTTACTCTTTCACGCAAAAACCACTGAACCGATTGCGATGAAACTTTTTATGTAGATAGGTGGTGACCTGGATTAACGCATAGGCTACTTTTTATCCCGATAATATTCCTTAATGATTTTTGGAAACACTATTAATTTTTTTTTGCTACCCACACTGGGTAGGAAAAAATTAAAGTTCAGTTGTAAAACAAACCCGCGACCCGCTGATGGTTAAGGAATACAGGTACTTGAAATTTTTACACCACCATAGAGGGCAGTTAGGCATCTAAACTCTACTTTTTATCCCGATATTCCCACGGGATCGGGACTTAAACGGGTGAAACCGTGGAGTGCTGCTAGTATGATATAATATATAAATACCTTAACAGTACATCTTCAATATTTGGAGGCCGCAGAGTTTTAAAGCAATTAACTTTAAGAACCCTACAGGGTGTAACAGAAAAGTGTGGTCAAATTTAAGGAGCGTTATGTGTAGCCTACCAATAGTGGATTTAGCTTAAAAAATTGATTCTTAGTGTAGGTGCACATTTCTAAATGACACATGAATTTTCCTGTCAATTTCCATAATTTTGTTTTTTTTTGTGCAGATATATTTTTCCTGTTATATTTAAGCCAAGTGTAGATTACTCTAGATAAATGCAGATTATATCAACAAAAATTACATTTTAATCCGTTCAAAGTAGGTTGAACCTACCAAAATACTGATACCAAAACTTATTCTTATACTTTGTGAGGATGCTAACCCTATTTTATAACAATTTATATTTCAACATGTATTACGCGAGTCTGTAAAGCTTTTAGGAATTTATATTAAAGAGTGTTGCTTAGTTATCTATTTCAATTAAATCGCAGAAAATACTAATAAATTTATGTCAGTTCTATAAATTGCAATAAAAAGTATAGCATTAGAAATACATGTGTGGAAAAACATTGAACTGTATTTCTAAAACGCTATCGAGAATCAGCGTATACTTTAATAATTAAGTAACCGTTAGAGGTGTTATTTATGAACGCATTAATCGACTAAATAACTTTGTGTATCGATTTAATATTATCACTTCATCAGCGCTCGAGTCCGCCTCTGTATACGCAGCTCGTTCGTCAACAAGATAGAAGTTAATCCCACTAGATAAGTTCAAAGCGACCTTTAGAATGATTCATAACGATGGTGCTACACTATTTTACAGTTGGCCATCAACACTAAAACGACTAAACATTATTTATTCAGTTATTACTTTTACTACATACTTAGGTAAATGCCACAAGATCGTATAATTATTTTCTTTTGTATGTGAGTATTTATAGTTTTTTAATAATTGTTATTTACTGTATTTTAAGTTATGATCAAGGGAAGTTTTCATCAAGGTTATCAGAGCTAATAATTTGCGGTTTATTACCAACAAGCAAACCATTTTATTAAAGCGGACCATTTACAGCCACCGTGCATTTTATTGCACTATTGCAGACGTACTTAAATATGTTATGTCATATAATTCACAAAAAACAAGAATTAATAAATTTTAGGAAGAAAGTTTATGTATGGCACCTACTTATTTTTTCACATATTTTTTTATAATCCTGCAATTCAAACTGCTCTATATACATAGATATAAACTTTAGTCTATGCCTTATAGTTAAATTTGCCTGGAGTCACTAATCACTTGATAATTGTCGCCATTAGGAAGCTTATTTGTACAATACATTTTTATTTCAAAGAGCTATTTCTTAGTTATTATGCGTAGATCAATATATTTCAATCTATTAAGCAAAAATTGATAATGACAATTTTCATCAAAAAGAAAACAGCAAATAAATAGTTTTTCACAGGTCAAGTTCAAACGCCATCGAAACTCGTAAGTGCTTCAAACCTTCTATTAAAAACCTAGTTTATCCTTTTCGTGTTTATTAAAAATGATTAAAATAGTGAAATAAGAATCAACACATTTAATGTCAATAGCTCTTAAAAACGATGTTGGAGTAAAACGCAACGGCTTAAGCCTATACCACAGATAAGATAATAGTTACTTCGCCTATACTAAATTTATATTCTGCATCAGCTTTCAATCCATACGTCCGAAGCTTTGCATCTTGTGATTTATACATTTACTATCGGCGACGTGCCACGATAGACAACTTTGGCGTTACATTGCAATCAAATATAATAAATCAACAGCAACATTATTACTTACTTAGTGAACATTTTAATCAATGTTATTGCGATGACAGATCGTTGCGGTTGGCCTGTGAATAGTAGCCATAGCCTCGCCGAGTCACGAATGCTCGAATGGTATAGTATCATAGACAATATTAATATATATTTCGTGGTTATAGGTGCGATGACGTCACAAGTATAGATTTGTATTACATGACGTGTCACTCATACGGACAGTGCCGAATTGCGTAACAATACACAACATGTTAGTTGAAATTCAAATTAAGAACCTACTTAACCGGTAGACTTTTAAAAATTAAATTAAGAATATATCTTTTAATCTATGCAATTAATGTTGTCAACGTTTTCCTAAGGAGATTACAAAGCAACTCTTTTTGTAAACTAGGCATATCCTCCTAGTTTATAAAAAGAGTTTTTAGAACTAATGGAATTAATAGGGGGCTGCTCAAACCAATCATTGATTAATTAAATGCTACCATAATATTGTTAAATTCAAGGTGTTATTAGTAAGTACTACTTTAATATCTCTTTGGATCCATCAGCTTCAAGCGTGTTTTTTTGTCCATTTTATGTTATTGAACCCTTATTTTATAAATTTGACTGGTCTGTTGGTCTAGTGGTTAGTGATGCCGAAAGTTGAACCACAGGTCGTGGGTTTGATTCCCACCTAGGACAAATAATTGTGTGATGAGCACGATCATTTGTTCTTTGTATGGACCTAATTTATCCATAAAATGTATGTTTTATTAGCAGTCTGGTTACTATAGTACAAGCTCCGCCTAGTGTGGGATCAGACGGCCGTGTGTGAGAAGTGTCAAGTTATTGTTTATTAATTAATTATGGTACAACTTTTTTTAAATTTGGATCTTTCTTCTTTGCCCTTAGACATTGACCATTAACAACATCGTTTTAATTTTTTTTGACTGATTATAATTTTGACTCTTAGCAATCTACGCCCACAACCTTCTGAAGCGAGTTCAAAGGTTATGAACGAACCCCAACCATAGACAAAATCGATTGTTAAAATTGACTGGAATTTGAGTACCTAAAGACAAGTCATTTAATATGTACTTTATTATAATAAGTTATACAAATAACTAAGGTAAGGCACAAGAATAGATAATACCACTGAAGCACCACTCTCATACCGTTGACCTCAGCCCATAATGCACCTGACGTCCGGCAACAATGCGTCCAGTTTGTACTAGTAATAAGAGCACAGTTTGTAGGTGCGCAATAACCGTCATCAGAGCTGCGCTTGCACACCTGCAGTATTACGTACTTATGGCAACTTGTTTTGAGCCGTTCTAGGGATAGTGGAGCTTTTGAAGTTTATAATGTCTCACATAGAAGTGTAGATGTCTATTTTAGGAATTGGGTAAAAGAACACGATGATTTTATTACAGCAAGGTTATTTATCGGTTACGTGAGTTCTTGGGTTTCATGTGTAAGTTTTTTTTTTAAATATAAATACCTATATTGGCGAATAAGCGCAGGTTCCCGGTGCCTGTAAACAGTCGAAACACAAGTGACATTAATTTACAAACTGCCCTTTCTAGAACACTAGCGACGTTGTTTACCAGTTGCAAAATTAGACAGCACTATTATTCTATTGTAAATACACAATTATAAGTTAATATTCGAGTTAACATTCTCTAGACCTTATTGTATTTTATTACAGTATACACACATCAAAAGTGTCTAGGGATCAAGTTTTAAAGTATCGCCGTCATTGAGGATTATTATTTTAACATTTTTGGATAGTTATCGATTCTTTTTAGTGAATTTCAGTATTTGAAAAAGAATTTTCTTTAGATTTTGATTAAAAATAGAAAATAAACGTCAATTAGGATTCCTATGAGTGTGTAACAACGTTTTTACAAAACCATTACAATTTCTGCATCGGAACTTACAAAATTGCATCGATATGGAGCGATGACATCATTTTGACACGAGGGGAGATGATGAGAGCCGTCGGAATGTTGTAAGCTGGTTCCAGGCTACATACTGTGGCTGTTGCTCTTGGCACTACACAGAACGTCATTGGCCGCTGGACACGCTATCGTATCACGGGCAGCGTGACCGAGTGATATGGAGGACGATCTCGCATCACCACTCGCAGACAGAACCGGTACATCCAAAATCCTGCTTGATGGAATCGTACCATGACCGCCGTGATGTTGGTTATGAGGCTCCACAGCTCTTCAGGCTAGCTGAGAAGCGACCAAACCATCCGAAATCGTTTACGTGAAGTGGGTCGTGGTCTTTGATTTTCCAATGAATCTCGTTTCGGTATGAGGCCGGATACAAAACGTACTCGTATTTGAAAGACCTCTGAAGTCAAGACCTTTGTCAGAAAGTTTATTTATATGGAGGAGGACCAATATCTAATGGTTTGGGCCGGTTTTTGGATCGGTGGAAGAGCCGATCTCATTTAGATCAGGGGCAACCTCAATTGTTTCTGCCGTGGCCTGCTCAATCACCAGACCTCAACCCAATTGTGCACGCATGGGATATGGTCCAAAGAAGAGCACTGGCGAGTATGGATGCCGTGCATACCGCACAACAACTTTTTTCTTGTTAGAAAGAACGTGGGCGGCCATTCCTCAAAGTGATTTTAACGAACTGATTTTAAACATGCCAAATCGCTGTGATTGTGTGATTCCAATGTTGGAAACATAGATTATATTTTTTTTTCTTTACAATAAAAATTTAAAAAACCTATTTTTTGCCTTTTTTGGCATTTAATTGACGACATTAACTTAGGTTAATTTTCTACAATTTGCAAAAATTGCTGTTTATCTTAATTTTTACAAAATATAGGGATACGTTGTTAACTTAAACATTAGGAATTAAAGTAAGAAACCTATCTGGAAGACTAGATTTGATAAATATTAATTGAATAATTTTTATAGTTAAAAATATGCTTGATCCTTAGACACTTTTGATGTGTGTATTTCAATTTACAAAAAAATCTTATGAGTTCTATAGAATGTATAGTAAATACTTACTGGACAGTGAATATATCAGGACGCTAATTAAAACCAAAGTATTCAATGTTCATTAAAACAGAATATAAATTAGCTTTGAAATACTTACATTAAACTTGTTAACAAAAAGTCTACATCTCTGATTACTTATAAGGAGATTTCCCTGGCTCGGTTATGTAAAAAGTTCTATATTCAACCCCTAGCAGCATTTGAGCTATTTTCTATATGTTCTAAAATAGGAAATAATGAGAAAAAACGTAGCATAAATTATCCTATTTAGAAGAGACATAAATTTGTAAGTGATTAGTATTGCTATTATAAAATACACTACAATGCTTTAGTTTTTACAATGTCCAAATATGTGATGAGTATGATCATTTGTTCTGTGTCTGGGTGTAATTTATCTATAATATGTATGTATTTAGAAATATATAAGTATGTTTATCAGCAGTCTAGTTACCATAGTACAGGCTCTGCATAGTTTGGATCAGACGACCGTGTGTGAGATGCGTCGAGTTATTATTGTTATTATATTCATGAATAAAAACTAAAGATCATCCCTCCCCCTAGACCAAGCAGGCGTATAGTATTACTACATCTTATAAATCTTTACCGTTGTCATTAGAAAATCAAGGGTCGTCATTAATTAACTACCAACCAAAGTCAACGAAATTCACGAGGCTCCGTTGCAACATTCCATGTGGAACTCGGTATAATAGAACAATGGCCTAACGCATTCAGCAGAAATATTTTAATATAAAAAGTGAATTCCAGATCTCATTGAAAGCATTTTTTTATAATTTAATCAATAAAATTTAAAATTATTCTAAAGCTGAAACATATTTATATTATTAGTTCATGTGAATATAACCCTCCTTTGTGTAACAAGTGCGGCGAGCGACCATCGACCATGGAATGAACTTCGTCGACAAAGATTAACGACCGAATAATTCAGACTCGTCATTATGACTTTATTATAAACTTGCAAGTAAATTAAAATTAACATTATTTTAATCTTGTATTAAAATAATGTTCATTTTAATTTACTTGCAATTACAAAATATTTGATAAAAAACCATTTTCTACTATCATAAGTAGCTGCCATGATACAATCTTGGGCAGGACGATAGTTGTAATCAATGTCGTAACTTTCAGTGGCAGATAAAAATCGGTTAATAAAGCTCGGGTATCCGAAGCGATGGCTATCTGAATTCAAAAGTAACAAAGAAAGACAAATGCCAGAGTTTCCTCGCACAAAGGAGTGTCCATTCTTCAACGGTGTGCGGTAATGAGTCTATGTCGTTGGTTGGTAGCCACTACAGAACAGTGGGGCATAAATCATGGCGGGCCAGGAAATCATTCATCCTCGGTAATGTGCTGCGAAAATAGGCTTCTACTCGGGCCGGCGCCGCGACGCTAACGCCCCGCGCCCTAAATGTTTTATAAAGTAAAACCATAACACGTTAATGAAAATATAAATCTAAAATTCTTGGCAATTTACTGAACAGTTTTTTTTACATGTATACACCGCACCACGAATGCCTTATTAACCTGCGTATAACTAAAACAGGAAATCTCGATTAAGATGGATGGTTATTAACGCTAAATCCGCCGTATTTTGTTAATAGGCACATAATGAACTTATTATCAAGATATGATAGCATTGAAAATATTAATCTTTGTGTCTGTTCCAGTTCTTGGAGTAATTTAAGTAACAATAAAAATACTCTAGCGAAACACCAAGAAAAAATAAAGAATTGCCTTCTTTGAGATTCAATTTCTTATCGGGTAGTTAAACTAGCGATACACTTAGGCATCTATTGTTAGATTCAATGTCTATAAACACAAGGTATATAAATCGTGAATTAATAATTAAGTCTCAGTTTATTGTAGTCGCTCTGTTAACAAGTTATTTTGTTGGGGCACGATCGCCATTAGCCGGACTTTCGAGCCCAATCAATTAAAAAGAGTATAAGCCACAGTTCATTGGCCGTTCCCACGACATTTTTGTCATAACTTCTGCTTAAGTTTAAGCTGTAACCATTCCTAGGGACGGCCATAACCGCATATCGATGTATGACAAATCGTGACAAAACCACCGACTCATCTACACTTAGTTAATGTTTTATCTTTTTCTAAAATGTATCACAAACGATTTTCAACTTTATATCCTTGAAATAAGAGGGTAATATGTTGTTGCAGAGAAAAATAAAGTTGGTGGTTGCGTACACGAATTCATGTGGCTGAGCCGCATGCCTGCGCCTGCGCTGCCTTCATCCATCAAGCTCGGTGCGCATCACCTTCAACGTGGCAATCGACCGGAAACATACTCCTGGCAAGACTCTAACTTACAGAGAATATAATTAAACGATTTTTTAGCCTACTTAATTCCCACACACCACGAAATAGGTCACAGTAAAAACTATGAAACTAGTCATCGCAGTAAACTTTGCAACAATTGTTTGAATTATAAAATATTTAGATTCCAGTCTATAAACGTCATCTTAACTTAATTTTATGTAAACTTGTGTCTTAAACCTAATTATAACTCTATAAGGAATAAAAAACATCAAACAACAAAGTTATATAGCATTATACAATTAGCAAAAAAAAACTAATTACTTTTAATTTCAAATGGAGGATAATATTCTTACATCTGACTAAACTTTTTGCTACTTCCTAACGTGTCCCATACGCGATTATTATTCATTGTCATGCAAACGACATAGATGTATGACGACTGTCCCTTTTCCTCCAATGTGATCGTATCTCTATCCGTCCCTGTCGGTCGCCAGAATTTAATATCAAATATCAATATTTGGATGCAATCAATCAAAGTTAATCACGCGAAAGATATAAAAGTAAAATGAATACATTAAGTTCTTTGGTGGACGGCATCGGGTGCATTGGAGCGGACTATACCGGCATTATTTTTTGTACAGGGCCTAATAATGAGCGATTAGAAAAAAAACACGATGGGAACTCGTGTGTCCATTGTATTAAACACATTGTCATGACGTAAGCACATTTAAATATTAATTAGCTTGAATCAGAATGGTAAACAGGAGGTAATCAAACGGATGCGATGGTCTCAGTCTGTACATATTCTTGTGTCGGAATACATGTCTTGTTTTGCTTCGTATTAGGCTAATTAAAGTCTAATGTTGTTAATTCGCTTCGTGTATCGCGAGAGGCTTGATGAGCATGTCAGGTTAGGAAGCTGTTCTCCTGTCAGATGAGTAATGGACAGTAGTGTAACCTGTATTTTGAAATCTTACCATCTATTTAAAATAGAATAGAATTTAGTGTACTTGTTCTTTTATTTGGTTTACAAAGATATCCGTGTTTCAAAAATCTGTATTTGCTAGCTCAGTTGCTTATTATCAATGCGAGTTTGTCTATAATCGAATAGATATTTAGAATACCTGAAAGATTAAGCGAAGTTATATCATTGTTCAAGGGCTTATTGAATTCTTAATCGGGTAACTACTGACTGATTCTAGACCTCGGGCTACTACTGAGAGTTTACTAACAGAAAACCTGTTAATAACTATGTTATTAAGCTTTGTTTTTTCTTTTCTATTTAAAGTGCAATTATGTTAGGGTTTTTATGAAATTGCACGCCCTTAGCGAATATGCATTTTTGTTTTTTTAATTTTAAAAGACAACTCCCGCATTAGGAATGATTCCCGCTAGGGACTTTACAAACATGGAAACAACGGACACAAAGAACACCCAGACTCGAGGCATTTATTTGTGAATAACACAAATATTTGTCCCGTGTCGGAATCCAACCCACAACACTTGGCGCGGCCTAGTGTCGAGACAACTACTTCAACCATTGCGCCATCCGTGCCCTATACCTATGGTTACTGACTGTACTGATTTAAAAAGATAAACTATTGAATTTCAAAACTAACCACAGACTCAAAACTCGAAGACAGCTAAACCACAACAATCCACCCATACAAGAAACGGTTCTCGAAGACAAGCTAGACAAAGAACTAACATAGCTAGTTTAAAAACTTAAGTAATTAGGTCAACTGGTCCCTCGTACACGATCGATAGGCACGCCAAAGTTTTAACTACCCGCGTCAATAAAACTAAATAGTGTTTGTAGTTGTTCGACCAAATCGATATTGTAGGCACTCTTGTTTTAGAATTGTTACGATATACTTGGTGTTGCATTTTAATTTATTCGTATTTTGTATTTACAATTGAAGAGGCATCCACTGGTTTTTGTAATAAAAATTAATTTCTGCTGCTAAAAAATCTATGTCTTTAACAAGTGGGTTCCTAGACATATTTTTGGATTTGCCAATGTTTCGATAAATTTCTCATATATTGTCATAAATTTCTGTTTTGTTGCGTATGAAATTCTACATTTATAATTTTTTTAAATCATACCACCTAAAAATCAGGAAGGAAAAGTTGTCGCGATTTCACAATATCAATCGATATTGTTGCAGTAGTTAGAGGAGTTTACGAAGTTAACTACTAAGGTTGAAGCTTGGAGCTTGGAGGTATTGGAAGAAGAAGATAACACATTGAGATCGTACTACTACCATAAATGCGAAAATTTGGATGGATGGATGTTTGTTACTCAATAACGCCAGAACGGCTAAACAGATCTGAATGAAATTTTGCACAGAGATAGTCTGGAATAGCCCATTACCTACTTTTTATTCTGAAAAAATATACGGTTCCAAAATTTTCACGTGAACGAAGCCTGTTGTCCACGACTTCGTTCGCGTGAAAATTTGCTATTGTATAATTAAGCTTTAAAAAATACTCAATATATTTCTATAAGTTATGCAATAGTCAGTACATTCAGTATGCCCATAGTGTTTTGAACAATGTTATCTTTAGAAACACAAGTAGATATGTAAATTTATTACACTTTTACAGAATTTTTTAATAATTACATTTCATGAGAGCCTAACCGCCTCTAACAGACGCGCAGACGCGACGAGTGATTTTAATAAGCTGAATATTTTCTGAAAGCCAACTAATCGGAGAATAACTTAAACCTATAATAATATATAAACTCAAGAGAAGAAGCCGCTTGGAAATGCCAGAACAAAACAAGGAATCACCTCCACATTTTTATTTTTTAATTCAAAACAAATTAAATAAAACATTTAATTTAGTTTGCTGTTTTTTGATCTCCTTGGGCATCTCATTCTACGATTTTGTTGAATAACAGCAGTGAAAATTACTAAAAATTTTATTTCAAAAATGAATTTGGAAGTAGGTATATATTGTAGTTGACATATTCTACGTTCTTAATTGCGATACAGTTATAAAATGCACAAATATACACCAATTACGTATGACTTAAGTAATGTTCTCCTAGACAAGCTATTATAAACCCCGTGTTTAAAGGATAGATAACCAATTGCCCGCCCTCTCTGCCTTAATGAACGGCTGCCTAGAAAGGACTGGTACCTTAAGCTTGTGATTTTGGTTTACCGAAAAAGGAATCGGACAATATTATGATTTTACACGGTACATATTTGACTGTAGCTATATGACATATATAGCCGGTTAATCAAAACATTACAAAGAAACATAAAACAATCAACACCATCTATTTCAATAATACCTACAAAAAGGTCTAATGACTTATACGATTACAAAGTTTGTTGTAGGAATTTTTCCCCTTTTTCTTTAATCATTACCATCAGCAAAAAATGCAAATCGTCTTTGTCCATATAGGTACGTTTGTATAAAAAGGGATATTACTGATTGCCTCGTTCTTACATTCAAATGTAACGTTTAAGATGGCCGCTGTTAAATGTATTGTGACGGCTAATAAGTAGGTAGTCTACGAATAACGGGCAGTTTGACTTAATTAATCGTGAAGTGCTTTCGCTTGGATACAGCTATCTTTCTTTTTTGTGATGATACGGGGTTAATAAACAGTGTATCTTAATGATATCACTACATGTTATAAAACAAAGTCCCCTGCCGTGTCTGTCTGTCTGGCTGTCTGTTCGTGATAAACTGAAAATCTACTGAACGGGTTTTCATGTGGTTTTCACCAATAGACAGAGTGATTCATGAGGCAGGTTAGGTGTATAATTTGTTAACGTTTTGTGTAAATTGGTTGGAATTTGATGATGATTGTTAAAGATGTCTCTACTACCGGTGCGAAGCCGGGGTGGGTTGCTAGTTATGAATAAGAAGAAGTAATTCAACTCGGACGAATATATTTTTAATATAATATAAAATAATCACACAAACAGCCTGATGATAAAGGAATACCGTTGCCAAGCAAAACCTTGATTTCACTAACAAGTACTTAATCAAGGCAGCCCGATGGAGCTCTTGTAATCCTATTTAATAGCACAAATCCTGTCCACGCTATAGTGTGGGTTAATTGCAGTCTCCGGAAGGTTGGAGCAGCATTGTGCCTTAGCTTCACTCCCTATAAACTGAGATTAGCCATAACTGCTTAAAAATATCTAGCCATCTTTTCTTTTTTTTTTATCGTGTGGAGACCCCCACGGGTCATCACCTCACCGGAGCTAACGGTAAAGTGGTATGTCGGAATCTAAATTATCTTAAGAATCTAAACTAAAACCACACGGTGTTCCGTCGCAAGTGAATCTATTGCAGGGGAACCCGGGTATACCCTAGGAAGGAGTCCTCCGGGAACCCCTGCAACCTTGGCCGCCTTCAGCAGGCGACCACATCATGGGGTAAGGGGGGGCCTTACCCCCATCCAGCCCATCTGGTGACATACGGCTGTAGTTCCAAATCACTGTCTATGTGATACACTTTAATATTTCAATTGTAGGTACCTCATGGACCTACATGGGTAACTAGGTACAATGCCTGCCATTCGTGCCGACTGTTGCAATTAACAAACCTATAATCACGAAACAATTGGTGTTATTGGTATTATTGGTATAAAAGAAGAGTGGCAAATGGCAATATACCTACTTAGTAATAAAATAACTTATCGTAATTATATAAATTCAAAACTTATCTTAAGTACTAATCCAACACAATCGCTATCTATAATTACCCCGTATAGCACTGTTATTCTTGTCACAAACCGGCAAGTAGATTCTACTAGAACGGTAATATTAATTAAATCTAAGAAAAAATGTACGATTACCATACTCTACGGTCGATTTACTTAATACGTCTAAACGGAGCTTTTATAGTAAAACGGAATGCAAAGACGTTCAAAGAAGTGTTAATTTAGACGCCAGTGCAAATAGTAAGTTCATGCCTTTGTTTTTTCCAGCAAATATTTAATTCATGCAGTTTAACTATGCATGTCGCCAGACCATGGCTTTGGTTGCAAACTACAGGGGAAAATAAATAATTAAAGGCTGATGCCCACATTATTTCTTAGCATGATTACGGGCATCGCATCAGTGTGCGTCTGGGAGGAGATGTCGCCGCATGCGCTGGCGCAAGCCCCGCCCCCCTCACTGCTAATTGCGCCAATCTGAGGGGCGAGACGCACGCACACGCGAGCACGCACGCACGCACACACGCATTACGCGGTGACAACCGCTGCACTCGCCAAATGTAAGTACAGTACTTGTGTATGTAAATAAAATGTTCCGAGGTGGCCGAGGAAACGACAATACTCATTATAGGGGAGTACTCTACACAAATGTTAACATATCATTTTTGTGAGAATTGTCCTCGTTTTGTTTCTATTTTATTATTGTTTCCTTGGAGAGCCATATAATATTTTTAATTAGGCCGGCTTCATAAAATTATTTGTAAAAGCGAGTGCCTTAAGTATAATATAACTATCATGAGTGGAAACACATTTGTGGAGACCAAGGACTTAAATTAGCAAAAAGAATTTACCTAATTGAACGTAGGTAGATAAACGGTAGGTAGTCAGACAGGCAGCCAGTCGGACGGGCCAGACATAGTCGTTACAACATTCATTTATTACACAAACAGAACGCAGTAATTGAAAAAATCTCATTTTCTCCCGTCTAGTGATGAAAACTTGTGTTGTGAGAATAATAAAAAACAAATGAACGTCTGACTCTCAGTCCCGCTGAGCCGTGCTATTTGTTCGCTGTTTTACAATACCTACCAACAGCTTTAATCAGCATACACATGCAAATTAAAAGATAAGCATTTTAAAAATAATATAATTTAAGCTTCAGTTGACGGACGTTATTAGACGAATGAATGAAAACCCTAAATAATCAAATAGAGCAACTACACTACCCTTAGCATCGAGTTCAATATAAATTTAAATCCACTTAAGTGTCTTCATGTATGTAGAATTGCGTAAGGCAATAATTTAAAACAACCTATCATAACAATTACTTTTTCATAGTCACAAAAGACGTTGAAATTGGAGCTTTACATGGTAAAGCTAAGGTTGGTTTTTATTTATCTGTGTATTGATTACAAGTGGCCGATGTTTGTCATTGCTCAATAGGTGTGAAATTGGCGATGAGCTCCCGATACTCCGCCGTGTATTGAATTATAGGATCGTTCGGTGTGTTTGTCCCTTTTGTTTTCTTGCTTTTCATAGAGTGGCCATACGATTTGAAATCGAAAAAAATGTAAGAAAAGCAGTAATGTTTTAGTATAGAGTTTTTGTATTTCAATGACCTTGTTCTTTTTTATGTTTACTCGTGTATAAAAATAGTAGGTAGATACATTTTAGCATACAATAGATACAATTAAGTTTATAGTTCCAATGTACGTAAGACCATAGTCAGCATTCTGTTGTGATGATAATAAGCCAGACACACAAAAAGCCTGCTTGACGTCAGAAATGGATGTCGTCTTTACTATTTAATTTGAGACTAAAAGTCAGAGTAATTTTCTTTTTCCATTTGCTAAACTACAAATCGAATGAAATGTAGACCACTTGTCTTTAAATAGTCATCACGGTATAACATATCAGAAGTTGAACCGCATAAAAACAACAATAAAAGTGAAATCTCCCAGTGGAATAAATAATTTCCACTATGTCATCAATCGCGTCAGTAAACCATAAATTGGGAGTGCGCGTTAAATGTGCGCGGCCATATCGTGTTACAGGGACGCACCCGTCACCATACCAACCGAACTGTCATTAAAAAAATGTTTCATTAGCTCACTACTATCCGACGAACTCCTCTGGAATTTACATTGGTAAATTGTGTTCTTGAAATTTACAAAACTTTTGTGTTCAAACGTACTTAAGGCGTAGGTTTACGAGTAATTATGAATTCATAAATAAAACAGATAAAGTTACTTCAGATGTATGAATGTGAGTGAGACAGCATATTATAAATTTCATAATGAAGAGGCTGAAGTGAAAACGATCCAAATTGTCATCGCAGTAAGTTTATGTGCGGCTCAAAGCGGTTAAATACTCTTTTTTATATCTTGATTCTCCGCGATAAAGCAACCGCTTAACAAAGAAAAACATTTAATAAAGCTATTTATGCTCAAGTATTAAATATAACCGGTCGAATAACTCATGTTATTTAAATATAGTAGATAACAAATCTCAATCGCAACATTCGGCTAATATTATTTAATTTAGTTATCAGAAAATCAATGTTTCACATAATTTTATATGTATGTAACGTAATCGAAATGCCGCCGTGTGTCGACGGACGAATTTACCAGATTCAGATATAATCAGAGCGACAAGAAGCCGCATCGGTCTCGACACTAACACGATAAGAGTTGGCTTACAAACAGGACCAAACCACCGGTCGGTCACGGGCCGTTCAGCTCCTTTCGGAACGCACATAAACTAACTCACATAACTGCTGTGAACGCGACGAAATCAATTCCCAGTTCCGATTCCGAGAAGTGACACAGTCTCTTAAGTGTCGCATCACTACCGACGGACCGCTAAATAAATTCTAATCGTCCCCATAACGTACGCATGCCAATCTGGTCTTTAAGGCCTCGATATAGGTGATTCTTATAAGCGTTCGGACGAGTAGTTACAATATAACGAAGAGCCACCTGTCCCCACGAAAATCTTTATAGCCGCCATAAAATTCAAACCTCAAAAGAAAAAACAAAACGTATATAATTCGTTTTTTTTTCTTTTACGAGCGAGGCCCATTTTAACTCGTGTTTACCTAAGCTGTCACCTTACAGAATGGCGATTTTGACTGGTCGAATCTGTTGAATTAATTGTGGAGTTTCGAAAAGGTATCATCTGATGTGCGAAAACGTCTGTGGACGAGCTACCTACCGTTCATGGAGCAATTTGCTTAACTCTGACAGTTTGGGTCGCGGAATTAAAGGTCTGCTAAACGTGCTTAACTATCGCGCGCTTATTTCTTAAATCAAATGTGGAGATTAAGTTGGTATTAGCAAAAATATTACACTCACCGTGCGAGGAGACAGCGGCGGAGTAGGGGGCGTGCATCTGTTGATGGTAGTAGCGGGCCCGGCTGTGGTGGCCGCCTTCCAACGGAGAATGGAAGAACCCGTCGCCATTAGTCTCCGTGTTGACGTCACCGGCGGCCGGGCTACCGTTGACGCGGCTCTCGTACCACCGTTGCTGCAGCGCGCTGGCCCCCGCGCCTGCGCCGCCGCCCTCTCCGCTCATGTCCATGACCGCCGAACCGACCTCACACACCATGCATCGCTTTTATACACACGCACTATAAGTCCACTCCCCTATCCGCATTTCCAAGAGTCAGTTAGTTATTTAGAAGCCCGTACACTAGTAGAGTGTATTCGGGCTCAGTCTTAGCATTGTTGGTACAAACTACAGGGCGGTCTCAACGCGTCGTGTTGTTGTTTGAGGACCAGTTCATATTGCACTTTTCTGAAAAAAAGAAAAATATCAGTATTACTTTGGTATAGGGCTCTGTTGCCGTATTTAGACTCATAGTCGGTCCATTATGCGTATTACAGAGGTAAGTTTTTGAGTACATAGCTAGTAAGTAGGAAGTGAGGTGATTTTCAGTATTTATTTATTTATTTAATACTTCCTACATTTTACATTCCATTTTTAATATTTTAGAAACTATGTATACCCCACACTGTTTATGAAGTTCCGTTTTTTACGGAGCATAAGTGAATAAAGTGAATCCTATATATCTTCAACAATAAACATACACACACACAAACTTACAAAAAAAAGCAAGACATTAAGCTATAAGATATTTTGATAGATAATCCATTCATTTTAATTTATTTTTTTTAATTTAAATGCATTACTTCTATCAACATAATTTAAAAAAATGTAAAAAGATAAGTCTTACAATTAAACTATTGTCAGTTAATATTGGCATGGCCAATTATTGTCAAATAATATTTATCAGGATTAATAACTACGTGAAAATCAAGTTGCCAACGTGCTTTATCAAACCACGAAGGTTGATTTGGCTGACATCAAAGGAAAACCAATGATAAATCCGTGCCGGTGCTTTGTAAAAAATAGACAATCAATTAAGATAATAGTGGTGCGCTATCGAATATGTACCGCGATATCGATACGCTCCCAATTTGATTAACTGATAAGTGCGAACAACACTCGATACCGCCGCGATAAACGATAACCACGCATTAAGCGTTGTTAGCCAACCAAACTGTGATTTTTATTACTACTAAAGTTGCAATATATCTTTGGATCATATCTTTTTCTTGTAGGTATTTTTGCATGCCACTCCTGATATCACATTTACGTTCCAACGATATTTTAAATTGAAACACGCACCAATAACAGCTCTAGTTATAAGTACCTACTTATTTCACATCGCGAGCTTATTGTTTTGAGACTATTCACACTGTTTTACCGTCACATGTGATTTACTCTAAAAATCTAATAAAACTACACATGGTAATATTTTTATTATTGTGTCATATGTTTAATTATTGCCTATATAAAATATCCTTGTTCTAGAACCCACAGTACAATCTAGTTTAGGTCTAGATAACATATTTCCCAGGATATTATTATTATTTCGTGCATTTTAAAATATCAATATACCAACGCATCTAGAGAGCGCAATTGGATCTCATTATGTTGTGTGCATTACGTAAAAATTGGTCCATTTATTTTGATACAGATTTCTATAAAATTATATTTTATCTGACATTAAATTAAATATATATCTCGTATCTAAATAATGTAAAGTTTAAAACTGTTAGACTGATTACGTGACTTGCTGAAATATTTTTGATTTTTGCAAATTTTTTATTAGACATTTTACGTGTTCAATATAGTCTTAGACCTTGTGCTTCAAAAAATAATTAAATTTAATATTACAAAAATGACGATAAAAATATGTAATTGTAAAATGAAATTTTTTCTATAAAATTATAAAAGACACCTCTGGGATAAGTCAAAGTTAATGTCATTGACTTTTGGGGCAAACCAAAAATGACTTTGATATAACTTTTATTTATTTACGGATCATGAATTCAAAGCATTAATAGCCAAAAGTATCTCCTGCATCATTATAATAATGTTTATTATTTTTTTTTGTATGTCAACCACAGAACTCAATTTTCAAAAACAATCGTTTAGAAGAATTTTGAGTAGTTGCAGTTACATACCTTTTCTTTAACCCAAAGGTCCGAAGTGATTTGCATTTTGGTCCTTCGAAAAACGACCTTTTCAATTGATTTTTCTATCCTGATACTCGGCTGCCTTTTACTTACTTACATGTGTTACAAGCTTTCATTTATATGGTCCCCAATATGTGCTAGGAGATAGGACAAATTATTTTTATTTTTGATAACTGGAACCATACTTATTCACTTCAAAAAAATAAACTAGACTTATTTTAGTAGTATTTAGTAGTAGTTTTTCTTAAAGTCTGAAGAATTTACAAGTTTTATATGCGTAGAGTAGTAAAGATATAGTTTTTTTATATACATTATTATCAGTGTAGCAAAAATCGTTTCTTTATTTATTATCACTTTAGATTTATCTAACCAATACACACTTTTTCAGTAATCGTGACTCCAATGGGAACTAGTTTTTTTCGTAAGCGTATCACTAAGTTTTGTGAAAATCAACAAAAGGATTTTTTTATTTTAGATACTAAGATAATTCCTATACAATAAGTATTTAAACTGATGTTTCTCACCATTCGGTCGTCATTCGGTTTTCAATGTTATTTGCAACAGCCAATTTCTTACCTGACTAACTATTTTTGTAAGGAATGATATCTATTCCTTTTCAAGAACCATACTCAAAATAACTTTGTAAAAACCAATTAATTATAACTCAGATTAGATACGTCATATAGATAAAACACGACAATATCGATTAATGACATTATCGGTATTATAGAACTGCTAAAGTAAAAGGAAAATACTGCATGTAAATTCATTGATAAAAAAATAATAAAACCTACTAAATCGATTTAAATTTACATTTATAATCTATTTACAAATTGTAAACTAAGTAATCATAATACTAATTACTTAGTTTAGAGCCACTGCTTTGAAAAATAAATCAAAATATATTTTTAATTTAGATTAGGCTCTTGGAGCTGTGATTTTTAGTTTTTATTAGGTTATTTATCACAAAAAGTGTTGTGACTGAAAAAGCGGCCGCGTAATGTGGAAAATTTCTGGGAAATGCCCCACATTGCGCGCTGAGATAAGACAGAACTTCTACTTATCATTGCCTCACATGCTAACAAAATTTATTTTTATTGTTACTAGGCGGATATGTAGTAAGGTGATCAAGCATTAAAATTTTCATATATAACTACTTTAATGTATAGTATAGTTTCAAATAAATTTAAAACTGAAAAATCATAAAATATAGTGCATTTTTATCATAGTTGCATAATTACGTCATTAAGTGTAAGTATTTAAATGTTTATCTCATTATTACCTCAGATGAATTCTAATTAATTTCCTATTTATTCGTATGTTTGTTAAATAAATGAATACATATTTGATATAATTCAAGTCGATTACCTGAGTTATATTTAAAAGAAGTATATATGTTTAATTTGTATTTATTTCATTATCCTTCATGAGCAGCTTACTACTTATTCAAATCTATTATTCTATGACAGTCAGTTAAGGGTAGATCAACGAGGCTCCCCAACATTATTAAAAATTAAACATCATTGTAGGTCTTATGGCCTAAGTAAATTATCCTGCAAAGATTTATAATACTCGTTGAACACAAGAGCGAAGTAAACAAATATTAAAAATTCAAAAGTAGCTATGTATTTCAGTTCAATTCAAAGAACGCCAAACCAATCAAATGTTTTAGTACCAGACATTTAATTAAGAATATGCCTACCTAATAAACTTTATTTTCTGAATAAAATTTCTACGCTCAAAACAATAAAATATCTCATACAAACACAAAAAAAAATATGGAAGATGACAAAAGTCTTACCACTGATTAGCCACCACTTCAATCCGTGCGATACACTTTAAATGCATATACACAGGCAGATACAGCTTATGATCTATCACAACCGACGACACCGCTATCTGGCCATCGACTGAAAACTTGATTTGGCGATAAAAATAAAGAAATCTCAAGTTTTTATCGCAATTTACGTCGATTTTATGTGATTTCTTCGTAATATCTCGCGATAACAATTGATAAGGAGCGGTACCATTGCCTTGTAATCGGTGATTTTCACTAATTCAGTGATTTCAAATTCAATTACGTATTTGATTTTTAAAAACTTATCAATGCTCGATACTTAAACTTCTTATAAACCTTTATTCACATCTTATCGTCAAGTATTTCATAACATTAACGTACATATATGTGTTTATGAAGCTATATATTAACAAGCGAATTTAATGATAAATAATACATTATTTTCGGTATATCATAATAAATGTTTATATTTGCTATTAAAATAATATTTATAAACACCTAGGAAGCGAAGTGAAGTGTCTTATTACATATTATATATACATATATTTCCTCTCAACTTCTGATTAAATTCGTTACGATTTCTTTATGACTTGCCGAGTGTTGGCTTGGTAATTTCATTGGTCACTGCGGTTGATCCTGACATACTGTAGTCAAAACACTTATAAACTGCAGTGAGAGTAGATTAGTTTATTTTATTCCTTGCTAGTTTTAAGGAGTTGGTTTTAAGGAACCGGTATTGATTTCTAAAATTACAATTACACCGTTGGATTTACTTACAACATCAGTGGCGTGACTATACCATCTGAGGCCCGTGGCTAATTCATCGGATGTGTGAGTCTAACTAGCACCTTGGCCGTTATTTTCTAACTCGTGTATTTTATTAGGTTTATTATATTAGATAACTTATATAGATTAAATACAAAATTAATATTTTTAATACATTTTGTAATTAGTGCCTCCTGTGTTCAGGGGCTTTGGAGCCCGGGAGCCCCCTCGAGCCGTGGCCCGTGGCGTTTTGCCCTCTCTGCCACCTTTTTGCATAAAAGTCATGGTTGCATAAAAATTAAGGTCAGAATTAATTGAAACATAACTCTCAAATATCAATGAAGCTTTACTTAACAGGCGAGGTTAACTGTAAAAAGTTGCCATGACTTAAACATAATTAACACATCAAGAATCTTACATGTTGAAGAGCGAAAACAGAGTATATTTCTGTTAAAATATAAGCCACCAAAAGGAGAAGTTCCTCCAAAGACAACGTTTAGCAAACACTACTCAGGCTGTTCTTTTCTATTGTTATTTTCTATATCTGTTAGCTTGGCAATGTACCTAAGTACTACCATTAGCATGGGCGTACCGAGGGGGAGGGCAGGGAAGGGCAGCCTGGCTTTAGCAAGCTTACGTAGTATTAATTTTGAGTCAAGTTTTTAGATTTGCCCCCCTGGACTAACAAAATCAAATATTGCCCCCTCCTGGGATGACAAAAACAAATTTTGCCGCCCCCTTAGGTTAAAAGCTATGTACACCAGTGACCATTAGCGTTATTCGTTTTATAAGTATTGTTTACATCTTATTACCTGGCGGGCCATGTTTTCATTAGCACAGTCAGTTGTATGAAAATAAAGAAAGAAATCAATGATATCTAAGAAAAAGAATGGATGCCATGTCTTTGAAACCAGAAGGTAATTTCAGATGGTTCCAGATCAAGGATGGCATCCTTTGGTTTTAAGTCTGTAAAGCTGTTAGGTAGAATTATAAAAATACTTTAAACAAATGCCGTAAAATTATTTCTTGTATTATTGGCTTATGATATGAGGAGCTTGAGGAGGAAACCAGGGTGGTTGGGTACTCTAATGTTCTAAAGATAGTTCGTCCTATAGACCCTCAAACTGTAGACGACCTATCTGCAATGGTTTTCCCCATAGACTTGTATAGGACTCCAAAAAGTTGTCGAAAAGGATATTTCAAGAATGTGTGCCACTTAATTTATTGGTAATGTTCACTTTCCATTAGCTAACGAAGTAATAAATTTAAAGTAAAATAAAGGGTCTTTAATTAGATAGGTACCTATATGGTCTATCATTCACTTTATTTTATTTACTCATAGACTGTTCAAATAGGTCTTACAATTGATCCTTGGCTCGCGAGTGATCGATGCGCTTGGGCAAGTCAGTTATCTACAGAACGGGTAGTCTGTAGGCCTATCGGGCCCGGTATCCTGGCGATCGCGAGCGGTAGCACATTCGAGTAATAAATCATCGCTGATTGCCTATAACTCCATACCAATGATAAACATTGTGATTTTACACCCATCCAGAAATAAATTATAAGTTTGTGAATGATATTAGGGCTTTCTCGTATGTTTATAGGTTATTACGGATACTAAGGGAGGCTCTGTGTGTTCTGTAATTGTAAGTTATTAAATCGTTTTGATGTCCACATTATGTTATAATTATTGTGAAGTGGTCTTCCAGATTAGTTTTTGTTTTTTTTTTTCTTATTATACTCTGTAGTGAATGCTATTTGAAACGTTTTTGTAAATTAATAATCATTGTTAGATAATACCTTAACATATGAAATTGTTTTTTTTTGGATATTTTGGACTTTGAACTGGACAGTGCTTAAAAAATATTTTAATTAACTAAATAATAAATAGATAATGCCACTAGATAATACATGTAGTAAATTTTATTTTTAAAAATAAAAAACACAATTTAATCTGAATATTTACTGTTAATATTAACAAATAAAATAAGCATTTCTAATAATAACCCTTAACTTTTAAACCTTCACCTAAGGTCTATTTTCCAAACATAGATTATCCGCAATACGAACCGTGATAGGTAATATTTCTAGTTTCCGACTTCTATAACTTTAATAGAATCAAAATTCGAAAAAAAATTCACATCAAATCACAATCACTCAAAATAATGAATGTTTACATGAAATATTGTGATATATAAACCACGCGTTGTCAACCCTATTGAAACTATAGCAATTATGCTAACTAAAGGCAACAGCAGTGCAAGGATAATTCTCTAGTGGCACATATTAAGAGCAAAAATAATGGCAAATCACGAGTGACCCTCTAGCGTTGCAGACGTCCATCAGTAGTGGTATAAATTAAAAAACAAGAAACCTTAGACAAAAAGAAACAAGAAAATTTAAGGATTTAAAGTGAAAAAATCATTATAAAATACCCAGAAGTGTGATAGGGAAACGCCACATTTGGTAGCTAAACCAATCTAAAACTTTTGTCTTCGTCCAAACATGCACTACAAATTAGCTTTATATGAAAATAATACACGAACAATTTTTGTTTACCAAAGAGTTCATATGTTCAAATTTGATCGTGGGATTTGTTGCATCGTTGAACCTGTGACACAACTTTCACACATTGGGTTACTAATTACCAAGTAGGTACCTGCTACTTACAGAATTTATTTTACGAAAGAAAAGTTTTCAAATCAGCCTCAATTGATACCCACATTTAAAAAATGAGTTTCAAACGTGAAGTATTAATTTATTTTGTTTTTATTTCAAACATATTAAGAATCAATCAGTCATCCTTGGTTAACTACTAAAACAGTGGAAGAAAAAAAATAGCAAAACACGAAAACCACAGATGGTAATCATCAAAGATAAACAAATTATTGTAACACTCATCAGAACGCGTGTACACACGCTTACACTCACCTATTTGCCCCTATTAAGATTAGGCCAGGTCCCAATTAAGATAATTGATTCTACGGACCTCCGGCGTGTACGAGGCCTAAATCTTTAAATAAAAACTCATCTCTCGAAGCTATCTTAAGCCTTTATCGCTCCAATGAGATATAAAATTGATCGACGGGAATTTTACTATGAACATATTTGTGGTGTTAGCCTTTTATTAATATTTTATTATTGCTATTATGATCTTAGATTAGGCCGTGTAGTGGCTTCCCACGCGTCTGTCTATGTAGGTTTTTTGATAATGTTAATGCTTTTAATAATATGTATTTTTAATATAATAAATCTATATAATTAGGCTTCAAGTGAAACCTAGTGAAATAACTATAATTATCTATTATTAAGCCCAAAAATGTCATCCATCACTTAGGTAATAAGATAGGACAAGTTTCTCACCACCACAATGGCAGGAAAAATTAAAGCAAAAAAGTGTGACTACCAAGAACTGTGATCAATTAAAGGAATAGGTATAAATAGAGATGTACCTACAAAGAAGTAATAGAAAAAGAAAAAGAACGAGATGATGAGTAATAAAAGAAAAACCGACTTTTATCAAATTTTAATATCAGTGTCGGCAGACTTATCTGTCAATCAGACGTATTATTTCATTGATTAATAACATTTGAACGCAAACAGTATTTAAAATATCAAAGCAAAAAGCTAATTTGTTGATGTAAAATAATGCAAATATTTGCACTACTTGAAATGTTAAATGACATTTTAATAAAACCTGATCAACGGTTTATTATCATTTAGATTTATTAGATGTAAAAACGCAGAATCAACCGCATATAAATATATGCAGTCGATTCTTCGTTATTATAGATAACAGAGTAGTTTATGGATATAAATTTAGCAAATAGATGAATATTTTTTATTTACATTACTAGACAAATTAATTTTTCTCTAGTGTCTTAGCACCCAAAATAAATGCCTTTTTCTTTATTTTTTCTTTCGATAAGATAACCATTGCACAAAAGTAATAAAATACAGAAAGAAATAAGTCTTATGTGTTTTTTGTCTATGCCGATATAGACCGAGAGAGAAAGACTCTCTCGTTTCTCAAAAAAAAACTACTATAGATACCTTGGTACTAACGTGTCACGTGTCTCCGAGAAATATTTATCTTATGTTTATTACAGTCTGATTCTCTTAAACGTTTTCTAGAAAACTAATTTAACATAACTATTCAAATTATTATTCTTAAAAAAGCAGACAGAAATATACAAAACAGTCCAATTAAAAAAAGAAGATGTAATAGATGACAGAAGGTACAAACCTGCACAAAATCCTTTGACCAACATCGATACAGATTGATCGATGCTTTTTATGATAACATAATAATTTATCGATACTAAAGATTTTTGTTTATTGATAGCCTTTTAATCCTTTTGACGGTGTTTATCTCATCAATTGAATTTATTAGTGACCTGATCTGTATGTACATAATTTCATGCTTTGAATACATCGATTTAGAGGCTTGATGTTAATTTTACGTTGACACGTTGTTAGGTATCCAGTAAAAATATTTGGGTACTAATCCTTGCTAATATTATAAACGCAAATGTCAGTTTATTTGTTTGTAACGCTTACAGGCCCTAATTTCTCAACCGATCATGAAATTTTACATCTTTCATCCAGATAATTATTTTCAAACACCTTTCAATCAGAAAAGACGAGCTCTTGGAAGTAGGTAAATCATCTTATTCGTCAAATAGACCGATGAAAACTCTTCCGAGTGGTCGCTGTGGTACTACTTTTTATTTTTATTTTATGTGGTCAAGTCACTAACATCATAATACTTATGTAATCATTTTCATTTGTATTTTATGCTGTGACGATGATGTGTTTGATGTACGCATTCAGTTTTATTATGTATTGATCTAAATGTCGCTTTTGCTAAACGACTGCTCGTTGGTCTTTGCCAGCAATCGTTAAATCTTGGGCTCAATCAAAATTATTACTTGTTTTTTTATTTGTATTTTTATGGTAACCGAAATATTTATTTTCTTCTACGAATTATGTTTATATATGAGAAAAAGAGGCATTACAATATTATGATAAAAATAAAATATAATTTTAAGGATGCGTGTAAAACATTTATTCTATTCTATTTTTTATTGTTTGTATAAATTTATTATTTATTTTTTAAAAATTATATTTAAAATCAAATCAGAGTGCTCAGTATTTCAGTATTTGACTTCAAATACTTAAACAATTGATTTTGATTTTAATGTAGATCAATAATTTATAATATTCTGTGTATGTTAACTACTCTAGGTAAGTATATAAAAACAAAATATGCTCCTAAGTAAATGCAACCATAAAATTGATATTTTTTTCGGATTTACAGAAAATGTATCACAATATGTAGAAGGTGTCAGGACAAAACATTAATTATGTATTATTTTTATGGAAAAAATGCGTACATTAGATGACATTTTTTCTGCTCGTAAAAATATATTAATTAGATCAATAAACATATCACACAATACATTAATTCAACATATCTGTAATAGACCAAGTATTCAGCAATTCGTGCAAGAATATTCAAGAAATAAATATCCACACAAAAAATAAATGGCTGTGTTGAAATTTGAAAGCTTTGTTCTTAATTTTAACGTGTATTATATTTGAACACCTACTACTCTGCTCCTATGAACTATATATAGACTAAGGCCTTAATTAATACAACAGGTTTTTTAACCCAAAAAGTATTTTAACATCGAACTGGTAGCATCTTACATTTTCGTGTTCAAACAAATAAAAAATCTCTTAAAATTTAAAGTATTAGTATCAGATAACGATATTCAAAGACCACTAAAATGTTTTTATATGCTTCTAGCTGCGTGCGCGGTTTCACCCGCGTAAGACCCGATGTCGTGGGAATATCGAGATAAAAAGTAGTCTATGTGTTAATCCAGGTTTCCAGCTATCTACATATCAAGTTTCATCGCAATCAGTGCAGTAGTTTTTGCATGAAAGCGTAACAAACACCCATACATCCTCACAAACTTTATATATTTGGTAGGGTGCGGGAGTTGTCTTTTAAAATTAGAAATTAGAATTAATATCCTTCTACATAAAATATTTTTTTCCTCGCAATCGGTGCAGTAGTTTATGCGTGAAAGAGTAACAAACATCCATATATCCTCACAAACTTTCACGTTTATAATGTTAGTAGGATTATATAGTCTATGTTTATGCAAATAAATTACCTCATCTCATAACATTCATTATTGAAGACTTTAATGATACTTATTAAATATGTATATTACGAATGTTTCGATTATTTCAATTGTCGTTTAGCAAAATCAAATATTTATTAGTGATTATGTTAATTTTATAATAATGTTATTAAGTGTTGATAAAATAGATATTCTGTTATATTTAGTCGCCAGTAGGTGGCGAGATTTGTCATCTTATTTTATTAGTTACCAAAACTGTCAAAACATACAGACTGTGAGAAAATACAGAATTATGATAATATTATGCTAATGCTAATATTATTGGATTATAATTATTTTATAATTTATAGAACAGGATATGGTTTAGTACATAGAAGCCTCCGGCGGAAACGATAACTTCTTTATACAAACGCACACACAACCATAATGTGAAGGCTTATCAGCGCTTAATCGATTTGCGTTTGCGCATCTCGGAACGCATTCAAATTTCGAACGCGAACTGTCATGGCGGCGGTTGGATTGGCCGAAAACAGCCGAACGTTTGATATGAAAACGAAGCCATTGACATTGATTGGTCGTTGAGAACTTGGAACAAAGGGCGATGTTGCTTCTATCCGAGTACGAAGATCCAACAGTCACATACCGGCATATAAATAACTTCAAATAACTATCTATGTAGGTACACACATAAAAACACACGCATGACATTATTTATATGTGTGTATTCGAAAGGATACTTTTTGTTAAATGCGTGTGTGCGTGTGCGTTTTGTATAGTACGTATAACAAAATATGCAAAATAGATTACTTAACTATTGCAAAATGCTAACGCATTGTTATGCCAATAGATGGCGTAGGTACGGAAAATAAAGCATGGCTAAAAATAATATCGTGTAGTATGTTTCTAAATATGGACATTTCGTATAAATAAATGCTAATCATGTTAATACTACTTTTGCGAATCAGTTTACTATCGTACTTAATTAAACATAAATGGGCACTAATATCATTCGCAATTAATTTTTTCCTTATTGAATATGATAGCCTCGCAATAAGATCTAAACAAACATTTTATTGCAGTATTCCATACAATAAAACCGAAACAAGTGCAATAAAATTAAATACCAAGCGTTTAATACTATTTAATGAATATGCTAATTCCATTTCCCTAATGTTCTTAAAAGTAATTCAATTAATTCTGATCACCCAACCCGTTTATGTCTTTTATACTAGACTACATATACTACACGCCCTAAGTACCTACACGTCTGTTTCAATTGATAAATATTCAATTATTCATATTCAGAATATTCATTTTAAAATTAGAGTCTCTGATTTTTATTCCGTTTTTATCTTATATATGATGTTGATAAATCCACTATTTTACATATTATGATAAAATGACATAAAAGGCACTCAAAAATATTATGTAGGCTTGAAAGACTTTATTTGTTATGAATTTTATGATATTCACATAAAAATATTTGCGTACTTTATTTTTTAATAATCATGTTTTGACACTAATAAATATTTATGTGATCGCGGCTCTTG
This sequence comes from Euplagia quadripunctaria, assembly GCA_963859945.1. Lineage (NCBI taxonomy): Eukaryota > Metazoa > Arthropoda > Insecta > Lepidoptera > Erebidae > Euplagia > Euplagia quadripunctaria. The sequence continues at coordinate 19,510,562 of OY982562.1, read as the reverse complement.
TCCGACGGGAGTAGAGTCGACTCTACATTTCTGATGTGAAATATGGTAGTGTTAGGACTCTATTTGTTTATTATTAGTGTTTATTATTAGGCACAATACTAATTATGATAATAATTTATAAATACTTTACTGATGTAGAGTAGATATGCCAATTTTTTTTAGTGCAATGCCGTCTAATTATTCAACAATAATGTTTTCTCGAGTCGATATTTGTTTTAAAAAACAACATTGAATAAATAATTTAAAAATAAAAGAGTTTATAAACCCGTTTATAAAACAATATTCCATGAACGTTATCAATTCTTATTATCATTCTGCTAAAGAAATGCCGCCACAAATTTGTAATGTGAAAAAAGAAATATAAAAGATTAAATACCTTGATTGTCCTTATCTGGTGCTTATCACAAAGCCGTTCACTATCACTATGTATCACTGTAAATACTGTACTGATGCAAAAACACACTGAAATCATTAGCTCCATTCCGTTTTCGTGTTCATTTTCATTGATAATTGTGAAAATTCTTTATAATATCACAGGTCACAGGTCCTAATACAAACAAATGTGGTACTTATAAATGTACGGTTTGAATTTAAACCGCGTTTTGTATTTAGAATTACAAAAACAGTGGTATGTGGTGAGCGCAAGCGCAAGTGGTGCGTCGAGTCGCGCGGCACGTGATGCGGCGTCGATGGGACGCAACCCGACACTAAACCAGTCGTGTGACTTTTTGTTGTGAACGCGCGCAATCGGCCGCCCTCGGCTGCACTCGGTGGCGGCCGACACAACCTGCCCTCTGATTGGTGGAGGCCATCTACGGGCGGCGGGTATAGGCGGAGTCCGACAATCGCCGTACTCGATGGGTGTGTTCCCTTTTCAAATTTTCTTTTTCTCTTTTTGGGCGGGCAGTGCAGTGGTGTGCGTCAGTCGAGGCGCGCGCGCCGTTTGTGATGGATGCCCGGCTCTCTCCACGATATTCAACCGGATGATGGCCGGCTAACAAGATTAATTGCACAGAATTAGTGGTCTTTCCACGACCAAAATAGCACAATATGAATTAGGCATACTTTGTAACGTTAGATTTTAGTTTAAGGATATGTAATCTAACATTGTATATACATATACCTTCTGTTAGTATGTCTAGTTAATGTAACAAGTGCCTAGTACTAAGGCAATTTATTGTTAGCACTTCACCTGGTGTATTTGGACAATTATTAGTAAAGACCCTTAGCCATTGATTTCGCTCTAATCAGGTTAGGCAAATATGCGTCCAAATATAAATAGTGCCATCACTACATATGATTAAGATTGATATAATTAGGTAATCATGATGGTAATTAAAATACCTGCAATAATGACGCAAACTAGTAACTATATATTTTTAGTAATAGGTGGTACTTCCCACCATTATTTTGCTCAATTAAAAATAAGCTACAGCTCTCATGTCTGAATCAAATCAAGCACGAGTCGGACTATAGAAATCTAGTTTAACTGTAGGCGTTTAGTAACTTTGGGTCATTCAAATTTTACTAGTAAATGCATATTTATTTTTATTGAATGAATTGTGTAAACAAGCATATTGTTTGTTCAAAAACTTCCCATTGCTTTGATTCTATGTTTTATATAAATATTTTCAATTTTCACTTATTCACACGGATGAAACTGCGAGTATATAGGACCAGACTGAACTACGTCAACCAATAACTATACTGAGATACAATTATAAGACAGTGCACATGGCACAAGCAGTGCCATCTAAATGGTTTTACGCTGGCATTTCAGGCCGACGGTTCAAGTTCTCACTATCTTTAACAATGAAAGAAGTTTGACGGGACTGATTATGCTCAACCCCTCACGGACAGAGAGGAGACCCATGCCCAACAGTGGGATATTTTGTAAATAGAGCTGATATTGAAAGTTATACGAATAATACTGATGCAACAATCGCCTGACTACTCGTAACGACCTAAACGTAGGTGCAATCCTTGCTCAGGAGTGGTGGTAAAATAATGTATTATTTTTGCATTCTGTACTTCACTTTTACTGAATAACAATTGTTATATACAGGGTGTATTTTAAAAAGGAATACTTACTTAAATCACTGAAAGGGCATGACTCTAGCATGCATCTACAATAAGAATGAAAAAAAAACTATCCGTTTACAAGTTATGACCGTTTGAAATACCAGGTATTTTTGCCTCCGTTTTTTCATTAAGTAGGTGGAATGTGTAAAGTTAAAGATTTTAAATGGTACATATTTTTTTTTGATAATTTTTCATTTCATTTCTCAGAAAATCCATAAAAACTAACTTCGGATTTTTTTAAACTAGTTTTTAATGATTTTTCCAATAACTGAGTGAATAGTTCCAAATTATAAAAGTACGTACGATTTAAAATCTTTAACTTTACACGTTCCACCTACTTTTATGAAAAACGGAGGCAAAAATACCTGGAAATTCAAACGGTCATAACTTGTAAACGGATAGGTATTTTCAATTTTTTTATTGGAACTGCATGCTTGAGTGATGCCCTTTCAGTGATCTAAGTAAGTGTTCCATTGTCATACACCCTGTATATATATATTCGTCGATTTGATTGGAAACATATGTAATATATAATATAATAAGTAGAACCTCTATTCGTAAAGAAAAGAACAGTCTTGGAGTAATGTAACAGAATATAAAAAAGCTTCCAGAGTTTCTTTTTTTAAATTTAATTGCTATGTTTGTGACATGTGAGTTGTGTCTTATGAATTTGAGCATAGATTAGCATAAAAAATCGTGGGCTCTTAGATGTTCTTAATTTCTTTTAAGACAATGCTTAAATTGGAATGAAATGAAAAAATATAGAACAGAAATATCGCAAATGACAAAAGAGACATCTTGATTTATTAGTTTCAGCTATAGGCTATTCCTTTCCCTATGATTGCTACTTCTACTTGCTATATATTACATAATATATACAAATAAATAATTTACTATTGATATGATATTGCTACCTTCTTCAGGTCGTCGGTCCATCTTATCCAGGGATGGACTGAAGGCGGAAGGCAGAGGACCGGGTGGTGTGGCGCACATTGGGAGAGGCCTATGTCCAGCAGTGGACTATGGTAGGCTGATTGATTGATTGATATTGCACAGAAATATTGATCATTAAATAGATAGACTCGTTGCAGTAAATATGGCATTATCTTGCAGTATTTTTACCCCGACGTTGAAACTAGGGGTGTTATATGTGTATTTGTGTGTCTGTCTGTGGCATCATAGTCCAAAACGGATGAACCAATTTTGATTCGGTTTTTTTTTTTGAAAGATGACTTGATCGAGAGTGTTCTTATTTATTCTCTTCAATTCAAGAATATCTGTTCAGTCGTTCGAAAATCATTAGCTCTTTTCTATATATTAATGAGATTTTTGAGTCGGGGTATTTTAACTTTTTTATTCATGTTATTTTAATCTCTTCCATTTTTAAAGTTATATATTTTAAGCCCATACTCACGCAAGTTTTACAAATCTGCTATATACAATGTAATATCTGGCTAAGTGGTAACCGAGTAGGTTAGCACATTACAAAGTTAAGTAATCCTAGCCAGGTCAGTCTAGGATGGGTGACCATTCTTAACACATTGAGACCCCTCCGTGACTCGGAGACCACGTTAAACTGTCGGTCCCGGGTGCCATACAAACATCTGTAGCATTCGTTACGGGTAGTTGGAGCCCTAAAAACTCCGACAACCTGGTTTAACTACAGAACTTCGATATCGCTTAGTACTTGGGTTGGTGGAGGTCTGATGGCAGTCGCTCCACGTAAATTATCAAAGTTCGGCCGTATCGTAGTTAGACTGAAATCCGATTGTAACTTATGGAAAAAAGGCGCGAAAGATGATACAATGTAATATCGATTACACCTCTGCCTCACCCCTAAACAAGATGAAGGTAATGTATGCCTAGTGTAAGAATTAATAATACTTAAACTAGACTACAGAGGTGTTATAATTGCTTGTGGTTACCGCTAAGTGATCTCCTAGCGATTGCCGGTTCCTTGTGCATTGTGTGTTTGGTTCTCATAGACAAAACAATTGTTTCTGTAACACGAAGCGAATTGTGTCAAGTTGTGTATTTTTTTATATACCAATATATTATCAAACAAGTATATCGCTCGGCTGAAAGTAAGTCATCACCTTAGCTCACACATGATTAAGTATGTTTAGTATCTTTGTTTCATATTAGGTATATATGTCGTAGGCCAATTGTTGAACTGGACCGATTGAGATCTGCCCGGGCACATTTTGCTTGTCTAATACCCGGCATTTCGCTCAAAGCTTATACGTTTGACGATTTGCCCGGCTACGCTTAAGCGAATCCATTCTGTAGGGTGATCAAAGTGCTAACAAATAAAACTAAGTTTAGATAATAGTTGTTTTATTTTTTACTATCTATATTTTTTTAATATTTTAATTCTTATTTTAAACTTAGAGATTTTTTTATATTATATAGAGTCAGTGTTTATTATTTTTAGTTTTTTTAAAAACTATTTTTTGTTTTCTTATTTTTAGTCATCGTTCGTCGTCATGCCTAGTATCTATGTACGAGTAGAATTGTCATCAGTCGGCCGACGACCGATAAACTTTAAAATATTTATATGATTTATTCATTACATAAAAACAATGGTGTATTCGCCACCCAAACGACAAGAGACAGGTATTATAATGACAGTTTGTGGTAGTTTTGTCGTTCGTATATAATTTATTTAAAGATCTTCAATTCTGTAAACATAAGATAAAAGAGCGTACTCCTATCTCAAAGGCCGGCAACGCACTTGTGACTCTTGGGTTGCAGGTGTCCATGAGCGAAAGTAGTCACTTACCATCAGGTGACCCGTCTGCTCGTTTGCCCCCTATAATATGAAAAAAAAAACCATACGCAATAATACTGCTCTCATAAATAAAAGTTTTCTCTGCATGACATCAAGAATCTTTAAGAAACTGCCATCTGATTGATGCCTTACTCAAAATCCACATGAGTTTAAAAGTAATTTATTTTATTAAAAATTATGTGATAATTTTGTTACTTTCGTTTAGATAATGAACCTATTCATAATGGCTAATTGTAATAGACATATATCTATGTAATATGTTTAACCTTACAAAATTTAGACATATTTACTTGCACTGAGGTAGAATGTGGCTACTTATAGTTATAAGTCTGTAATACCTTAATATTTATACCCATATTCGCAAATAAAGAAATGATTATGATTATGATTACCCATTATGATTATGATTTATAAAGTATTGTATCCTAATACAATTTTAAAACTGCACATACATAGATACTTTATTTTTGCCAATCATAGGTCATTTAGATATTTACCAATAAGTACTGTAATATGTTATATTGAACAACATCACTTTTAGGTTTTTCATAAGTAATTTTAAGTTTTCTTCCTTTTCCTAGGTATAGATATCTAATTTAGATCCCATACAGAAAATACTTTTATTTAGCATGGTTGTACATGAGAGTACCAAACATAACATGTCTCGGCGTCTTGAGCTATTTGTATTTTTAAAGAGGTAGTATAGGTTACTCTTACCAAATATTACAGTCTCAGATAGGTATATATATACCTACCGTTGGCAGTGTCAATTCCAAAACCTTTTTTATTATTATATCTAATTATTAGATAGCGATAGAACATTATTTTTTCTATACTGCTACGTAAATACCATTATAAATTGACTATATTATAATTGATAAATTTAAAATTTAAAACCCCCTTGACTCGAAAATGCCTTACATCATTTTGGAAAAGAGCTGATACTCTTACACTGCTGGACCGATATTTACCAAACATAGCTAAAAAATACCGCAAGGAAACTAGCTTTCAAATGAAAAACCGCATCGAAATCGGTCCATCCGTTTGAGAGCTACGATGCCACAGACAGACACACACACACACACACACACACACAAACATCGACGTCAAACTTATAACACCCCTCTTTTTGTGTTTGCGTAAAAATCAATCATAGCGCATATTTATAGTCAAAACAGTAACTTAATGTGTTTTTCGTGCGGCCTTCGAACCAGCCCGTAGGGATATATTAGGTATATACCAACGCAACGTACCTACCCATTTCCAACACAAGCATTTGGCTTAATTGGAGAGTTTAACGAGAATATTAGTGATGTGAGATCCATTTAGCTGCTGTCATTGCTGGTCAACTATAACTTACTAACTAACTAAATACTAAACAATATTAGTTTTGTATCTGTAGAAGAACATAGAAGATTTTTTATGTACATTAAAAAGTATACCGTTTTACTCACGTTTGTATTTCGGGGATGCCCGACTAGTTTTGGACCTTCCCTTCCCTTCTTCTCTGCTTTTTTTCTATCGTCAGTAGTACTAATGACCTAGTGTATGGTTAGACAGAACATAAGAGATAGTTTTAGACCAATTAGTACTTCTCTTCTCTTTTATCATTATATTAATACTTGAAGAGGATTCTTTTTACCTCTTTTTGAGAAAATTTCGCAAACGTAGTAACTTGAATTTTGGAATATATACAAATTATATTTAGAAAAAGTACAGAAATCTAAAAATTTTAAACAAAATTTTCCATAAAGTCAAAAAAATTGCGAAAACGGGAATATAAAGCTAAAAGTGTCCAGTATATATTTTGCTATTATGGTACAAAAGTCCATACAATGACAGTTCAAGTTATATTGGCCAATGAAATAAACCATGGTCGAAATTCGACCACCACGCGATCTCTAGTCTTACTAAAAAGACAACTACCGCAGTAGGAATATTCCTTTGTCGGGGTTCGTATATATACATAACATCCTTCACAAACATTCAAACAACGGACACAAAGAACACCCAGACTCGGGATAACTATTTGTGGATCACACATATTTTTGTCCCGTGTGGGATTTGAACCCACAACACGCGGCACGGCATTGTGGCGAGGTGATCACTTAAACCTTTGCACATTCCGTGCAATCATAACCCGTACTGCTTACACTTTAGGAATGCCTTTACTATAAATAATTAACACCCATCGAATGTTACATACCCAAATACTTTGATTAATAGTTCCGTAAATTGTCAATAAATGTTAGAAGATAATAATATATAGGTACTAGAGATCGCCTGGCGGTCGAATTTTGATCATAGTTTTTTCATTAGCCGGTATAACTTGAGCTGTTATTGTATACTGTACTGTATATAGTACTGTATTCCCTACCAATGTAAACCTAATTCAACACGCCTTACAAAACTGTAATGATTGTTTTAGTTGCGGCACTCATTGTCTGTCACCTAAAGTTTAATACTTTGTATAAGTACTTAATATGTGCTGTTATGACTGTTTGTGCCAAAATAAATAAATAAACTTACTTACCAGGTAATCACATATACTGGAAGCGTGTAATTTCATGAAGCTGTTTTCACGTAATTTTTAAAGTTGTAAGACATATTTTTTTTAAATGTTAGCTTTCTGCACTTATTCTATATATAAACTGCAAATTTTCCAATTACGTTACTACGTTGGTGAAATTTTCTTAAAAAGGGGTACAAAGAATTCTCTTCACGTATTAGTATTATTTGAATCCTGTTAAGTTAGAGGACTTGGACTTCCCAGAATATCGTTTTCCTTCCATTGCCTTCCCTTCTCGCCTACCTTTCCCTTTCGATATAGTCCTTCCACCATGCGTTTCGTAAGTCCCCGGTTGCGGGCAATATGCTTGCCCCCTTTTCTGTAAGTGGGAAATTAAATCTGGCAAGATGTTGATATTTAATAGGTACACTATATACTTATATTTCAGGTATACTAGCTAGTAATGAGCATAGGTGTACCGAGGGGGGGCATTGGAGGGCAGCTGCACCCCCCTGGCTTTAGCAAGCTTACGTAGTACTAAGGTAATTAAGACTCAAATTTTCAATTAGCCAAATCCCCTGGATCGCCAAAATTAAACATTACCCCCCCCCCCCCGGGCTAAAAGCTGGGTAGGCCCATGAGCGTGAGTGTATGTATGTACGAATCCTATTCCTTTTAAAGTAAACACCTAAAGGAATAGTCAGTACAAACTCCATGCTATTTTATTAACATACCAATAAACGACAATAAAATATTAAATGCGTAAAATGGTAGCGTTATTGCGCTATCAACAATTACACCCTATTTACTATTTTATAGAGTAAAGGTCACTTGATGATAAGCGGCCGCTCTAAACTGTGAATGCTTGCAACACCAAGGTGTATATTACTAGTAACATTGATGAGATAAGGCTGACTGAAAAACTAACATTTAAATTGCGAACACACAACCACTAACAAGTATATCATGTATAAAAAAGAAAACAATAGATACCAAACTGTAGTGTCTAAGAGTACGACCCCTATACACCCTCTCCGCCCCCCGCACATGCCCCACGAGTGATTTATTCTATATACCCGCGCGCTATAAATCTGTCGAGCACAACACTATCTCGCTAGTGTTGCGCGTTAATGGCTAATGACATAACACCCGCTGCAAGCTGCCAAGGTTCACGGTAAAAATGTCTTCCTAATCGAGTTATGACGCGTTAATACAGCGATGAAACTCAATCGTATGAAAATTTTAAATGTAATATTATTTCAATATCTTATATACTATGTGTATTTTTTATTTATTTCTTTTTTCTTTTGTTTAAGATTACCAGGAACGTGGGTCACACATTACTAGTATTCTTGTTAATCGTCAATGGGCTTGGTTCCAGTGGTTTTACGTGGTATCAAAATATATTTGTCGGTTATAGATCTCTGAGTATATCAGGGTAAATAAAAGTTGCTATAAAAAGAAAATGAAATAAATATTTTCTTTTTACAGAATACTATTGATTACAGCAACCTAACTGACACTGACTGAAAGATTGTAGTCATCATAACGTTTTATTGTGCTCCTGCTAAGTAAGATTTCTACAGTTCTTAAAGGATGTCCACATTTTTATCTCCTGTTAAACTTATTCACTTCGACAAAATCGTAGGACCGAAATGCAAACTCCAACGACCGGCGTAATATGCTTGAGATTAGACCACTGGGCTATTACTACTAGTAATTTGACATTTTATAAATTAAATCTTCCGTCCGGAAAACAAATAAAACTAATAATAGCTTATTAGAAATGATCGTCCAATAAAATTTCTTTACATTACTTAATCAGAAAATGCCCCCAGGTATGGGAATGTTTCGGTACACATTCCAATGAATCCTCATTGAAAGGTACTTTTACGTTAAGTTAATAGTTTGAAGTCCAATCCTTTTAATTTTTAATCAATATAAAACATTATATGTTACCAGCAACCCGCCCGGTTTCGCACTGGTAGCAGAGACATCTTCAACAATCATCAACATATTTCAATCAATTTAGACAAAATCTTAACAAATTATACACTTTAACCTTCCTCATGAATCACTCTGTCTATTAGTGAAAACCATATGAAAATCCGTTCAGTAGTTTTTCAGTTTATCGCGAACAGACAGACGCGGCGGGGGACTTTGTTTTATAATATATAGTGATAATGTATACCTACGATACTTATTTGCAGTTACTTATATTTTGTAGTACATATATACCTACAGACTCTCTATTAACTATTCTCTGGTAAAAGTCACGTAGGTACACGTACACGTACACCTACACAAATTAGTATTCAGCTACATACACAGTGTTGTGGTAAGCACATAGCTCACATACATACATGTGTATACATCAATTGTCTCCGTACGATTTAATTCATGATTGGTTCATGATTCTGAACAATACAATGCTAACACTTGGTAGTACACACACATATGTATGTATGTAGTACAGTAAAAATACATGTATATCCTACTTCGGTCGACATGTTGAGAAGTATACTAATGTTCTGAAATAGATATATACAGTAGTTTGCCTCAAAATACTATTTTAAAGAAATACAAGACTTGACAGATAATATAGGTATTTAAAATTCCACCAATATTTTATGCCTAATCAATTTAAGATTCCATAAATTTGATATAACAAAAACTGACTTCGAAAGTAAAATTAGCAATTTTTTTTTATTTGTAGTAAGTTCAAAGTAAAAATATATATATACACCGGAAGGTTTACAGGAATTTAAATCAGACAACATCATTACCCAATATTTTTGTTGGGATTGGGCAGTGTATTCTTTTCGTCCATTCTCCTCTATCATTCGTCTTTTCAGTGATGAGTAACCAGTGAAAAGACGAATGATAGAGGAGAATTTCCTTTCTAGCCATATCCTCTTTCACGCAGTCCATCCATCTTTTCTTTATTCGTCCTTTACTTTTGTACCCGCAACTTTCCCATATAAAACTCTCTTCTTATTATCTTTTTTTTTATTAGCACGTCAGAATGACCTCAAACCTGATGGAAAACTAGATTGAAGTCTAAAGACTACCATTATAGATACGGATGATACTAAAATGGTGGTCCATAGTTCGAAGACCTCGAGAGATGCATTTTCACACCCCGCTTAAAGTACCGGGGTTGTAATGCCGAAGGCAACATGTTTTTCAAAAATCTACTTACTCCTATTTCTGTAGACCATTTATTATAATATATAATTTAAAATTACACGCACCATTAACACAAGCTAAATCCAAAGAGTTTAGATCGAAGTCTATATTTCGCATTAGAAGGTGTTTCGTCTTTCTTCTGTCCCACTGAAGATATTACCTTAGCCTGTCTTTAGATGAGGTCTGCAGACGGTAGAAAAACCTATCATCATCAGTTGCAAACTCTTGACGACGCTGTCCTTAAACAATGTTACCAATGATGGTTTATTGATTTCTCAAAAATGAAGTTAAGATAGGCTTTTATGTTGGAATTACTTTCCCAATCAGCCTTCTAAATGTTTATCTAGTGTTGCCCTATTATTAGAAACATAACTCTATATTGTATCCCACTTTTCATCTTTTCTTTTTATACCAATCTTCTCTAAATATTATAGAACTGTAAATAAATACAAGTTTAAATATTTAAGTTCTTTTAACTCTTTTGTATACTTTGGTCAAGAAAAAGCAAAAAAGGAAATAAGGACTCCAGTTTACATAATATTTATAACCCGAGATAAAACCTCCAAATGTTTATATAGGGTAATACAAGCGATGAAAATAAAACAAATACCTACTTAGGTACAACAAAAACAGTACAGCGACGTTCAAGGCCCCACGACACCCACACATTTTCTAAGCGGGCAGCCAGTCTGAATAACATTTAACCCCTTTGAAATGTAAAAGCATTACGGAATGAAAAAACAGCACTTATGTACCCCGCGACTCAGATAAACCATCTCTCGTACAAAGAGCACAAAGATACAATGCTTCTGAAAGGGTTCAAGAACGCACTTTTAAATTAACCACTATGAATTTGAAAATGATATAAATCAATCCCGAGCTACAGGCTATTTTAACCCTTATTGACGAGATCTGACAAACGGTAAAAGCCATGTTTGAATGCACAGAATATACGATATAAAATATTAGTCGTCGCAATACGCCTATTTAGAATGGGTCCGTTTACATTTTTCCTTTTCATGTCATTGTCTCTGGTCGGAGAGCGCTTGCAACCGTCACGTTCCAATTTTGAAAAGTGTCGGAACAAAATGGTAGTCGCTTTGTGTAGTGCCCCCGCTTCTGACTCGAGTTTGGTAATTTAGCAGATGTTCAGTGCCCCGACTACCTTTGAAGTCGCATACAGCTCATTTCTAGCTGAAGAAAATGAAATGGTTTATTTGACTATACGTAGACTTCAAGTTACCTTTAGCGGTTGCCGAGAAATTACGTCGAGAAGTCGGTACGCTTAGAATCATTCGAAACATGATTCGTAATTATTCAAACCGCATACCGACGTCAAAAACATCAAGTGATGTTACACGAGGAGTCATAGATCCAACCACCCATCAGTGGATTCTAGTAACCAAATTGGAACATCACTGTGCCGTGTTTACAACTCGACAAAAAAATAATAATAATAACAAAGGAGCCGAATTTAAATTCCAATCGAACTTTGACACATGTCTGCCACCATAAACAATGGAAATTCAAATCATCGTTGCATCGGGACCAGATTCCGGCGGCGCGGGCTAATGCGATTGTGGCGTGAGTGAGTCTATTGCTCTTCACCTATAAATAGGAGCCTTTTCTCTCGCTTTTTCTTCACAGAATCTGAGTCGAGATCGGCTGATAAGCTATCTCGTGTGAGACGGTCTCAATATCCACAGATGGCCTTGCTCTCGAGTAATCTCTGCTCTCGACGTGGATATTTTTGACATTTTTTGCTGGTGATTCTTTGAAAAATCTCGCTTTGTACTCTAATAGGGACATTATTTTGACGTGGAGCACGCCGCCGTAATATTGTAAACACTGATTGAGTATAGATAAGTAAGACAATCCGAGTTTTGTCCTCAGTTGTTGGGTTTTTTTATGCGAATATAAGCCTTAGATTGAGTGGTGGATTGATGTTACAGAGAAATGTTTAACAGCTGTCCGCTGTAACTAAATGTAGTAGTGTACGCATAGTAACAAAGAACAATATGAACTAGAGATCACCTCTACTATAATTAATTATGTTTTAATTTTTATGATTTATTTATTTAAAAACTTCCTGCAGTTTACAATGCACGAGGCGGACTTAATGCCACTTGGCATTATCTACCAGTCAACCTTTGGATGATTCATCATGGTCATGGCAGGTGTATAAGGACGAATTTCTCAAAGATAGTTATACTTACAAATACAATTATTTCGTTGGCCAGTATAACTTGAACGGTCATTTTCATACCATGACAGGCCTACATAATATATACTGGACGCGTGTAGCTTAATGTAGCCGTTTTCAAGTAAATTTTAAATTTGTTACTCATATTTTTTTTAAATTTTTGCTTTCTGCACTGCTTCTAAATATAAACTTTAAGTATTCTAAATTACACGTTTTTTTTCTTAAAAATACGTACCTAGAATTCTCTTCACATATTAATTATCACTACATATTATAAAATAAAGTCCCCCGCCGCGTCTATCTGTCTGTCTGTTCTCGATAAACTGAAAAACTACTGAACGGATTTTCATTAATAGACAGAGTGATTCATAAGGAAGGTTTAGGTGTATAATTTGTACCCGTGCGAAGGCGGGCCGGGTTGCTAGTATAGAATATAATTAATATGTGAAGAATGCATTTAGAATATTCCTTAAATTAATTTTGTTAAACCGTAATCATTGATTTCAATCATCAGATTTATTTTTTGGTTAAATGTAAACACCAAAATGAGATTATGTTTTTTAATGTAAGTAGATATATATGTAAATGTACTTTTTATCAAAAAAAACTTTGTCCGAATAAAGAGATTTTATCAAATCCCTACGAAATTTTGTAATTATCATTGATGATATAAAATCATTCTATTAATAAATATCTACCGATCTGAAAAATAAAAGCAAAGATAAAAATGATTAATTTTCACTTAATTTTTATTTAAACAAAACAAGTAATATTAGGCCAAAATATAAACCTATTTAAATGGTACTTAAACTGGCTGATTTTAGGGATGGTTTGAAGGATTATTGCAACTTGCAAATTTAGTGTTTGCGTGTTAAATACCAAGGACGTTGACGTCATTAAATGCATCTTGGAGTTACGTCATCTAGTAGTGATTTCAGGCAGGTTACCGTGTTGAGATATGCACGTGTGAGAAGAGAATAAGATATTTCGGTTATAGGAAGGTCGAAGTAGAAGTAAGCATTGTAAAATGAAAGTATAGGACCTATAAATAGAATACTTAGATACTTTTTTTAGTTTATTTCTATGTTGTTTCTGTTTATTTTTACATATAAAATTCCGGTGTGCATGTATGTTCCAATTTTTTTCCCCTCTAAACGTATTAACCGAATTAAGAGCAAGCGTGATGATGAATTATTGTAAACTACGAAGGAAACCTTCATTTCTTTAAAATAAATAGATGATCATGGTTAGTGATCGAATGAATGATTACTAAGATATGTCATAATTTCTCTTTGTCGGCAAATAATCGAGTTATTCAATGAATACTCGAAAAGTTAAAGAAGGTACTATTTAGCTTCCCATATATACTAGCACTATAGGCAGAGGTGTATTACACAGTTACAAACCTACACATAGCCACCTATGAATGCTCCGTAATAGCCTGTTCCCGTCTACCCGGCACATTTCCATACCGTACTACTGCTTAAATTGTCCTAGTAGAAATACTTAATAATAATAATTTGAACCGAACCTAGGACCTCACGATCTCATGCAAACATAAGCGTAAAGTCTGGCCAACGGACCAATAACGCAACCTTTTTACCCCCGATACAAAAAGCCGGACCGATTTAAGTGCGATTTTTTTGTTTGAAAGGTGACTTGATCGAGAGTGTTCTTAGATATAATTCAAGAAAATCTGTTCAGCCATTCGAAGATCATCAGCTCTTTTCTAATCGTTGAAGGGATTTTCAAGTCGGGGGTATTTCAAATTGTAAATTTATAGTTATTATTAACTCTGAAAATGCACAGTTCCGAAAGCCCACTTGGAAAGCCCACGCCTCGACAAAACATAAAGTATTCGAATAGTGATGTTAAAGGTGTTACTTTACACCAACAAAGGCAGCGACAGTCACTGTTATCCAATAGCGTTGTAAAGTACTGTATTTATGAAAATGTTCATCGAGAGACTTGGCCCTCGCTAAGTCCATGTACACGCTATAGTAGCGGTGCGCATTCGTCGGTTGATACTACGCCTGGGCTATTATGAACTAGTCTACTCTACCTACCGAGGTAATGTGGAACGAATGAATAAAATCTGCGGTATTAAAAAATCGTTAATTACTTTTGGCTTGACATGTTTAAGCATTTCCCCAAAAAGTTACTACCGGATCGAATGAAAAAATTCTAAAATATGTATTTCTATATTTTAGAAATCAAAACATAAAGCTATCACTAATGCTTACCAAACATTATACATAATCATCAAAAGTGCATCATACTATTAGGTCTTTACCTATGAAATTGCCGTTTTATATGAAAAAAATCAACCGATTTTTTTTTTCTATATTTTTTTATTTCTGTAAATCAAAGTAATCACCCGTGCAATCGATGCATCTTTGGCATCGCAGTGGCAGTTTATTGATGCTCTTGAAGAAAGAAATCAGCTGGACGGAAGGCAACAAATTCTTCAAAGGCATTTTGTACTGCCTCTTGGGTATTGAATTTTTTCCCCGCCAAAAAGTTATCCAAATTAGGGAAAAAGTAGAAGTCTGTAGGCGCAAGGTCTGGTGGACGGCTTCACAGTACACATCTGCAGTAATGCTAATTCCATTTGGTAAGAAGGTGTGGTGAATCACACCGGCGCTAGACTACCAAATAGTGACCATCACTTTTCTAGGGGTAAGTTTTCTTTTAGGGAATTATTTAGGTGCTGAACCAGGATTCAACCAACTTGCTGCGCTTTTGGGATTGTTAATCAGAATCCATTTTTCGTCGCAGGTAACAATGCGGTTCAAAATTCCTTCGTTTGTGTGCTTGTTGAGCAGTGCAAGGCACGTCTCGACGCGTACTTCGCGCTGGCGATCATTGAGTTCGTGGGGCACCCATTTGTCAAACTCTTTTACCTTGCCAATTTGACGCAAATAGACCAATATTGTTTTGATGCTAACGTCGAAAGCTGCTGCTAATTCAGCCGTAGATCATTAATCATGAATAAATATCATCGGCTTCCACAATCGCCTTTAATTCGTCATTGTCGGCCAAAGTTTTCGGACGACCACGAGGTTCATTTTTCAGGTCGATTTTTCCAGAACAGAAGCGAAAACAATAACAGGCGGTGCGTTAGTTTGTAGTGTTAGCTTCGTAAACGTCGTTGATGTTGCGTGCCGCTTGTGTAGCGTTGCTGCCACGACGTTACTTATATTCCATAATTACTAGAACTTTTAACGTGTCCATGATGACGAAAAAGAAACAAATGCGATGAAAAAAGAAATCCATGTTTTTAAAATAAAATGAATTTGAAATTAGAATTCCTAGCCAAAGAATTAAAAAAAAATATTTGAAAATAGCCAGTACTGCAGAACGGCAATTTCATAGGTACCTATTATATCTTCAAAAATAAGAAGCAAGCATATACAATTGTATATACTCTACCTCTCTAACCATGTTTTTTTATATGACTTATAGGTCTAAAATACATATATACCAACACAAAATCATGACCAACACTATAGTGTGGTTAAGACCTAAAACTCTACACACCGTTCCAAAACTGTTTAGTTTTGTCGAATTAAGCTATAAACCGTCGTACCCAAGCTAGAAGTTGCCATGAGAACACTAAAGAAAGGCAAGTCTCTCGAACTTATTTCTTTATAACGGACTTCAAAGAAAGGAGGAGGTTTTTTAACCGACTTCAAAAAGGAGGAGGTTTTTCAATTTGGATGTTTATATATTTTTTTATGTATGTTCGGGTATAACTCCGTCATATATAGACGGATTTGCAAAATTCCTTTTTTGTTCGAAAGAGGTTTATTCCGAAATTTCATTTAAATTTTCTAAAGATCTGGTGTGGTGAGTTTTAGTTTTTTATCACGATTAAGGCGCATTGCGTACTTTTGTAAAGTTAATTATAGTTCGTCGACATCTTTTTTTTATGTATGTTCGCGATTACTCGAAAACGACTGGGCCGATTTAGAAAATATTTTTTTGTTTTAAAGGGTATATTTTCATCAGGTCATAATCTGACAGACTTTGGGATTATAACTGTGTATTTTTTGATCAGAGACCAATATTGTCATGATTTTGCAGACAAATCCTTTACATACACATACATACATATTTGTAAATATTATATAACAACCCGTTGCACATCTGTCATACTCCACTTGCATGGAGAAATACATCACTACATTAGTGGCACTGAGCTGCAGCCTACAGTAAAAAGGAGGTGCTACCATACTCAGGAAGATTTTGCATCATCTCATTTTGCAGAAGACTGCTAAGCTACGTGTTACCTCCTAAGAAATAAATAAATAACTACATCCTATATTTTAACACCGTCTGGTGACGTAAAACTCAAAACAATTCCAAACGTCTTGTTTGTAAATCTGTTGTTAATCTGATAGCAATTGCACGTCATAGTTCGTTAGCTCTGTGAAATATTCCGACTTAATTAAGGTGGTACTCGTTTTTTTATAACTTTTTTTACATTCATATGTACGCAGTTACAGGTACCGTGTCCAAAATAGTTTTAATTTGAAAGTACTTTTGTCGTCCAGTTTACATTTAGTATGTATAAATAAAAAATGTTTGAATAAAATGTCAGTGTTTCCATCCTACATCATTTACCCTACATTAAATATTTTTCTTTTTTTTTTTGGTCACTCAATATTGTTGCACCAAAAATGTATCTACTTGGTTTACAATGTTTTTTCTTGGTTAACAAAAAATATATATAATATAATATATTTGAAAGCAGGGACGAGACTTTAGACCTACAAACAAGTCAGGACATAAATAAGGTGTAATATAATTTTTTTAAAAACAAATCTGTTGTATAATATTTGTATTATCACAAAATATAACATCAATAAAAACTTAACAGAACTTTCAAACTTCATGTTTAGTAAACTTAAAGGTTCTTGTATGAACGTAACCTGGTAACATTATAAAATACCTACAGTGCCAAGTCGCATATAAATCTCGACTATTTAAATATACATAAAGAACATTGCATGGAGTAGTGTACAAGTGAAAGTGCGATAACCGCATGACTGAAGGTAATGCTAGGTTCTGTTCTACGGGTGGTCATTTAAATAGTTTCATGACTTTCTGCGTGCCTCAGCTCGTGATGAATTGTTTATAAATGAATAATTAATTTTATTCCTTAAAGTCGACACAAAACATCGCCTTAGCACGTAATAAAACAATGACGAAACAAAATAAAACTCGCCGGTAGTTGACAAAAATACGCTCGCGTGGCTCACGCCGTCCAGCCGAGCAGACAATCTCCGTACCTATCCCTTATCTGTGCAACTTAGCAAACAAAACATCGCAACCGGCAATAAGCATAAAACAAAATCGTTTCGACCCCACACACGCCGTCGCCCGAACACTTGGAAAAATCCCTATGGATTTTCCGCGCGGGGTGACGAGGGCGAGCGGCGGCGTGCAGGGGCAGGGGGAAGGAACGTAAAAGAGAAAAGCTGCGAGTTTTTATCTCGGCGCCATAAATTTTATTCGTAGCGTGATTTAGTGCGCAGATTGCCCCCCGCGCACCGCCCGCCCCGCGCCTACGCCTCGCCCGGGTAAGGCTGCTAGTCATTGTCAAAATTATTGCACCCCTATCTACTGAAGGTTTAAATATATGTCCCCGACACGTAGTTATGCCTACAACCCGTTCCTACGTTGAATACGACGTTTTGATGTAAATTTTATAAGATGTTCCACATAAAGAATTGCTTTTGCTCGATTATGTACCGAACTATCTTCAGTAAAAGTGAAAATAAAGGAAGCGTACAAGAATTGAACAAAGAATACTTATAGATACAATACAAATGTATCGCTAAGTATAAAATCCATTTGAACTAAACCTATTCTTGCCTATTGTATTATCTTATTTATTCTAGTGAATAGTTACGCAAGCCTCGCTTTTCTTAGCTCTCAATTGCACTCTAGTTTCCACTTGATTTGTTTAGAATATTGCCGCTAACACTGCATAAGCAACGAAGCGACAGTAGAATAATGCAATATTGGATCGACCAATGGCGCCATGCATTTCTAGAGAATGCTACAAAAAAAGTTCGCCGTCCTAATCCTTCATTCTTGCTTTAAAAGTAAATCTTACTTATTTGTCAATACGGAGCCACAAAGGCGTCCAAATACCCTTACACTAGATGAAAAGCATAATACACGCCTCATAATAGAGAAGCAATTCAGAAACTGTTAAGATCATAATGCCCTTTTGTTGCTCTTTTGACAGCTCCGTATTTTTTCGATCGGTGGTTTCGTGTTGCCGGCCAGTGCGTCGCGAAAGTAACGTTCACGATTTCTAGCGAATCGATCGCTATCAGGGGTGTATTTTATGTAAACACGACAAATTTCGTGATGTAAAATAGCAACCGCAGATGCGTCTGTGTTATTTTTATTGTCTCCGCGAGCAGTTGCGGGCTGCGGGATCGGAGGTTCGCATTTGATCCGGGACGCTCACTCCACACTGTGTCTTATCTCGGATCTGGTTTTATGAAACCCTAAATTTACGACTGCGGCGAGGGGTGGGGGCTGTATTAAGCCGACTCTCGAAGCTCGCTGCGACAGACACTTTTGTCACCAGCAATTCATGGCTGAAGCACGTTCGGCAAAAATTTTGCGTGTCAAATTACACCGAGCCAACAGCCGATTGATGATGCGATTAGGCAATACGAGTGTCGTTATAGAACGTACTTCTGTGTTTACGATTATTACTTATGTAAATGATGGTATAAAAGTTTCTTTTGTCGCGGATAAATAGACTTTTGCTTAAGTAATTTTATTGTTCTTGCTGAGATCGATGTAATGCTAGATTACAATTGTGTTCATACTAACAACTGAACTAACTTTTGGTTTATTATTAAACTCGTTTTATGCTCGACTCAAATATTTATTACATTCTTTGATTGTAATCATTTTGTTCAATTACAAACTTTTATATATAGATGATTAGGTAATATTAATATTATTGTTTAAATAACTACACAAAGGCAGTTTTAAATTTACAGAGACGGTTAGAACTACATTTAAATAAATTCCAGTTCCTTCATATTCTTTTTACTAATTACTATTGGCTTTATATAACTTTAAATATGAACTCGAGATTTTTGAAAGTATAATTTACTACATTGTCAAGCTTCAGATACAACTTATTTATTTATAAAACATCCAGACCTACGTAAAGATAACTGACAAAATGTTGAAAATTCTTATGTATATACTCCTTACAATCTCTTTAGGAATAGAGAAACGTGATATCCTTTTAAATGTATGGTGTTAGGTATTCCAACGCCATCTGTGACAGCTGCCCGAATATGAATAATTTAGTATACTACCAACATCAAATTACAGTAGTATCACGCAGAATCCGCAGATGGCGTAAACAAAATAAATTAACTCGCGGTCAGTATTTTTCGTTGCGCTAACAAATTTTGAGGTCAATCAGACGACTTTAAGTTAAAAAAATAATGTTGAAAGATTCCTTTATATAAATATGTCTTTACATAATCGACATATTTATACGTAAATACATTTGCTAATAATCATTAGAAAGTTTAAGCTTCATCTACGCCGTGAATGTATACAGATCCAGACGAGACAGCTTAAAATTAAAAAAATGTACTCTTATTTCGATATGCAATAAGGTACGTAATAAATATTTTTTTCATTCTGCAATTATGTAA
This sequence comes from Euplagia quadripunctaria, assembly GCA_963859945.1. NCBI lineage: Eukaryota > Metazoa > Arthropoda > Insecta > Lepidoptera > Erebidae > Euplagia > Euplagia quadripunctaria. The sequence continues at coordinate 19,490,079 of OY982562.1, read as the reverse complement.
ATTTATGGCTAATATGACGTTGAACGTTAATAAGAGAATCATAAAGGCCTAATTAGAAAAACTGGGAAATAAACTGCATGACAAAGTTGACTTCAATGGACCTACAATATACAACGATTTACTATTAACATCTGTGGAAAAATCTATTTTGAATGAAAATATAATAGACATCATCGTCATCATTTCAGTCATAGGACAAAACGAATACATACGAATCTTTAATTGAGTTCCCGCAAAAAATGGGTTTTTTTAATTAAGTCTCTATAATACTGAAGGTATCGCACCTTATGTATGTACGTGTTATCTATTGTCTTTATAAATTATGAAGCTATTTAACAAAGTACGACATGAGTCACTCAAAACAGTTACTTCCGTTACCATACAACAACAGTTAAATTATAGATTATAACGTCTTAATTAGAGAAGGAGGTTAGTCTTAATTACGGCCCGTTGGCCGGGGCGGTGGGTTAGCCCAGATACAGGCCGATCCTCTATAAATTACGCGAATAAATCCCGGGGAAGAAAAATTGCCCTCTGGAGCACATAATTCTTGCCTTGTCACAAGCTCTCCTTATCTATAGCCAATACCGGATTACAATGCGATTTTTATTTTATGCTATATTCCTTGTTACTCCCAACCTACATTACGTATTCCTTTATGTAAACTTATTTATTTTACCTATATGGTATACTAGTACTTATTTACTTTACTGATTACTTACTTTTATTCTTTTGGGTTTTAGACATGAAATACTATCTTTATGTAAGATTTGGATCGAAAAACTATCTATTTCAGAGCAACCATTCATGAAGGATTCACAAAAAAACACTTCTTTTTTTTTATCTAAACCACTGCTTTAGATCGACTTAGTGGTAAATAATGCTGGCAAACAGAAGTAATAATTTTCAATGGAAGTGACATGACAACTGTAGAACGTTATATGTGTTTCCCGTCGAATGCCATCGAAAGCATGAAGTTATAATTTAGTGGTGATTTGATTTAAAAAAAAATTCCCATGGTCAAGATCAAGGATTCTTGTTTAAACCTTTCTACTAAAAAAATTAATCATGGCGTTCTATAATTAGATTTTTTTGTTTCATAAATAATAATGCTACCTTTTTCTTGACATATCCAGGTATGGACACGTTTCACAAAACCCTATAGTAGCATCGGATGAAACGTGTAGTGTTGTTCTAAACCAAGGTAGTATATCCTCTCTTACATGATAGTTATGGGCGATGTGCTGGTCACCTGCCACCATTTGGTTTATTATATCCATCTTAGGGCTCCAATATCAAACGTGGTAGCAATTTGTCTTGTGAAGATTCGGAATTGTGGGCGTGAGATTTTTTTTTGAAGGAATACTATGAACATAGTAGATCATGTGTGTATGTCTGCTGATAGACTCTATCAATTTGACAACTTTCTCGTCATCAATTATGTTAATACCATCGTAGTGAACTGCAAGCAAAAGCTGATGAAATTGTTTTTTTTTTAAATAAAGTATACTATATGTTTTTTTGGTTTTATCTTTAATTGAAATATATTATTAAATACTTTTTCTGCGTATCTGTCACAACGTTGCAGAAAAAAACTACAGCAACCGTGCGTAACAGTTCCACCCAAATTAATATATTAAATATCTTGATACTACCAAAGGCATAAACCACCACATAGCCTGAGGGAAGCGGTTATCGGTTTAAAAAAAAAACAAAAACCAAGGTCACTAAGGATTTACACGACCACAGATCACATGGTTTAGGGATACTCGCATTTAAATTCATCTGGTATATACGAGTTATATCTTTTTAAATTTATTGCGACAACCAACGTTCTTGCGTTTCCGTTTATAGTCAATAAATTAATAATTTTCATTACAACCTGATTACATAAGAAATATGCAAAGTCAAATAACACTTAAAAGAAAATATTTACACATTTTACGATAAATATTTTCATATAAATGTCGAAATTAATGTTCTGCCCGCCGAAACGAAACTCAATATCGTCAGATTAAAGCAAAAGTAACAATGTTACACAAGTGACGATAACTACTACACGAACTTGACATACATACTGATATTTTGGTATCCAATAACATGAGTACTAATGAAAATAATATGTATAACTAAAAACATGTTACAATAAAGTTTTTCGAATAAAAGTTGTAGTAGGCAGGTAGCGGTAACGTCATGGCTAAAACGTTGGCATTGATGTCACTCGGTACACAACCGGATTGAACCCCCTTTATTTGGATGTGAACTTCTTCGGGCAATCACGAAGAATACTAAAACATCTAAAACCACTCGATATATCTACCGTTCAAGTTGTCTTTGGACACAGTAATCCAGACACATCCACAGGCCTTAACCGCTCTTTGCCCCGAGGTGAAGTATCGCTTCGCTCTATTAAGCACTACAAGCTTTTTGGATGCCAGCTTGGCCTTGCCTTCCAAGTGATTACGAAACTAGAAACGTCGCTGGAAATGTCGACACCAAGATCCCAATACTCTCTGCAATGGTGGCCATCTTGAGAAGCGCGTGAAAAATCTTAGCTGACCTTTGAAAAAAATGTGGTGGCATCCGCTTCTTACCAGCCGAATGGAGGTCTCCGCTAATTCATATCTATTTTCTTGAAAGGCTCCAGAGATAGCTAAGCCTGCTTTGTATATTTATATTTAAATCTTTCTGCTCGCAGAACTAAAAGAGTAACGTTCTCTATCCGTTAACGGTTAAGATTACGTCTGGCATGGGTTGAGGTCTCTACTAGTCCGTATGTATTGGGTCCTACATATGTAAACCCGCCTGGTAAGTATATAAAGAGGTATTTGTCCTTCAAACCCGACAGCCACCAAGTACATGAACACTTTGCTCAGCTTGCACTCTTCGGTTCGAGAGAATCTACAATCCGAATTTAACAGTAGACTCTTAATTAATTACCTAAAGCATACGCAGTGAAACACAATGCCTTAAAATGTGAAGAAAATAACCCATATTTTGAACCATGACCAGGTTTTCTATTCAAACACTCGATATTAGATTAGGCCAGTATCATCATATATCCGAATACAATTGACACCATCGACCTTTCGAAAACACTAATGGAAATCTTTATAATTTTATTATCCTGATCGATTCCATTAATAAACTCAAAAAAAGACCCAAGAAATAAGTTTAAATGGATACCAGGCACCCAACACCCCTTAAACCAACAATAAACCAACAACTTTTCACAAGGAAAGCAATCTAACTCAAAATTTGTTTTGAAAGTGCAAACATACTCACGCAATAAGAATCTAAATAAACCCAACACATTATAACTAAGTAACTACAACAATACTTGAGCTAATATTTTATAATGTTAGCCAACAATATCTTTCTAATGGACAATGACAAATGATTCCCTTTGTCAAGAATTGAGATGTCACGATGGAGGCATTGTAAGCCAACAAACGGGCGAATTCACGAAATATACAGAAAAAAAATCTCAAAATTTCAACGAAATATTTTGACAAGATAATGTATGGGCAGGTACGAGGATATGACAAGCTAATGATTTTTTAATAGTGATCTAAACGTGGGCGAATTTCGTGAAGTTTCGTTTTTTGTTGGTCGTAAGCATTTCACACTGTCGCTGGCATTTTGGTATTACGAATAAATCCATATACATACTTAGAAAATGGGACGTAAATTATCTGCAAAATTTTCTCCTAGAAAGCGGCGTTCAGAAAGCAAAAACTACACCTCAATTGGTAAATAACTTTAAGATAAGCCTATGTCTTCGAGGTCAATTAAATAATGTAAAAAAACGAGAACTCGTGCCCTAAGGGGTCATTAAAAACTTACATTCCGAGAGTCGACAGTCTAAGATAAGGTACGCGAACATTGTTTTAACGAGAAGGTAAGCTGAAGGACAAACTTAACTATGCAGTGGAAATAAATAGCAGATGTACAGGAAAGTCTACAGCATCCGCCTACATTATGGTCGATGCGCTAACTGAAAATGTACTCGTATATTTGTAGTCCGTAAAAAACCTGTTATATTTCTACAAATTAAAAAAAAACATTTTTGCTTACATTTTTTGATTTATCGAAGTTCGAGTATCAAAAAAAAAATATGTGTCAGATATAGCAGATTTCCGTTTGAAATGAAGCCGCCTTCCTCTTGCCAGCCCCACCCTAAAAAGACTAAGTATACTATATATACATGCGGTTGATTTGAGAACCTCCTCCTTTTTAGGGTTCCGTACCTCAAAAGGTAAAAAAAGGAACCCTTATAAGATCACTCTCTTGTCCGTCTGTCTGTCCGTGTGTCACCACCGATTTTCTCAGGAACAGGTGGACCTAGCAAGTTAAAATTTATACCAGATATTATATTATGTATTCTATAGTCCCTATTAGGTGTATAAAAGTCAAAGTCCTGAGTGAACACGATAAAAAGATTTGGGCAAATTTAGATTTTCGCGAAAACTTGTAAGTACCAAAATTTACCTTAATTTTCAACTTTTTTTATTTTTCGGAATTGTCCCTTTACTTGTGCTGTAAGACCTTGCTTTTAACCAAAATTGACAGTTCTAGGTCAACCGGAAGTACCCTATAGGTTTTGGTTTGAAAACCTATAGGGTACTTCCCATTTACCTAGAATCATGAAATTTGCTAAGAAGCAAGGTCTTACAGCACAAGTGAAGGAAAAAATCCGAAAGTTGTTAATTTGTTGTTATATCACATAAAAAAAGTTTTTGTGATTACAAACTTATACTTTGCGGTTGGATTGTTCACTTTGTTGTACATCGCAACCGCAAAGTTAAGTTTGTCTTTCGAAAAAGACGGGCAATAAATAATCTTTGAGAATTTATTTCCGAGATGGACGTATACAAGTTTGTTTGCTTACGGAACCCTCCGGTTTTTTTAAGGAAAAATTGGTTAAAAATACTAACGAACGAAACTGGAGGACTTATCGCAAACAATGTATCATTCCGATTAATCACAACGTATTAATTGTTATCGAAATACTGTTACACGTGCACAGGATGTGAATACTAGAAAAACAAGTTGTAAGTGTTATTATCAACTTGCCAAAAATATATTAAGGTCACAACTATTTGATTTTAATTAAATTCAAATCCATTAAAAACGTCCGTTATAAGTGTGACTCCCATCAAGATTTTATTACTATTTGGACTGATTATTAGTAATTAGGTAGGTAGGCTAAATGAGGTTAACTTACAAACACTAATTACCGTCATTTACCGTAGTGAGAGGTAAACCAGAATACTACAAAACTGCACAGACGACAGAGCAGAATGCAAAGAAGATTCGCTTTTACGCTTCTGCTACTGCTGAAGACACCCTGGAAGGTCTTTGGAAATTCCTCCGCTGTACATGGAAGATCCCTCTTCTATGTCATAAGAATGGCAACACACTAGTAATGTTGTACAGTAAACTACAAAGTAGCGTCGGTAGCGTAATGGCTAAGGCGTCGGACTTGCGATCAAGTAGTTGCGGGTTGGAACCCCACCCAGTGCACTACCGTCGTGAACTCACTCCTAACACAAGCGTTAAGCTTAGCTGGAGGGGTTAACGAGAATACTAGTAATGTGTGACGCACGTTACTAGTAATCTTTTCAAAAAAAAAAAAAAAATGAAAGTTCCATGGACAGTACAGACATAAAATTGTGTACAGCCAATGTTATGCAATTTTGCAGGTGATTGCACAATCTTAAATCGTACCTTTTTCTTAGTTGGTAGAAGTCTTAGTATCATCAAAGTGGCGGTAACGTTATGGCCAGAGCGTTGGACTTGCGTACAAATGATTTCGGATTTGAACCCGACGCAGTACACTATCAACTTGAACCCATTCCTAACACAAGCATTTAGCTTGTTTAGGGGAGTTACTAGTAGGTAATCTATGACACCCACTTCGATGACACGCTTTATTTAAAAAAAAATCTGATAGATTCGTAATTTATCCAAGCGGTCTCGCACCCGTTTGCCCCTTATGTTTCGCCCCGCATAGCTTACACAAAACGCGTTCGCCCCTTGAATGTCAAAAATGGTGTTGTTCGCCCCTTTTTAAAAAACATGGGTGGTTGGGTACCGTAATAGGGGGCGAAAGGAAGCTTTTAGGTAATGGGGCATATTATAATTATAAGCAACACAAAACAAAACAACATATTTTAAAAATCAACCCAAAAACACTAAAACTGTAAATCATTTCAATTATAGAACTAAAAAAAAAGAAAATTTATTAGAAGTGTTTGTTTAGTACTTCTAATAAATTAAACAGTACTTTTTTCATTACAGCTGAACACAAAAGTACCACGACACACGGTTCTGCTACAATATTTTATTGTACACATACCTATATCTTCGATCTTTATGGTTCAGCACTGCCTGATTTTATACATATGTATCCCTATTGAAACTGTTACTGTACTAAGGTAACGTTTATTAGAATGGTATTTGAATTTAATAGGCATTACAATTTAAACGCTCAACAGCTGTATCTTCATAACCATGACATTCACATAAAAACTAACTTACACTTAATCATCATTGCGTTACAAAATCCAACTTTTTTCCGCGCTCTCAACGCAATCCATCTTTCACGATCACTACCTAGTCATAATTAATTTATTAAAATATAAAATTGTTCATTACGAATTCTAACTATTTCTTCGAGTTGCAACCTAATTATTTCATATGATATTACGTATGTATAACATGTTACAACTGCAAGAAAACATTCGTTAGGAAATACCTCCCGTATCATCTCGTTCGATCTTTAAAATCACGCATTTTAATCTCGAACTTTGTTCTCACTGAACACTTATTGCGTTATACCAAAACTGCTTTTTAAATTTCTTTTTTATTATTAATTAATGTAAAAAAACACTTAAATGGTGATGCTGTCTGTAATAGTTGAGTAAGAAGGTTAATTTCATTATTATTTTTATTTATTAGATAGATTGAACTATTTAGATATAAATTATTATAAAATTAAACTGTAGTATTTCGATCTTAAAATAAAGACCTAGCTAATATACGTACACATTTGTACCTAAAACGAAATTAATAGTGCAAACTAAATAAAAATTAAAACTTACCATGAATTTATGTTACGCTGACGCTTAATTATTAAATGTATAGACCCTTGGGTTGTTTTTAGCTACCTACTGAAAATAAAAATAAATCCAAACTGGTTTAAATTAAAAAATAATTTTTTGTTGTAAATATACATACAAACTATGTGATAAATAACGTTCTACCTTATGAAAGACGGCAAAAGCAAATAATTACAGCAAAATTATCGAAGCAATAGGTACTCGAAAGTTAACTCTACATGTGTTCTGTACTCACGTGTACTCTCTAAACGAATTCCCGATAAAACAACATAATAATATATCAATATACATACGTACGTACCCTGGAATCCAAACCCAAACACTGCACCGAGTATTGGCAAATCCGACATAATAACTGAAACTGTTACTTCATTCTTCAATATTTATGAACCATGGCATAGATAATATTATAATACCGCCATTTTTATTCACAGATCAATCTAAATCTATTTATATAACTCTGCATTATCTAGTAAATTTCAAATACGTACTAACATTATTTGCACTAGATAATCTAATCTACAAACTAAGCTAATTTATTACTAATTTATTTAAATCTTAATGACTATTATATGAATTGAATTCTAAGAACTCTTACGTTATTGTTCGACCACTATTCATAAATAATATAATATCTACAACTTTCAATTCCGATGTTCGAAATACGTTGCTCCTAATTTTATACAAGTTATGTCGATAGTAATATAAAACAAAGCAATGCCTGTTCGGCCCACGTTTTTACTAATGCGAAAATGCGATTCAACGATCATCATATAGTCTATCTTCAGATATTGGATTTATAATATTATTGGATGCATTTGTATCACTTTGTCGTTAAATTTGTTTGGATGTTCATTTAGAAAATGTTGATATTATTAAGCAGTGTTTGTTTCGTCGTTTACAACACTGTCTTTTTAGGGTTGATGACGGCTAAAATATAAACAAGGGTATGCAATGCAAAGCACACATTCAAATTATTGTGATACGCTAGCCTAGAAACCATAGCTGTTAACCCTGAACAACAGAATCAGCAACATTTCTTTTTCTTTGGGATAGGTGCTTCCGGCTATTCGGTCACTAGGATACTATATGGAAGAGGAAAGGGTTGACCATGTGCGAATGACAAGGATGGTAATGTGAGTTACCGAATGCTTATAGGCATCGTTAAGCCCTTACCGATTTATCTTCAGGCGGATCGTGTGCTTGTTTAACACCGTAATGGTGTAAAAAAACTTTTTAATTTAGGATATGGATATTAGTTCACTGAATATTATTACTTTAGGCACCTACTCAAAAATTCCTTGTTCCATTTAAAATAGAAAGAAAGTTTCCCTAGTAGAATAAATATAATATTTTAGTTCATTACAAATCAATATTCAATCACGCACTCATCACGCCTATTCACAATAATCACATACATACCCAATTCTCAATAATTGCATAACAAATGCGGTGACACAGCATTGTATTAGAATTTATTATTTTCTTTTGTTAGCAACACCAAGCCCAGTGGGTCGCGGTTGGCAACACAGACCGATAATGGCGATATTTATTTGTGTAGAGGAGATTATTTATTTATTTTGTTCGTACATTGTTGATGTTTTGTTGTCGCTCCAGTGGTTCTGCAAATGGTTTGCTTTTATACTGAATAAACATGTAACAAATACTTTTCTGCAGTGTTTGTCTACAACGGTAGCCTTTACAAGAAAAAAATTAAATGTTCGATTTTTAAAACGTGAGAATTCCTTATAAGATTTGCAATTTGGATGTTGAATAGCTTGTTAACGACAGATTATAAAGGCTATCATAGAGCTTCGTTGGTAATTACTTCATTATCTTCAATATTTTATTGAAAGCAAAAGTATTTGTAACCAAGAGATCAAATTTGTTTGTTTGTTCGCATTTTATGCGCTGCCACACCTTTCATCCGATCATCGTGAAAGCCGCTGGCAAATACTAGTATTTAATCAAATATCCGATATTGGACCGTGTTTAGCACTGATATTGATTACGACGCACTTTAGCGATTAGTTAAAAATAGCGCTATGTACACATCTGATACTAAGCAATTAAATATCTTTATCTGTATGTTATATCGGTAGTATATTTTTGTGAAACTAAGTTGGCAACGTGACCGTGACCACGATCGGTGCAATTTGATCGAAACATCTGGTAAAAAAAGGTATTATGGCGACTATAGACTCTCTATCAACACAATAACGAAGTATCTAGGGATAAGTGTGGCAAGTGTCAAGTGTGGCAGGATTGGCAATGCACAAGTGACTGTGCATTGCCAATCCTTTAGCCCCCCGAGCTCTGGTTACTTCAATCACCAGTACAAAATCATCTCGATGGGCCTGTTGATCCAGTGGTTAGTGATCCTGACTGCTGAGCTAGAGGTCATGGGTACGAATCCCACCACCTCTATTCATAGAACGATCATTTATTCTATGTCTGGGTGTAATTTGTAATATGTATGTAATTAGTAATATAAAAGTTAAGTATGTTTATCAGTAGAAGATTACCATAGTAACACTACACACTAGGCTCTGCCTAGTTTGGGATTAAACGGCCGTGTATGAGGTGTCTCGTTACTATTATTTATTACTAGCAGTTCCCGCGCGGTTTCGCTAGCGTGTACATATTTATATATTTTGCGTGGAACCCTAATTCTTTTTCAAAAATAAAAGTAGCCTAAGTTACTCCTTATAACACCAGCTATCTGCCAGTGAAAGTCCCGTGGAAATCAGTCCACCCGTTCCGGAGATTAGCCGGAACATACAGACAGACAGACAAACGGACAGTGTTAAAAAAACTATTATTTTGACATTACAAACAGACCCTTCAATTTTATTTATTTGTATTGATTACTATCTGGCCTAGCGCAAGTTAGCAGCGCTATTCTGTAGATTGAAGACAACACAACGGACTGTTGAACTAGGAGAGTCAGAGGATAATTCCTAACCTCTCCCTTCTCCCCCATTAACTAAATTGGGATATACGTGGTGGGATACCACGTCATATCATTTGGCCCTGGAAGAATTACATAGTCACTATACATACTAATTTCAAATAGGTACGTACCTAAGTAATCTATATTTTGAAACAAAAAAGTTCAATATTAAATCGCGTGGGCATACAGAATAATATATTTTTTAAAGTCCAACAGAGTACACAAAGGAGAAAAACAAACAGCCATCGTTTATCTGGCTCGTAGTGTGATGCCTTTGTCTCGCTACTTCAGAGACTCGGTTAAATGCTCTGTTAAGCACCACGCAACAAAGGATTCACAGATTATACCACTGTTTTATGTATGTACACTGTGTAGGTTTAAAATCGAGATTTATTTAAAAAAAAAAAGATTTAAGTGAAAGTTTTGTAAGAGAGGTTGATCTACTTTCAATACATCAGTTCATTATTATCTCATGATAGGAGACCGTCGTGTTGCCATGATTATTAAAAGTCTAGTTCATTTCAAGGATTTACAGAGACTCGGTTAAATGCTCTGTTAAGCACCACGCAACAAAGGATTCACAGATTATACCACTGTTTTATGTATGTACACTGTGTAGGTTTAAAATCGAGATTTATTTAAAAAAAAGGTTTAAGTGAAAGTTTTGTAAGAGAGGTTGATCTACTTTCAATACATCAGTTCATTATTATCGTATGGTAGAAGACTGTCGTGTTGCCATGATTATTAAAAGTCTAGTTCATTTCAAGGATTAAGGGCACAGCAGCTTTCGGCATGAATTGGTGCCGCCCTACTCGTCCAGCACCTCAATATTGCGAAACCCGTGGTTAGTAGTCCCCAAAGTTCTATGAGAGGGGGGAATAGAGTCAGTACTGCACAAATGACACTATTAGTGTTGCACGTGTTTTTGCACCGGTAAACGCTTACTATGATGCGGACTCTTTGTTATATTCCAAATTAAATAATTGTTTAAAAAAAATTACATTATTTACAAATCTCGATCTCGAAATTTTCTTAATATTTTTCTGCCAGTAAATTCATCTTCAGAATCATACGAGATTCTTTGAGACGGCGGAAATGGGTACCTACTCAACATATTCAATGCATCTGATTAGTTTACTGTTTTTGTTATGGAAGCTCAATCATCTTCCTTGGACTTTGTTAAAGTAGCTATACTCGATTCTATACGCATGAGCGAAGGCTGTAGACCTGTAGCTTGCAAACCTCTTCAGCACTGGATGACAGTACCGCAAATTTTTGTTCTTAAAAATAAGCTTCAGTCGTTAAGCTCGTCGTGTCACCATTCTATCAATGTTCAATTTGATATTCTGAATATGAATAAGCCAAAGAACTGATTAAGTAAGTGAGATAATTAAATAGTACTTGCATAATAAGAGTTTTATCGAAGAGGGGTGACAGGATCGGCAAGGGGGTCGTGAGCTTGTTGGTCACCTAAAACCTTTCTAAGCCTAACTTAAAAAAAGTTCTAGAGGTTGACTTGTAATGTACGACCCATACGATTACAGCTCATCAATTAAAAAAAAATAAGCTTAAACAAGTTACATCTTTGCAAAAACAACACAAAGACAATCCAATCATGAATTGACAAGCCAATTTCGCATTCCCAAATATTTGCACACACAACTTTACACTTAAAACTAAACAATAAATCAGCCAAGAAACAAGACTGTCTGAAACAATTTACGCAAAAAATTACGTCGACCACCGGGATAGGCGGCTTCGGTCCAAACCCCATAATTCCACGGTCTATTACATCTAATACAATTCGGTACGGCCCGCCTTGTTACCAAACATTCCAGACATATTTATTGCAATATTAGAATTAACGACGTGAATACAATATAACCCCCTAAATAAGAAGATAATTCGGTCAGACTTTAATTCGTTGACAAAGATCGTACAAGTTCGTAATCGTTGAGGCGTGTTGTCGAAGCCGCGATATCAATTTTATGTGTCGTTTAATTGTGAGAAAGTTCGTAATGTGCGATTATTTTGCAATAACTTTAATGAAGGAGAAAACGTGGGTAGCCTTATGCTCGTAGTCTTTTTCAATTTTCACCATACATTTAAAATCATTAAAATGATCAATCTTTAAACTGTAACCAATTGTTTTTAACAGAATGTTATTATTTACTAACCTTATAAAAAAAAAACGAGCGATAGAGATGCCAGTAGCATCTGATCTCTATAGCTCGTCTGTGTTTTCATACGAGATATGATTCGGTACAAAATCTGTCGAAGAACAATGTTTTTATAACGTGGAAGGAACAACCGTTTTATATCAGGCGGTTCGTATGTTTGATTGATAACTTAGATGTATAAAATATATATAATATAGTTATCAAACAAACGAATAGATATATAGTATACACACTAACAGTTTGAATAGTTGGACATTTATAAAATACTAACAATTAGATAAAATTTAAAATTAGTTCACTTGTAAAAAGTGATTACATATCCGTCTATTTGCCTAGTCTTTTGAGTGCTTTTAACACGCAGAGTGCAGCAAGAGTGTTTTTACCACGACCGTTTCTAATATTTATATACAGTACTAATACTATTTCGTACTTTTTGAAATGTACGTTTCACTATATTTGAGTAGAGCGGTTTAAAGGTTAAATTACTGATCCAAAATTACATGGAGGTGTCACAATCTATAAATATATACTTGCTGTTGCCCACGACTTCATTCGTGTGGAAATTCAAATTTATATTTATACCACGGAAACGATTTTTCTGCTCAATTTCCTTAATTTTTTGTTCCGTAAGAACCTTCTACAAAGTATTATATCCTACGAGATATGATTCGGTACAAAATCTGTCGAAGAACAATGTTTTCGTAACGTGGAAGGAACAACCGTTTTATATCAGGCGGTTCGTATGTTTGATTGATAACTTAGATGTATAAAATATACATCTAAGTTATCCTACAAATGAATAGATGTATAGTATATATGTACACACTAGCAGTCTGAACAGTTGGACATTTATAAAATACTAAGAATTAGATAAAATTTAAAATTAGTTCACTTGTAAAGAGTGATTACATATCCGTCTATTTGCCTAGTCTTTTAAAAGCAAGAGTGTTTTTACCACGACCGTTTGTAATATTTATATACAGTACTAATACTATTTCGTACTTTTTTGAAATGTACGTTTCACCATATTTGAGTCGAATGGTTTCAAGATTAAATTAATTCTGTTAAAAAAAAATGGTTACTGTTTAAAGATTGATCATTTAACGATTTTATAAATGAACAGTAACTTTAAGCGATAACTTTGTGTTTACTTTTTCGCAGAAACCATAAAAAAAATGATGAATGAAATCGGTTCAGTCGTCCTCAAGTTATGGCGATACCACGAAAAATAGGGATTGAATTTTTTAACTTTTATTGATATATGTATAAAAGCGAAAGGATACTCACTCATCTACTGACTCATCAAGCAATCTGGAAAACTACTTGACCTGTTAAGAAAAAAAATGACAGGGAGGTAGTTTATGAGTGGAAAAAAAGAACGGATTTTGCGACAGGGCCGGCTTAAGGAGATCTAAGGGCTCCCGCACTTTTCTTTGAAAGTCCTTAGTTTTTGTACTAGAGATCTGAAATTTGACAGGAATGTTTTTATATGTAGGACACGTCAGCTAAGAATATATTTTACAACAGGCCCAGATTAAGTTTTATTTGAAAGTCCGGTTCGGTTAAGTTTAGGGCAGTTAAATTTTTAAGTGGTCAAAAGATATTTATTTCTTTCGGGTATTTGTTTGTTTTTTTATTCAAAGCTGGTGTTTTGCAACCACATAGTTTATAGGTAGGATAAGTCAGCTACGAAAGAATGCTAAGCTTAGAACAGCTGTTTCTTTAGACCTACTGCAGAAACCTTCCTTATTTTTTTTATCGCTGCGTTTACTTTTTTGCAGTTTCAGAATCTATTAGTGGACCAATTCATAAAACAACCAACTTATAAATCTCTGCAAGTTGACTGTTAATGCAATTTCTTTAAAAATATTCAAAAATGAAGTGTTTATATTAAAATCTAAGTCTTTTAAGCGAACGAAGTCGTGAGTAACACCAAAACTGTAATACCGACGATATTACTTGGCTTCGGCACTTTGTATAAACATACCACGTCGTTTATCTGCAGCATTTTACAGCTGGCCATACACACCTATTATCGGTGGAAATTAATAAATCAATCTAGACTTTCCCTAAAAATTTAAGATAAAGTTGTTTACTATTAAACATAAGTAAACAAATAAAATTTTTTGTCATAAATTTTAGACCACCCCTATAAATTCCCCCGGGAGTTTTGGTTCGGACTTCCAAGAGATGCTACTGATACGAGGTGTATAATATGGACAGAAACGTTCATCTGCTTGCCAAAAACATCTGTTCGCCTATTATAGCCCTTTTATACAAGTACATACATGTATTGATGACAAAGTTGTAGTATGCAATAATGCGGTAGAGATAAGTAACAGGTTAAGAACTCTGATACTAACCATTCGCTGCAACGAAGACGCGTAGAACGGCATGATGTAAGACGGTTGGCGAAACGGTGACGGTTGTGTGCATAAAGTGTGCGGCGAACGGATGTGTTAGTTCTGCCAATGGAACGTCAAGCTTTTATTATAATAATGATTGTATTTACAAATCATGCATCCACTTTATGCTCTCGTTAAAATATTAACTAAAATAATTATGAAGTTTTTAGGTACTCCACGAGGTGTGGTCCAATTTAAACATCTATCTATTCGATGATAAATCACTTAACGAGTAATGTTCATCAATAAGCCTAAAAAAGTTTTAGTAGCTCGGCAACCAACAAGGGATAATAGGTGTAGTGCTGTAAACCAAAAAACCAAACCAAAACCAAACAGTAATAGGCTGGTTTGTTATTGAATGCTGCTGAAGACGTCCACATTCTAAAAGGCATTTGACAACAAAGCGAAATAAAATCACTGTAAACCAAATTGTTGTTTTTTTCTTTTTTTATGGTATAGGGGGCAAACGAGCAGACGGGTCACCTGATGGTAAATGACTACCACTGCCCATGAGCACCTGCAACTCAAGAGTCACAAGTGCGTTGCCGACCTTTACTGTGGGAGTAATGGAGTATGGGAAGAGTGGGAGAGGGGGAGGAGGGAGGGAAGAGTTAGGGCCTCCGGTAACCTCACTCACTTGGCGAAAAGTAATGCAAGCATTGCTTCACTGCCGGTTTTCTGTGAGGCCGTGGTATCGGGCGGAGTCGAGCCGGTCCATACGTGCCGAAGCATGGCTCTCTCACGTAAAGGCCCTGATCCTTCCCTCTCCCCTATTCCCATCCTTCCCCTCTCCCCTCTTCCTACTCTTCCCCCCTCCCCCTCTTCTCCTACTCCCACCTTACAGGCGGCAACGCACTTGTGACTCTCGAGTTACAAATGCCCATGGGCAGCGGTAGTAATTTACCATCAGGTTACCCGTCTGTTCGTTTGCCCCATATATCATAAAAAAAAAGAAAAAAGTAAACTAGTGTTGATGGTTTTTGCCATGGGTTCTACCAGGGTTTCTTGAATCCGAAGGTAATAATTACCAACACATATTGTCTTATAAAAAAAATTAAAGAAGCTATTCACAGAAAAGGAGTGACAGACGCCACACACCACAGAAATTGGAATAAAGGAAGGAAGATTGTTACATCTCCTCACTTAGCTGATAAATACTTTTTCCGGCCTGTGCAGTGTCGCACCGGACACCGATGCTGCAGGTCGTTACACTGCTTGACAAAACTAGTCCGAAAACTAGTCGGGCATCTCCGAAATATGAACACCACTAACGGAAGTTTTAATTCTAATACCTAGCAATAACGCTAATACTTAAATTTAAGTATTTCCCATTAAACGAAAACAAAATTACTACAGTAGGTATTATCGGTAGACAAGATACATATCGTATCTTACACCTGCATGCTGTATCAAACATGTTATCTGTCCGGCGTCGGTACTTTTATACAAGATATTTATGATACCTATCACGTTTCTTTTCTCCCTAGTTATTTGTTGTAAATAAAATTAAAAACAATTAGAATAGGTGGAATCTTGCCGGGTAGACTAAGGTTCCAAACCACAAAGTATTTCGAGAGTTTACTAAAAAGCACTTTACATTATCATTAATTGCAAGTGTTTTACTCGGACTAAATTGTTCAGGTAATTCTTATTAACCACTTTTTTTTAATTGTTTAATTTAATCAAATTAATCCCTCCATCTATGAGCTCATGAGTTTAAAAGACTTTCACGTTAAAATTGTTGAACGAATGTAGCAAATAGAAATATATAATAGGTAAAGCTAGTAAACGATTTTAGATAGATTAGATAAAGTCAATATCTCTTTAAGACCCTTAAGTAAATTATGGAAAGAGTGAATTAACAGACATAACTTCATATCCTTTTTTTATCGTGTAGAAACCCCCACGAGTCATCACCTTACCGGGGCAAACGGTGAGGTGATATGTCGGAATCGGACCGACTAAATCCACACCATGTATCGTCACGAGTAGGTCTATTGCAAAGGACCCAGGTATACCCTAAAAACGAAACCTCCAAGAATCCCTGCAGACCTTGGCCGCTAATTGATCACCAGGTGACCACACCGTAGAGTACAGGAGGCCTTGCGAGGGTAAGTAAAGATCAGAGAGGCATGAACGGAATACGTCGCGCCACCGTCGTCTACGGCTTCCTATTCTTACACATGGATGTAAAGTTTCTCATGTATCTGTTTTTTATGGGATGCAATTCGACGATTTCCTCAAGCAAGTTGACCACTTGATTCTCTCTTCCCCGTTTCACCATCCCACAATTTGTATATCTTCCAAAGTCAAGTTGATTCCAAAAAAAAAAACAACTATCACTAACTTGGTCAACAAAAATATGAATCAACAAATACAAGTAGTCATTGTGTACACAGATTTTCGAAAAGCGTTTGACAAGGCGGACAATGAACTGCTTCTATATAAACTGGCATTTAACAGTATTCGCGGTGATTTATTTTGCTGATTTGCGTCGTATGTAACGAATGGGTCACAAAGAGTCATTATTAAACGTCACCAGTCTGCTTTCGTAGATGTTACCTCTGGTGCCCCCCAGGGTTCAAATATGGATCTTTTATTATGATCATCAACGATATAGTCATTTTGAACATAAAACGACGTATTTTGTTGCAAACTAACCTGGATCGATTTACCGAATACAGTATAAAAAATTATAGAATAAGGAACAAGATTCAATCAAGCATGTCTAAATGTGTCTCACTCTCGTTAACTAAAAACAAAAAAGTTATATCAAACACTTATACTTTATACCAAACAGCCCTCAATAACTATACCTCCGTTAAAGATCTAGGAGTAATTATTGACAACAGGTTACACTTTGATCAACACATTAGCAAAATTATTAGTAACGCATACCGCATGTACTTATATGGCTAACAAAGGCTTTGTTATGAGATCCATCATCGACTTTGATAAAGCTAGCCTTACGTACATTCACCTCTGTTAGGTCTCAACTTGAGTATGACTTTTTTTACAAAGGCAAAAGTTTGTGAGGATGGATGGATGGATGGAAGTTTGTTACTCTTTTACGCAAAAACGACTGACCGCATCTGGATGAAATTTGGCACAGAGATAGGTTATAGTCTGGAATAGCACCTAAGCTACTTATTATCCCGGAAATATATACGGTTCCCGTGGGATAGATTTCACCAAAATTGTAGTCAACAGCTAGCCCTTTATACAACATCTACGTAGACAGCTTAGAGAGAGTACAGCAGAAGTTTATCAAAGCAACAGCCGGTGATTAAATTATGACATCACTGCCGTCTTAATTTAATCACCGGCTTAAACACCAATATTAGATAAAGTGATTTAAAGTCTAGAAACATTTTTTGAAATTATGTACTTATATGACCTTTGCAATAACAGATACGACTTTTCGTGTTTCGCGGACTGTAATAAAGATCGAGGTGCGCTAACGACCGCTCCTCTTGTCATACTAATGCAGTTCCTGCACTTTCGCATTGCATGGCAAAAACGACGTCTTTACAGATTTAGATTTACTTACTTTTTTTGCTGGTAAATTTAAAAGTGCATTATTATAAAAAAAAATATATGGTATATATGTAATTTATTTTTTCATTAAGATCATCAGAGGTGTATCTCTGCCTACCCCTTCAGGGACACAGGCGTGAGTATGTAAATATATATCTGAAGGT
Source organism: Euplagia quadripunctaria (assembly GCA_963859945.1). Classification (NCBI taxonomy): domain Eukaryota; kingdom Metazoa; phylum Arthropoda; class Insecta; order Lepidoptera; family Erebidae; genus Euplagia; species Euplagia quadripunctaria. The sequence goes on along the minus strand of OY982562.1, from coordinate 19,471,716 downwards.
AACTTTAGTATAGCAAAGAAATTGTAATATACATATATGTATATTATCATTCATGTAAAGGATTTACTATTCTTATACTTCAACTGTAGTTATTTCTCGACTTATGTTTTAACAATAATAAATTATTTGTCGTTATTGATCTTTTCTTGTATTAAATTATATATTTATATATAAATTAAAGTCCCTTGCAGTCTTAAGTCAAAGTAAAAACACTCGTTAAACATCCTAAGAACACCTCACCACCAAGAAGTGTGTCAGTCTATGTGGTTTATGTAACTATTGTCCTTTATTATTAGAGTTACACTGTTACCATATACGACAATTAATGAGATCAGGAAAAAATCATATTAGTGTGAACTAAGACCTACACAGAACAGATATTAAGCATATATATATCTATAACAATAAAATATTCTGGAATCGAATCCTGAAGGAGTTATCCAATGCATATATACATTATAATGTAATTCGTACAAATGTGGATTGATACTTATATACATGCCTACCCAGCTTCTGGTCCAGGAGGGCAAAATAAAAATTTTAAATTACTTTAATAAACTAATACGAATCGAATCAGTATTAGAAGTTAAACTGCAGTTTTAGATGGTCCGTATTACTATCTCATATCACTTCACATCTATTCTAATAAAACTAATACAGTATTGTAAACTTCTGGGAACTTTTTTTTTATTAGAGAGGTTTCGCTGACATTTCCGTCTGTCTTATATTATTAACAACCTGTACAACGGAAGAAATAAAACACTGTAACGGTATTGATCTTTTATTTAATTACCACTTAAGACCACACACGAATAAATATAGCGTTAAATCGAGTAAAGTAATAAATTGAAACTATTTAGCATACACAACAAGGACGAGTACCTACTACCGGTACTGTTTAAAATCGGTTTGCTCAACTTAATTTTGCATAATACCCCATATTTCTGGTAGTAAAATACGTAATGGCAATAAAACGCAAATTACGACTATGTTTAGGGTCCGCGATTAAGCACGGTCCATCAGAGATTTGGCATGGCGGTGATAAACGCAGGGGAGGTCCACGTAGTCAAATTATATATTTTGTATACGCGAACGGATGATCAAATTAGAGGCAGCGCCAGCGAAACCAGACACATTATGAAGTGGCATTTATTTAATTTGAAAAAATTGCTAGACGTGCTGTTTTAATTATATTGGCCAGGACAAATTAATTATCCAGTTAATACCAAGTTTTTATGCCAAACGGGTCTCTGAGGAAATGATATCATAAAGATAAAGACGAACACGCTAAGTGATATAAAATACTTCCTGTTTGTATTTCATGTCACGAACATACTTATTTAAAATAAGATTTCACATGACGTAAATAGCAACGTCGTCACATCCAGAAAGAAACTAACCATTACATTCCAAGACTTGGTTTGTTCTCATTTGTAACAGTAGCAATCTACATAGGTAAATTGAGGAGAAGTACAAAAAGAATGACAGCATTCGTAGCACGAGACCGACACCTACAAACAATAAGTACAAACATATGGCCTGCCTCATTAACGTAGTAAAACCCTATAATGCTAAATTCTGTCCTTACTTTTGAAGGTAATCACAAGAATAAAGTTGCGTCTGCGAATAAATAATAAAGCAGTAGTACTGGGGTTCAATGTGTTGATATAAGTTGATTCATGAGGCTTAAGAGGTTTGAAAAAACTTAAAATCCAGAGCCGATACTTTTCAATGTTAACTGTCACGTTACTGTCATATAAATTATATAAGTGTTAGTTTAGTTTCAGTGTGAGGAGTAACGCTGTCGCAATACATAACTCAGCGAGAACAACTTGACTGGCGAAGTACCCCCTAATACAGGAGACAGCGGTGAAGTAGCTGTATCTACACAGTGTCGTGGTCGCTAGAAGACGGTTCAGATGAACCTACTAACTCCACGATTGTTTATAGACACCAGCAATCGCTAACATTCACGCTGCGCATTGTTTAACAGTTTAGTAGGTATAAAAAACACGAAGACTGACTTCTAAAATGTACGAAACTCAATAATGATAAATTTTTAGAATAGAAGAATGCTTAAAACGATTATCTCAATGGGGTAGCACTTCTATATGTAGATAATTTGAACGATTAAAAGAGTAACTAGCATCATTAACACGGCCATTAGTCATTATCTAATGAGGTACACCACTAATAATATAATGTTCTTACGATCATTACTTTATAAACGACACTTGAATTTGTGTTTAAAAGGTAATGCAATGGCCATCTCGTTTCCTAATTCCGTCGCTCAGTTTATTTCAAACAGGTTTATCCGTCAATAACATATCTATTATTTTATTACTATAATATCTTTTAATTAATTATTTATGTAATTTGTATTACAAATATTAATACTCATATTTTAATCCCCCATAATCCTTGATCAATGGCAATAGAGATAAAGATCGACTTCCGAACGCATCTCAATTTCTTACTTTTTTGTTTAATGAAACTAATTATATATTTCTCTGGGAAGGCCAGTAGCTTGCGTGGATTGGTCTAACGATTGGGTAATATAATATAAAATTCATATTTCGAAGCTGTTATTACAACTTTAGGTCGAATGTGTCCATTCCGGATGTGAAAATCACTGGTCGGCCCTCTCATCATCGCTAAGTACCTATACAATCATAACATATATCGCTACAACGAGAAGCCTTCATTCCACACATATATGTTATACTGAAATGAATCGCTTGTTAGTATAAGCATAAAAGCGATTTTGACAGACAGAAAACTTGCCCAGTACTGGGCATAGCCTACCTCTCAGAATTCCCCTCGAACTATGCCGTAGTCCACCTACTACTGGCGGGTTGGCAGACGTCACAAATCTTCGAGAACATTATGGCAGAAGTCTGAATGCAGTTTTCGACATGATTGATGAATTAATTACACAAACAGCTCTTTAAAGTTTCGCCAGTATCCTATTTAAATATTATATATTATAAAGCCAGTATGTACTTAGTGCCTTTATCTATCTAAACAGTAGATTCTAACTGTACTGCCGAATTCTAATAACAATATTAATTTGGAAGTATGTAAAAATGTTTGTTGCTCCTTCGTGCAGTAACCGCTGAATATATTTAAATTCATAATTATGTAGATACATGTACGGGAATTAACGCTATCACGTAGTAGGTATCCTCGTACATATCCATAATTATATCATAGAAATTGAAGTGAAAGCTTAAAAGTTATATTTAAATTAAATTTGGGACATAAATAGACTGTACTGTATCCTGGATTACACAAAGTCCCACAAGAAGCGAGGTCCATACGCGCGAAATATAGTTCTATAATGAAACCAAATTACATAGACATTATTTCCAACCGATTTACTTGTCACACTTCTGAGCTAAAACTTTGTTACTTATTCTATCAGAAAGTCGTTTACGAAATTTTGACGTTTGGTCAAATTGTTCCGGCCTCATTGCTCTTTGCACTATCTTGGTTTGGGCATGGCATACTAAGGAATGGAACAGACAAGACACATTGGTTGTATACCTTGTCGTCAGGCACCGTGGGACTAAAAAGTGTCATTCCGTTAACCAATGTGCTTATATTTAAAAGCATTTGAATAACAATTGACCGTTTCGCACAATGATACGGAAAAAAGTTACTTCACAAAGTGACGACTTACGTAACGTAACCACTTCCTTAAACATCAACTGCTCGTAATCATAACATTGAAAGCATTCTTATTTAAATTTTGAAGACGTAATATCCTTCTATAATAAATGTAAGTTTTGACAATAGACAATATCAAATGTTTGCTCCTAACATACCACACGGACCTCATACCCATAAGACACCACTGACTCCCTGTTAGTGCAGGTAAATGCATTAAAATTAATTAAGGGGGAGTCGGACCGCCCGCGCGCTACCGTCCCGGCGGGGTGTCCGCGTGACGACTTCATGCAGCTTCCAGGAAAGGATTTAGTGAAACTAGTACCTGGATATGACATGAATATTTTTTTACGTCATAGGTCACTGGTCTAAACGATCTTATACTTTCGATATAATATACCCGCATGGTATTAGAATTACATGCAAGATACTTTTAGCTGTGTTTACATCCTGTTGTTTAATAGTATCTCACAGGTTGGATATGGTTAATTTTACAAGCTCATACCAGGCCCATAATATATTTATATTCTGTGCCCGTGAAGCTTATTTTTGTTACTAAAATACCCTGTAAGGTTTACAGCATGATTACACTGGAAACATCGTAAACAATGTAACATTGTATGCAAAATTTCAGCTAGACGGAATATCAGAAAGTGGGTCAAAGTATGCTTTAACAGAGCTATATCAAACTATTACTCTGTTGCGACATGGGCTCACGTAGTGTGTGCATAGCTTTGTAAGATAATTGTAATTTACAAATACGTTTAACACTTCTTTTATAACATTTGGTTCTGAAGAGTTACATATTACGAGGTAACCCAAAAAACGATGAATTAAGCGAGCTCATTGATCTATAGATTTATTGACTGTCATTCACTCCTTGTATTATAAACTTACGAACTTTCTAACACATATAACTCATTTCATATGACGGTTTTTGAATTCCGTATTACACGCTCTCTGCCCTCGTTCGAAGCAAATAGTTATAATTGTATGTTAGAAATTAAAATCTACAATATAATAGGTATTACATAGTCACTACATAGGTAATACAACGAACGGATAACTTACCTGATATCTAAGGCAGTCAGGCATCATAAAGGCAGTAGCAGAACTATTACCTAAGTAATCAGAGGTAACAGTAGTACCCGATACACCATGACTCAAAACTAAAATTGACTTTGTTTTGTTTTAATTTTTTTTTATTATGACAAGTCATCACAACTGATTATTACGCATTTAGGAGTATTAGTGCTACTGATTTTTATTTATGAGAAACTATAAATAAAAAATCTATTGTCTATTTCTATTTTCAGTCCAAAATGTTAATATACCTAAACATTATTGTATGTTTGTAATTGAATGCATTATCATTATAATTAGGCCTGCCATCACTTAAATTGCCAACCCCGGACAAAATCTTAAAAATTCCCGGACACATGCGTGAAATCGAGGCTCTTTCCCGGACGCCTTAAAAAACGCGGATTCCATTCAAAGTTATAGCATGTTATGTGATTCATCTACTACTACATTCCATTATAATTGTCCCCTAGCACAGAGTGTCCGGCTTTTACCCGGACACTTTTTGAAAACCCCGCCCGGACGCTCCCCGGACGCCCTCCCTCTAAACTAGAACAAATCCAGGGAAACCCGGACGGATGGCAGCCCTAATTATAATTCATTATCAATGTAGGGTAGGTAAGTACTCTAGAGTATAGGCATCCTAGAAATATATAATATTTGTAAGTAAACTTCATCAAACGTAGATCTATCGATTATGGAAATATCGAAATTCAGTAATATTAAAATATGTTATGATATTACATAACGAAATAGTGCCAAAGTATTGGTATCCTAGAAATACATAATATGTAAGTAAACTTCATCAAACGTAGACCTACCGATTATGGAAATATCGAAAATCGAAATTCAGTAATATTAAAATATGTCATGATATTACATAACGAAATAGTGGCAGAGTATGGGTATCCTAGAAATACATAATATATGTAAGTAAATTTCATCAAACGCTGATCTATCGATTATGGAAATATCGAAAATCGAAATTTAGTACTATTAAAATATGTTTTGAGATTACATAACGAAATAGATTGTACCACTACTTAATGCGTAATAAAGCAAATATAAGATATATATGGTTCATAATTCTAAAACAGTTTATACTGCATTAATTTGTATGCTAATTAAACAATTAAAATTTCACAAGTACGGGGATCTCATGAATCTCAGAAGTTGTGTTATCGGCTGCCCACTGCGCGGCTACCTGTGCCAACAGTGTCACAATAGGTGCCGGCCCTTAACTCACCAGCTATGAGTTATTGCGACTGCCCCTTAAATATTTCATCGATTTTATTGTGGCTCCAATGTCAACCCCGTCTCGACGATAGCTATAAAGACTGTCGTTAATTTTTTTGCGTAATAACGCAAATCGAGTTTCACGCCAAAATTTTATGTTAATCTAAACATTGTTTCTTACAATAGATAAAGAACTATCACCTAGTGTTTCGGGGAATCTATGTATAATAAAATCATTTTTAAATATTAACTAACTATGTCATCTTATGTACATTTTTTAATACATTTTACATTATTTATATGCAAAAGTTACACACTCACGGAAATCGTTTCTCTTTATGAATAATTAAACGTATTCCCATAAAGTTAAAGTGCACCTGAAGTAAGGTAAATACTTAAAGTAAAAAAAATAATATTCATTATAAATATGAGGACCTCCTAAGGGCTTTATACATATGAAATAATAACAATACTTCTAACACAGAAATATAATAGGATGTATACAAGGCTTTATGGAGTCAACCCGTGCTCACCTGGCGTCACCCGCACTCGTTCTCCCACAGATAAAAAACTCTTATAAAGAGATAAATTATTGCGTTATGGCTTTTTGAAAGAGTCCACTGCTGCTGAGAAATGACAATATTATTAAAAAGTACGCGTCTTTGTCACAGTATCTTTTTGTGTTCAATATATTGTCGCCATAATAAATGTTGCTACTTTATGGGTCGAGTATTGTACTCTGTAGCTTTGTGGACATTATTAAATATATTTTAAAGAGTTTTATTAATGGTGGGCGTCGTAAAGAGAATGTTTGATTTATTTTTTCGACGCGTGTGCTGGATGATGTTAGATTGATATACTTGATGTCCTTCAATCATTAGCATAAATTGTAGCACAAGTATGTAAAATATTAATGGGATTTTGTGTAAATGACGGGTAGATAAATAATAATAATATTGACGATAGAGCAACGGAAATGATAAAGTTTATCTATTACAATATAGTAGATATATAAATGCTGGGTTATGCTGGGTTTCCATTTTTGTGCTTTTCGATAAGTAGTCAACAGATCGATCAGTATTTATTTTTTAATTTATACTGATTACTGTTAAAAACTAAGTTACAATCGTTGTTGGATTTTACTAAAAATACTTAACTATGTTTTGGTCATCTGCTATGATCTTTTGCTGTAGTGGTCACTTCAGATGATCTAAGAATGAACTGCCTATAAAATGCACTGCCACTGGAAAACTTCATAAAAATAGTTCCATAAACTACTAAGTAAAACATTGACTAAGTAGGCAACCATAATAAATGTTATAAATACGACAGTTTTTGCATTTCTTCTTCACGATGCATTATTTAATTACAAGACACATTAACAGATTTGGATGGAACTTCCCCTACTACAATATTCTAATAATTATAAAAGTGCATCCCTTTGCTTTTTCTCATCAGTACACCGAAACTATACTTGCCATTATTTTGCTAGAAAAAGAGATTCCCACGCTATAAATAAACGTAAAACTTATCATATCAAATTTGTTGTTTTGAAATATGATTCTCACTCCTGCAAGTACCTTCACGCCTGCGGTGCTTTTATAAAACTCATTTTTATTGAATCGATTCGTTTATCTATTTGTATAGACGAGATCTCAAGAACAGGTACGGGAATCTGTGACCACAATTATATTTTTTGCCCCACATGTAATAAGATAAATTTGGTTTTATTCGTTTTATAATGTGTTTTACACCTGCTATATTTATTTAACGATTGCTATGGAACAGAAAAAACTTTACAATAGTTTTATATGCAAATGTATTTATGGAGTGTGTAAAAAATTTGTTTGACATTACTTTCCATTGAAGCCTAAGTAGAGTTGCACGGGCGCGACTATTCAATTGGATAAATAAACATTTAAAACTGAGAAAATCTCTACTTCTAACAATTGTACGAGCGCACTCGAGACAGTCCAAACTTAGGTTTTTTAACCCTCGATGCAAAAATAGGGGTGTCATAAGTTTGACGTGTCTGTGTGTCGGTGGATTTACGTGCGATTTTCTTTCTTTGAAAGGTGACTTGATCGGGAGTGCTCTTAGATATAATTCAAAGAAATCTGTTCAGTCGTTCGAAGATCATCAGCTCTTTTCTAATCATTGAAGGGATTTTCGAGTCGGGGTGTTTTAAATTTAAAATTTATGATGTTATATATTAAACAACTATTTTGGTAAATAAGCGAACGGCTCGCCTCCACAGCCTTGTTGCTCTAATTTGAGCACTACTTCCGTGAAAATGTAATGGATGTTTATTTTATAGCTGTCGCACATATGTATGTCTAAATACATAATGTTTTTGTATTTCTTTATATTATCTTTATTGAGACTCTGATCAACCAGTTAGTTTGTTTATAAAAATAGATTCATGAGCCAAAATATGTAAATCGGGAGTGTTTGCCACTTTAAAAAACACTCGGCTGGAAATCAGTTTTCTTATCCCTGAGTAAAGCTGTTTTTCGATAAATATTGTCGTATTTTCTCGGGACAATTTTTCAAAGATACCTGGCTGAATCCAGTTCAAGACATTTGTCGAGGTTTACAGTATTAGCCGTCTCAAAATGGCATATCACCTTGGACTACCATCCACTATTTGTTGCGATTATCAACTTCACATCAATCAACATTCAACATTGACTTTCTAACTGATGCTTCGTAAGTTAACTTAATGATATCCCTAACCTACCTTACCAAGTATTATACCTATATGGGAAGACTTACTTCTCGCTCCTATACGACATGTAAGGCAAGAGGTTAAGGCTTACCAAAACCAATCTTGGAAATATAATTTTGACCCAGAGGAGATATTGGGGCATGAATGTGTAGAGCAACCATTTCATGACGAGGTTTTTACGAAGAAACAGACTTGTAATACAATAAGACAGATATCCAAAAAAAAAATGAAAATAACGGGTAATGACATATTACAAAACATAAACCTACCTACAACTACTACTACTAATAACATGTTCAATAACAAAATTCAACACGCGAAAAGAAGATCAAGATTCTACTCCTAGCTTACTGCAAAAAGTAAAAAAAAACATTTATAAGTATATTAGGAAAGTTCCTTAAAATTACTCTTTTATTAAACATTATATTCATATTTAAAGATTAAGCCTTTTTTCATAGAACGCTTAGGCAGAGGTGTAAACGCTCATAATATTTCTATTACTCATAAAGATCGCATGTAATCACATGCGACAGAGTATACCTTGACCAAAAAAATAAGAAATCCGAAATAAACTCCGATCCGGAATCAAATTAAGGATGTCAGCAGAGGTTTAATTTCAAAATAATGTGGCCTGTCTCTTAGGAGCGAATTTTTTTGGTTTTGTCAAAGAAAACGCTTTTGGACACGCTTGAGACGCAAGAAGTGGGTAATCTTGGTTATTGTGTGCACACAATATAAATAGATTAGTGTGATTTTATCATTTATCAATCTGTATAGCTTCTTTCAATCTACGACTTTACATAATAGAACAATATAATTTGTAATCCCTGGAACACAGCGATTGCCTCTGGCTAAATAAGACTAGGAAAAAAACTTGCATGCCCAAATTGAGTGCTTTGTGTCCACTGGACTACTAATTTAGTACAGTTATAATGAACACTGTAGTAAAATGCAACTTTGCTGTTAATGTAATAATATGTTATTATTAGGAGAACGTGTTTAACTTTCACCCGTCGCAGTCATCTGAAATTCATAATTATATACTTTCACTGCTTTTACAGGACCTCAGATAACTTATATTCATCTGCCTAACAATCGGTCCACGTGCTCACTCAAACCAAATGTGTACAAATATCACCTGTTCCCTGTCCCCCTTTCAGAGTAAGGATAATGTAAGTAATCAAATCTAATCAACGGGCATGGTCCACGCTAGCAATCTACTGAACACACTGTTCGCATAAACTTCTTTGTTGCCAACTGTGTTGATTTACCCAGTGGATACTTATTTCAGGCCAAGCAATAAGATAATAAACGTATTAATACGTCACGTCACCTGCTTTCGAACATTCGACGCACTGGGACTGTATGGTTGCAGGTGTCAGAGAAAGTAAAGGAAGGCTGATTGTTGAAGTAGGTTCAGGTATATAGTAAGCTCATTCATTTTATACCCTCCCCCTCCCCACCCTTGCTGGACTTCGTAAAATGATAAATATTTGTGAAAAATACGCGTACGCACACGGCCTTACATATATTGCAAAAAAGACGGCAATCATGATTTTTAAATCCAGACGGGGTCCGGAGAAGATACCCAACTTCAGGCTTTGTAACAGCTCCCTAAGTATAGTTTCTAAATTTCAATATCTAGAACACTATGTCATGATGAAAATGATGATATTGAAATAAAACGGTGTGGCCTCTCAGCTCGCAGTAACATGCAGGCGAGGCGGTTCGCGCACTGCTCCAATCAGATTTTTTTTTTATTGAAACACCTTAATGAAGTTACTAGCAATCTCAATAATGTAGCAAAACCAATAAGAATAAATCCAGTTGACACTTTATGTAACCACGATTATCATTTATTAGACAACTAAGCTGACATACAAAAAAATGGCAGTGCACTGGTGCGTTGCCAATACCTGTCAAACCAGATTGTTGAGGTAGGTTCAGGTAGATAGCGGTGCTGTGTTGCGCCTAAAGGCCGTGACCGAAGAGGTAGTGAGCGGTGGCGGCGTGGTGTTGGCGTTCTCGTTGGACACCGCCAACTCATTCAGTAGTCTGCCATTCAGCTACATCAGGAAAGCACTCCACTATCACGGGGTGCCTGGGTACCTGAGGCGCTAGTGTCAGTCTATTTAGAGGAGCGTACCTTCATGTACGAAGACCAAGACAAAAATTTAAGTCGTCGGCCCATGTCGTGCGGTATTCCGCAGGGGTCTGTCCTTGGACAACTCCTGGGAAACGTGGGGTACGACTGTGCCCTTAGAGGTGACTTCCCCCCCCCCGGGCTAGGCGTAATCTGCTACGCAGATGACACTTTGGTTATAGCCTGGAGGGGCGAACTACCAAGAGGCGGTGCATCTGGCCACCAGAGGCGTCTCCCTGGTGGTCGGGCGCATCGAGCCACTGGGCTTACTGGTGGCCCTGGACAAGACGGAGGCCCTTTTATTCCATGGGCCCCGTTGTGGTCCCCCCCCTGGTGCCTCCATCCTCGTACCGGTTCAGGCCCACATCAAGTATCTGGGCCTGATACTTGACGGAAGGTGGTGCTTCGACGAGCACTTTCGACAGCTAGCTCCAAAGCTGGTTGGCGCTGCGTCCACCTTGCGGCAACTCTTGCCCAATTTGGGTTTACCCAGGGTCGCTACGAGACGGCTGTACGCGGGTGTTGTCAATGGCACTCTACGGTGCACCGGTGTAGGTGGAGGCTCTGACTGCCCAGAATAGCTTGCGCCTCTGGCGCCCTCAGAGGGTCATTTAGCATTAGCCGGGACTCCCCCGTAGGATTTGGAGGCAGAAGTACTCGCCGAAGTCTATCGGCGTACGGCCGAGTTCCGGCAGCGGCAGTCGAGGCCGCATGCCGAGCCACGATGGCTCGTTCATCGTCGACTGCCGGTCCAGCCGGTCATCGTCGAGTGGGCAGGGTGGCAGCACCCTTCCCTTCCGACTGACATAGGTCCTTTCCGGGCACGGCTGCTTCTTGAAGTACCTGCATTCGGTCGCTAGGAGGGAATTGAGTCCCGTTTGTCACCACTGCGAAAAAAAAATCCTCCGCGCATTTTCCTAACTAAGTTGGGGTCGGCTTTCAGTCTAGCTACGATACGGTCGAACTTCGATATTTTACGTGAAGCGACTGCCATCAGGCCTCCACAATCCAAGTACTACAATACAACAACTGGTTACAACCCAGTTGACACTTTAAGTAACCACGATAATCATCCCACTAATATTATAAATGTGAAAGTTTGAATGGATAGATGGATGGATGGATGGATGTTTGTTACTCTTTCACGCCAAAACTACTGAACCGATTGCGATGAAACTTGGTATGTAGATAGCTGGAGACCTGGATTAACATATAGGTTACTTTTTATCCCGATATTTAAACGGGACTTACGTGGGTGAAACCGCGGGGCACTGCTAGTTTTTAATACAAGTAAGCTGACATTCAAGAAATGGCAGTGATGTCACTCGTGCCTTGCCTATACCATCTCACTCCTCGCTTCCCCATAAAACTCTTTGGATCCTTCTGGCAACTCCAGCCAGTACTAGTAACACTAAACTTGTAGTGTTCATTAAGTCCGGTCTACTGTTAAGGAAAGGTATCTTCCAAGTCTTTCATTTAAAAATTTTGCAATATTTCTAAGAAAAAATAATAATATGAAAGACAAAAAAACACTTCTCTCTTCCTCCTACAGTTCCAATGACTTGCAAGTACACTATTCATCCAGCCAATAAACACCTTGAAAGCAATTGAAAACGAAAGTAAATTACCACACAAACAAATTCTAGACAATCTTACTTTATATTTTCTTGAGGGCCGAAGTTGTAATGTCGCAGCAATCTGCTCATACTGCATCGGAAGTCGCGATGGTTAATAAATAATACAATACTATCATGTGGCGTTTAACAAATGGACGATTCGTGCTTTGCCACCGATGCACTTGACTCAGAGGAAAGATTATAAAAATCAGAGACAGGACATGTATTTTATTTAAACAATCTTTTTCACACGACGAAGTGGCAGACCAGCAGTTTGAAGGATTTTTAAATGTAATTGTGCATTTTCAAACATCCTAGTCCTATTTTATTGCTTTATTAAAAAAGAAACAGTTTTGAAATCTGTGTAGCAACAATCTTTCTTAATTTTTAAACTCGTAAAAATATTTTATACATTATATATTATAATTGCTTCTTATTAAAACAGAAGTAAGATCTTCAATCCTATAACTACATATCTGGGCAGATACGCTGAGCAAATTTTAAATAGCAATTAAAAAGAAATACGCCAATTAACGACGGAGGTAAAGAATTTATTACTGACCCGTTTTATAATTTTGTCTACACGTAGTCAAACGTAATGTTTTACACTAAACAGTAACTTAAATAAACGGTAAAAAGTAAAAAAAAGATTCATAAGTTCGTCTCTTCTGTAATACTCTTTGTAAGGACCCCCGCGATTCACCGGCAGCTGTTGCGTCTCGCTTGTTCAATACTATCATTAATATCACCCATACTAAACATTAAATTGATTTTAAAATACATTGAGCTCTCCAATAAGTATTTGCGGTCATTTGAAATGTGACTTCGTATAAGATTGTTAATAGTTTTATGACATTTTATAATAAATGGGAAAAATATTTTCAGAAAAAATGTTTAGAAGTGTAGATCGGGTTTATTTGCCAGCCGCTGTACCCGAAGATTGCAATAAAACTGGCTGATGAACACATAAATGTAAATTAAGTTCAATTTGTATAATGATCTTATGATCTTGCTGTCTCGGTTTTCAAAAGGGACTACAGGATAGCGCTCTTCGAAAAAGACATAAAACTAAGGGTAAGAATATCGGATATCGTGATATAATAAACATACATATATATTATGGCATTGGCACAGCTAACTATAACGGTACAAAACAACATATATATAAACTCTATATATTTAATAAAAGAAAGAAGAATAAAACTCTTTATTCTGTTAAGTATCATTATCTAAAGCAGTGCCTTCGACTACTTCTATTAGAAATCTAACAAGACCGCAATCATTAAGACTCACCAATAAGATTTTAGAGTCTATTTAGGGACTATCTTTACAGTCGTGAGCTTTAGTGAACGTTAATCTTATTATATTCTGAGGCTGTCGACTGCAACGATCCCAATAATAACAAGATAGTTAACGATCGGAATCTTTATTGAGTGTAAAATGTACTAGGAGTCTAGCCTTGCGTCCAAAGCGGTCATGGTTTGATTCAATAAATATGAAAAGGAAACATTTGAGTTATTTACGCTACCTGTTAACCAACTGTAGCATCATGGGAGGAGACTATTGATGTTGAAATAAAAAAAGTTAGACGGGTCGACTTGACAAACTTATCAATATTCTTAATATTTTAAGAAACATGTAACTATTTATTTACCGGATTGATTACAAAGGATACATTATTATACATAATTAAACAATGTCAATCAATACAAACCAATGTTAGTTTTTATATCGGATATGTTTATACAGTATTTTCATGTAGTTTCAGTATCTCTTGCAATCTCCTCAAGTATCCCTTGATCTAGCATCGCGTCGCATCGCAGCATAAAAAAATATTTCATTATTATATATTTTATTATGTTATAAATTATTATTTGTACAGGTATATACATACTATCTGTACAGGTATAACACACACACACACACACACACACACACACACACACACACACACACACACACACACACACACACACACACACACACACACACACACACACACACACACACACACACACACACACACACACACACACACACACACACACACACATACACACACACAGCCAGACACACCAATACTAACGATATACTAACTATAACGAATAATATGTAATACCTAAAATTCTTTACCGCAGCCATAAGTGTATGTGGATACATAATCTAATTTTTAACTGTAAACTTGTCCGAGGGGTGGGGACCTGGTGTCCTGAAATACAGACTATCCGTCTAGTTTAGGCACCAGTCTCCCACAGTACATCCCAATTAGAACAACTTAATTAACAACAATATCAAAGGTAATGTACTTCTACTGTATTGTGGTGAGAAAATAAATCATTATTATTATTATTATTATTATTTATTAGACATTTTGTTTAATTACTAGGTAATATTCTATTGAGAATATATTATGAGCGCTGCATTGATTTTTAATTAAAAAAAATCATACGGACGTGACGTAACGTTCGTAGAAATTTAATAATTTAATTTACTCATTTAAATATTCATAAAAATATGTAAATATTATAAAACGATGATATTTTATAAGTTAGACTAAATAAATAAATCAATACGATTAAAACAGCATCGGTTAATTTGCCATTTTTATAGGAATGGTTTCAATATCTTAAATTAATTATTTCATGATAGCTTAATACGTCAGATAATCATTACCTATAAACCTAATTATTAGAAAAATGTATTTAATGTAAACACTTCCGCTATGTTTGTAACGGAGATGATGTCAGAGCAAACACTGCGAAGTCGGGCATTTGTGCTTTGTTCGTCTTACTAACAACACTGTTTACAAAGTACTGTGAATGGAATAATAAATCTCTTGAAATATTAATGCTTATTCTTTTACAAAATAGAACCGACCGAGTTCGCGAAATGGTGATGCTAAGCCGATAAGTACTAGTAGTTAATGTGTAACTCACCACGTTACCAATACAAAATAAATGAAATGCCTTTTCTGTTAAATATGTGATTGTTCCTTTATGGTACACGAAAAGTAAACTTTAAAATTACTGGCCTCTGCTCACTTTCTTTAGGCACTGACTGGCCTGTTGGCCTAGTGGTTAGTGACCCTGACTGCTATGCCATAGGTCGTGGGTTCTATTCCCACCCGAGTCTGGATGTTCTTTGTGTCCGTTGTTTATATGTTTGTAAAGTCCCCCGCGACACAGGAGTAATTCTTAATGCGGGAGTTGTCTTTTTTTTTTAAATAAAACAAAAGAAATAAAATAAATTAGCTGGGAATCTGCAGATTATGGCTTGAATTGGAACCATGTACCATCTGTGATATCTAATAGGTTTTATTTCCCCTTTAAAGGCCCTTACCCTTCGCCACCGGGTGTGGTCTGGCCACCGGGTGACAGCGCGTGCCTCAGTTTGCCCACTTCACTAAACTTCCGGACAATAGTAAAAGGGGTGGACAGAAACATTTTATTCGCAACCCACATTCTATGCCACTAGATATAATATGCTTGTTATTTCCATCCTTCATGTAGCCGTAATTGCGAGGTAAAAAGTTCTAGTGTGTTCTTTGGAAACCACTACTACAACTACTGCTGGAACGCTCACTGTTACTAATACTATATCCCCTATTTATAGTTCTCTGTATTTGCAAGTCATAAGAGAACTTTGGTTCAATAATAATTACAGCAGTAAAGTAGACTTAAAACAAAAGGTTTTTTCATGGAATCTTATGAAATGGAGTTTGTATGTGTGCGTCTGTATGCTATACAAGTGTACTATTTACATATATACTGTAATATTCAAACCTCTTTTGAATATTGGTAGAAGCTGGCTGGTAAAATAATATTTGAATCGATATTCAAATAGAAGTTTTAAAATATATAATTGATAGAAGTAGGAAGAAGTGAAGAGTGTGCGTCGAGGCGTCAGAGTGGACTGCTGTCAAGTTGCTGTACCAGATCTCTTCAAGTCTTTGTAATAGGCTAATGTAAAAGAAGTTAGTTGAGTCACAAATATGACTCTTTTGATAAACCCCTATCCCGGACAACCCTCTCAGCCAAGCGAGGGCCTTACAATATTGCACTAGCAACCCGTCCTCACGTGGCTATGACTAAATAATTAGAAATGAAAAAATATTGTGACTATAAATTGAGATAAAAACTATCCTATCTCTTAATTTGGACCTAACTGCACACAGAGTGCAAAATTTAATTAAAATCGGTTCATAAGTTTAGGAGTTACTCGCGAAAAAACAACGAGACATATTTTTTTATATATATAAAAATATACACTTACAATCGTGATATGTTTGTACCCGCGTGGGTTAGTTCCAGGGTGGCCCTTCTAGGCCTTCTTATGTCCTTTAATAAAAAAATACAAAAATGGTAACTGTTTGACCTTATCATATAAATACTCGGACACCAATCGTTTAACTCGTGCATTGCGCACCATGTCCTAGCACTTAATTGACATACATATATATATATATAATTGACAATTATATATGCATGTTAATATTTTAGTTAAGTTTCACTGGATATTACAACAAGAAACCTAGGCTGTTCTCGGAACAAACATGTCTAAGAGTGTAATATGAAAGTTGATAAATAACACTAGAATACAAATTCCATTTTATTTATTATTTTATTATTCATTTACGGTAAAATAATAATTTATGATAATTTTATTAGCATATTTTAAATAACTGCCCAGGCTCAATTTAATAAATTAAATGACTGTGTGTTAAACTACCTCGTTAGAACCGTTTCACAAACTTAGGCTTATATTTGAGTGTGCTTGTGATATTTAAAGTTCGATTCCCGGGTAAGTCAAATTGCTATTTTGAGTTTCTGTAAGGACATTTTCGGTAGCAGCATCAAATCGTGACAGCATTTATTATACAAATAGTCAGGGTTGCGTCAGTTGGAATTCGCGGAAAGAATACTACGGAGAAAGCCATAGTCTTATTTAATTCTCATTTAATTACAGCTATAAATTATTTTTTCTTTATTTATTGCTAAAGTTTACGACCTATACGTAAGCCGACCAACTCACAAGAGAATATATAGTACTACCTAATCACTACATATTATAAAACAAAGTCTCCCGCCGAGTCTGTTTGTCTGTTCGCGATAAACTCAAAAACTACTTAACGGATTTTCATGCAGTTTTCACCAATAGATAGGGCGATTCATGAGGAAGCTTTAAGTATATAATTTGTTAAGGTTTTGTGTTAATTGGATGAAATATGATGATGATTGTTGAAGATGTCTCTGCTACCCGTGCAAAGCCGGGGCGTGTTGCTAGTAGTGTACTAAAATAAAAATAAAATATTTTGGTTACGAAGTTCTTTATAAAGTAACTAGCTGGTGTCCGCGACTGGTCTGCGTAGAATTAGTCCATTAGGTTAGTACTTAAAACTTAAAAAAAATCGATCGAAACGTCGGGTAACCAAAAAGGTATTATTCCTTTTATATATTACCGCGATTAAGTCCCGAGTTACACATCTAAACTTTTATAACCTATTTCACAGGATTGAAGATTTATTTTTGGGAAAAAAAGTATCCTTGATCCCTTCAAATTCATGACAATTGGTTTAGCGGTCAAACTTTCACATTTATAATATGAATACATATTTAAAAAAAAGTTTATGTAATAAGTCACTACATACACTCATCATACTCAGCCACTAGTGTTCAGCTGACTGCGAAATAGAAATTTAAGGCAAATCTGCACGTCACCGGTGGCCTGGCCACCAACCAAGCACGTGCCACAGTTTGCCCACTCCAGGCCACTCAAACAAAACTTCCGCAACAATACCAAGTGTTAAACACCGCCATTACCAGCTGCGCACGCGCTCTCAATGACATCATTGTTCCGATCGTCAAGTGTTTGCTGCCAATACCGGTGGTCTGCTTTAGGATGTTGATTGCCACTTAATGGCTTTCCTGTATTAATACGCAATTGAATTCTTCTGTTATCTACTAATTGATGTTTACATTTCCATATTTAAAACTTCATAATAAAATATTTGTTTTTTAAGTTACCAGAGACTTAATTTAGGTTAGGGCTACCAAAATATGAGCCTTTCATCCCCAAAAATAAACTATCCAGGGTAAGTTTTATTCATTCATAATAAGTAAAAGAAAGCAGGTATTTTAATTGAAAAAAGGCAATATAAATATTATAAACTTTATATTTCCTGTTGATTTTCGAATGCCTGTTCTCTAAATATGTAACATACAAATTACATAATACGTAATGATTTCAATTTTTATTAAATGCTCGAAAATCCTTACGTAATATGTCATAATGCATCCTAACAAGTACCTAATAAATATAGTATGTGTCCTCGTGGTATAATATTAATTAAGTACTCAGGTTTTATATTAAACTATCTGTGGGCTGTAGCTAGCGGCCTTGTGACTTTCAGCCGATTACTGTTGCAAAGTCAGTTTCTAAGAAAGATTTGTTGGCTCTGATTTTTTTGATGACCGGGTGCTTCTGGATACTCTGTAAAATGGTAATCTTTTGTAACCATGTTTATAGATGTATATTCCTTACTTCCTCCTGAAACATGTGTCACTATTTGTCTCTTTATACAGACGTGTCACTTTATAATTGGAGCTTGGTCGAGAGGCCAAAATAGCGGACTGGTATATACTGGTCAATATTTGAGATTGCCATACACAGAAGAAAATAAAGTCTTGCTGTGAAGCAATGGAACAACATAGGTTATCTACTAAAATAATTTTACCATCGTCATGTGTGGGTGTGTGTTGTCACTAAATTTTAATGATAAATTAGAGAACTCCTGTGCTTTTAGGTTTCCTCTGTAGTGTACATATGAATACTCAAATGAATAGATCTATACTTGGTCAACACAATACTTCGAAATCGCTTTCTCACAGGAACTGAACCTACAAATCAGTTTCGACGCCTTGGCGAAAGTATCCCAAGTGCATGGAATGTAAGACGATGACTTGCTTAAGCTAATTTAAAACCATTTTGGCCTGCAAAGGGCCCTAAACTGGAGCGTGAGCATCATATTTCGAGACTAAGATATGCTCGGAACCATTTAAATTGAAGTGTTGGAGATTGGTCAAGAGTTATATTCTCAGACGAATCAAAATGCGTGCTTGACTTTTTGCTTTGCTTTGACTAATGGTCCCACCGATTTTGTCCCACTATTACTATTATTATTATTTCAACACTAGGGTTTTAAACAATTTATTTCACTAAACTAGAATTCTTACTTACCGAGATTTAAAGGTATCTTTATGTGACCTGGATTCGTATCTATATGTAACCCGGATTCATTGCTCTCGAGTGTATTACTCGTCCTGGAATCTTCTTAGTGAGATTTAATAATAGACTTGCATATAAGTACTAATCACAACCTTAAAACCGCTAGCGCTAGTTCAACATGTTGATAAGTTAAAATAAAATTTTGCTCAGTTATGTCTTTGTAAATAAGCAAGGGCGGATCGTTTGAAATGGGTACAAAAGGGACCGGGGGTGGTTCAGATCCTATCGGCGTGTCCAAACTGCCACAGACAGATAACTGCGCATGTGAGGGTTGAATTTTAATACACCTTATATTAGTTGCGGTACAAATGCTTAATTGAAACTTATTTTATGTTATGACGACTGCCAGGGTATAGTAAAGGGTCTACAATTATGGAGATGAAACTTTTTAGCGGCAATATTTGTGGTTTATTATAATTTTGTGAGTTGAATGTAAATTTCTCTACTTTTGCCATCCGTGTCATGTATTTCTAAAAGTAGATAAGGTCAACCAGGTGTTATACGGGGAAAATTGGTTTAGCACTTATATCCTAAGTGCTATCGCGTAATAATTTTTTTAAGATAGTTTTCCCCGAATGTTGTAGAAACCTCCCTATCTTGGGGAAAGTGTTCGTCATAGGACTCAGACGGGACACAGTCTCAATTAATTAATTATTTGTAATAAAGAAACTTTCCAACCAAATATTTTTGCTCTACAAATTATGACGGAAGTGCCTAATAAAATTGGCTTTAGAGTCTATCGTATTTTTCTTTACTTTCACTGGCCTTGAGTTGGTTACTACTACCAATGTGGACATCGTTATCCGATTGCAAAAATTGTTTATTCTACCAATAGCAAACGGTTATCTCATCCTTTAAATAGATATAAAAAACAACTAAACAATTTGAAATTTACCGTGAAAAATGTGCAGGGACGGCATCGGGTCGATACTGAAACCCCCGCGTCCCGCAGGTGCGACGAGATAATCCAAGATGGCCGCCGAGATAGGACGTGACGTCACAGCGCAGCCCGCGTACACTCCCCGCGCGTCACCCGCCCCCGGCGCATCCTCGAAGCCTCTCGCCACCCTCCTTAGATCCTTTCAGAAATCCGCCGAGTACCGTCAACAAACAACACTACATCTTCATATTATAATTCTTCTTCGATACGTGTATACGTTCTAACTGGTTATTGTAATATGCACGTGCTGCAATATCCAAGGGATGTCAAATTTTTAAAAATCCCAATATAATCCCATCCTTCTGGTGCCAATCCTAAGCAGACTGTTGCCGTGTCTAGTTAAAACTGTGAAATGGTGTTTTTAAAATTATGTAATTTACTAGCAGTCCGCGCAGTTTCACCTGCGTTTATGGTCAATGCTCCGTTCCTATTGGTCTTAGCATAATGATATATAGCCTATAACCGTCCTCGATAAATGAGCTATCTAACACTGAAAGAACCAGTATTTCCCGAGATTAGCGCGTTCAAGCAAACAAACAAACAAACTCTTCAGCTTTATATATTAGCAAAGATATCAAACGCTAGCCGTCCCCGTAGTTTCCCTTGCGTTTATGGTCACTGCTCTGCTCCTATTGACCGTAGCATGATGTTATATAGCCTATAGCCTTCCTCTGGGCTATCCAACACTAAAAGATTTTTTTCAATTGGAACCAGTAGTTCCTGACCAACCAAATAAACAAACAAGCTCTTTAGCTTTATAATATTAGTATAGATGAGCAATGAGGATGTATTAAATCCCTTAACCCTATCCACAATAGAAATCGAAAATAATTAATTGATACCGTAGATTACCTACATGAAGGATAAAAATCCTTGGGATTAAATTACTTTGAACAAACCATTAACATTGTTATCAAATGAAATGAAATCAGATCAAAATCATTTATTTCAGTTAAACCCATTATAGGTTTAATTGTCAGGAGTAGGTAGTAGTCAGTCAGACTAAGTCAGTCGTGAAGTTAGTTGCCTGTTCCAATAAGTAGAGAACAGAATCCTGTGGAGAAAAACAGGCAAGAAACTCCAAGGACACTCTTTTTCAACATGTTTTTTACAAGTCTGGTTACATTGCTTACATGCGCAAATTAAATGTGAGGACAATGTAACGTATTATTCTAAACTATAAACAGTCGCGCAAACTTTTACTATATGTAAGTAATAGCAGTTCGGAGATGACCAGCCCCAACCAACGGCACTCGTTCACGAGCATGACGCACGTGCCAGCCATCGTCCACTTCAACCATATCAAAGGGAGCCGAACGACCCGACACATACGCCACCATCGGCATATCAACTACAGAATTAAAAAAGCGACACATTTTTAAGATCAATATCTTAAACCGGTGCTAAGTTTAACATATCTTGACGTGTGAACAATTTGTAGTTCAATACAGTACAGAAATTAAATTTAAATTTGAAGTTTATCATTGTCTGCCGCGGCGAAGGTGACGGGCCCAAACCCTTCCCTTCTAGACCTCCCGATCAATGGCAACAGCTAAATACCTGGCTCCTACCCACGCATAACACCCTAAAACAGCATCGGGTTGCATGTACTGGGCCTTACCTTAATGTATGTACATTATGTATGTACAGAGAAATCAATCGAGTAATACCAATACCAGTACAATAATGACGTACGTCAACTTGGGGCTCTGGAATAATGGCCTTTTTTATCATTAAATTTGTGAACACAAATTAGCACCTCCTTAAGAAATTCTGAAGACCCTTCCTATAACAGGAACACTATACAAAGTTGTTATGAATGCGATCTTCTCTAAACCACCTGAAGATAAGAGAAGATCCCTAAACCACCTGCCTCCAAAAAAAGTTCTCAACAGTTTTGCCGAAGTGCAGAGATTGCAACTGCTCCAAAGAACTTACTCGTTTATACGAGTGAAAAAAACTGACTTGTTAAGAGTGACAAGAAGTGGTACAAGAAGGTTTCTTGTTGTACATTATCTGGTAATCTATTTTGATATTGTAAAGCTGAAGTGTGTTTCTTTGTTTGGTTAATTTGACGCTAATCTCAGGAACTACTGGTTCTAATTGAAAAAATATTTTAGTGTTGGATAGCCCGTTTATCAAAGAAGGCTATAAGGCTATATAACACCACGCTACGACCGATAGGAGCGGAACATCTATGAAAAATATTGCAAAAACGGGGTAAATTTACAAACGCAGAACTTTGTCTGCGTTTGTAAATTTGCCCCGTTTTTGCATTTGCTATTCCAGACCATTATCTATCTCTGTACCAAATTTCATTCATATTCGTTCAGCCGTTTTTGCGTTAAATAGTATAAACATTCATCCATCTTACAAACTTTCGCCTTTATAATATTAGTAACACAGGTATAATGTAAAGAAATAGTGGCGTACTCTTGTAGAATTTTAGACTCTAGGGTAATTTTATTTTTGCATCAACCTTATAATTTTTCTACATCACCCCAAGGTTGGCTGGTTGACAATTGTAAGAAACAGTCTCACAACCACTTATATAAACCATGAAAATCACTAACTAACAGTAACTGCCAAGTTGTTCGTACCACTATTCGCACTCAAGTCAATAGTTCTCATCTTATTCCCACCCTTTTATAATCCCACTATTCGTTAATATTTATCGATCGACCAATAGTATTGCGTTACCGGTATAACCAGTCAAAATAATGTCTATTAACTTATTTTTATTAAATAGTGAACTGTGTTATCATCTATTATAGTTTGTCCCTATTTTTAATAAAATAAATAAGAGACAACACAATGCCTTGGGCATTAAGTCCGCCTTTGTACAAATTGTGCATTAAGTTTTAAATAAATAATTCTGAACTCAATAATAATATACTAAAGATATCACAATCGTAGAAGAAACGGGACGGGACAGCTAGTCTTTAGATAAAAGCAAACCAGCACTTCAAAGGATAAGGAGTTAACTGAGACCGAGAATATATATTTAACTTCTACCTCAATAAAAATATATTATAATAAGTCACTTTCTTTATCATTCACTTGATTGCCGTTTTAAAATTGTTTCTAAATCGTTATTAACTCTTCTTGGAAACCATGTAATAAACGCATTAACATACATAAGGCAATAAAATTCAATTTCTTCGAAATAGCGGAAACATTTGTATAATAACGTGTTTGAACTAGAATAAAACTGGTTATGTTGTTCTTACTAGATTACCTCATAAATATTTGAAGTTAAAATATCTCATAGTATCACTCTCGTTCTATAAATAGACATGTTATATGCAAAAAAGTATCTTATTAGAAACAAGGTTAATACAGAATACATAATAGTGCTAATTTGAATGTAATCTGTTTTTTAATTTTACGTTTTTTTATGCGATAACGAACAAACAGGTCACCTGATGTAAGTGACTACCGTCGCCCATGGGCACCTGCAACTCGAGAGTCATAAGTGCGTTGCCGGCCTTTAAGGTGGAAGTAGGAGAAGGGGGGAAGAGGGGAGAGGGAAGGGTTAGGGCCTCCGGTAACCAAACTCAGGGTTGCTTTACTGCCGGTTTTCTGTGAGGCCGGTCGAGGCGGCCTATACGTGCCGAAGCATAACTCTCCCACTAGTAAATACCTAATGGCATAATCGCATAGTGTGTCCAAGAAAGCAGGAATACAATGTCTACTTATAGAGGAAATAAACAAATATGTATCTAAGAGTCATGCTTGTCAAAGTATTGAACCGAAGGAGCTAATATAACTTAGAGAGCTGTAAAACAGAATTTGCCTCACTTTGTTATTTTAATTTTTCTTTTTTTTTATTTGTTTAGGTAAATAAATAGCGACACAATACATAGTTTTAAATATTGTTACTCATAAATGTGTGTAACTGTGACACCAGCGACATTTACCAAATAGTAGTAAAATAACATTTATAGGGTTTTTTTTTCTTTGAGAATATTGACACATGACATACCATTATTATGTGTTTGATATTAACATTGCGGACATTACTCGCATTTCAATATATAATCTAATACCTTTAAACGAGCAATTCTTTTATATATGTATATAATCTGAATCTCGGAAACGGCTTCAACGATTTTGATGAAATTTTGAATACAGATACAATTTTGCATTTTAAGTTTAACTGAATAGTTGTATTTCCTGTAGAAACGCAATTTTACAAAAAAGAATATGATTTTACAAGAAGCTAACGAGCGAAGCTCGGTCTCCCAGGTACTTTAACATTAATCTAAATAAATATCAAGGTTTTCTAGCAAGAGTTTTTTAAAAGAACTAGGACGCGTTGCCATAAGATCAATAGTACTAAAAAATTATTATAACTATCAATTAACCTGTGCATAATTAATAAGGGTTACGCAATAGTGAACAGCCTACCGGCCTATCGCCAAAGTAGTTTCTTACAAAATTATGACGACGAGCATGATACTCGATTGAAATTAAAAGAAAGCTAAACTGTCATAGCTTCCGCTAGAAATCGATCCTGCAATCCAGGCTGCAGTTTTTTTAACAAACATCAGTCAGACCTTTTGGCAGCAGCTTGAAACGATTTGGTTTTCACTAGCTAGTTATACTTATATCACAGGCTTTCAGGTATCGATTTAGCAATTTGGACATCACCTGAAGCCGTGAGCAGTCAATCGCTTATATAAAAAGTTCTGACATCACTACCTCCTTTTATCATTTTAATTTAACTGAAAATCCCGTAGAGATAAATTCGAAAATGTCGAAAAAAAACGGTAATACCCTTTTGTCTCAAAGAAATTCCATGTGAAATAAATGAATGAAACAAAAAACAAATGATAGTATGATTTTATATGTTAATAAATTTAATTAAGCAAATGAAATTAACATATCACGTATTTACTAAATAGTCAATAAACCCGGCATCTACTACTTTGCTCTATGAATATTACCAGGCACCTTTAAATTTCACTTAACCTTCCATGCGGGTTGTGCTAGTGTGATGTATTAATAAAAATATATTGTGTATGTCACCATGGTTTAAGCCTATCGTCGTTGATAATATTTTCCTTTGTTATCTTTTAGCTACACATTAATAAAAGTTAAATAGGAGTCAAATTGTCACCGATTTTTCCAGACTACGTTTATTATCACCACAAACACTACAAATATAATTTGAAAAAGGTGAAGTGTTTGAGCTTAAAATGACTTCACTTTTATCTGAATAATTCGCCATTACTGCTGAACAGACATTTGAAGAATAATTTCTGCCAAAAAAATTAGATATACATATGTTTATGTCTATATTTATAACCAAATTTTTTAGACATTTGTTTTTTTTTTATGTTTTGTACATTACACAATCATAACAACATATAACATAGGAACAAAACAATGTTGCCTTTAAGGTCATGGTCCCGCGACTTGTTGTTCTAACCGTACAAGGGGCGGGCAGGCGCTATGTGCTCTGAGCTATGTAAGGGGTTATCTTCGCAGCCGGCGCTCTATCTAAATCTGTATTATCGCAACACGCCGCCGAATAATTATTACTAACTACATGTACAACAAGTATATTTGTAGAATACATTAACCGATGAACCTCCATAGAATGTCTGTCTATTCAAATTTCATGAAAGGATACCTGTGACCTTCAGTGTCGCTAACACTGATGCATTGAAATAAGCAGTAATTAATTAACTTTGGGTAAATAAAGGAACACAAAATATTTCCTATTATACAGAGACAGACTTAGCTGAATGTATAGTCAACAATTTTTAAATTTTCGAAGGGATCTTATTTAATTAATTAGTACTAATTTTTCACCATCTGAAGTCATATTGTGGGATGGAGGATGGAGCGGTACCAAAATGTATTCATAAATCAACGAAACCATGGTGTTTAACCACATAATATAATATTACTGCATCTCTTTATGGATCTTTGGAAATTCTAGCGGGAATGGTGCTAGCTGTTATTAGTTATTAGCTACTTACCAAGACAAGCAAGCTCTTTGTGTAATCCGAGACTACGCTGCACACTACCTCTTTAGTAAATATGTAATAACACCAGCTTTTACTTGTGACAATCAAATTTGCGAAACTCAAAATAAATGTTCTATAGACCCAATTTTTGGTTAATTTTTCATAAAACTTTCTACCACTATTTATGTAAAGTTTTATGCATCCAAACCGCTTCAGACGCTTCCTCCACAGCCTGTTCGAACGTAGCTAGCGCATCTTGCGGCGGTGAAAACTGTCTCCCTTTGAGTGATTTTTTATTTTAGAAAATAAAAGGAAGTTGGTACGCTACCAAATCAGGGCTATAAGAAAGATGACAAAAGAAAGATGACAACAAAGTTTGACCGGTATACTGTCCAAGAAGTCACTCGTTTTGAGGGTTGAGTACGCGGGCACGTTATCGTGGTAAAGCACCAGAACGCGAAACTCTGTAGTCGATCGCTTGGTGCTGACAATAGTTAACATTTCTGCCAAGCATTTGGTAGTATACCAATCGGCATTAATGCTATTTTGATCCCGTAAAAGTATCCCGTCATAGTGAAAAAACTAGGGATCTATATCTTCTTTTCGCGTTTCGATCGCTTCACTTTGGTAGGCCTTGTCTCATTTTGAAACAGCCAAAAAGTTTCTGGATCGTAGTGATAAATACAAGATTCGTCATCTGTTATAATATCGTAAACGCCTGTCAAGGCCCAAGCCTACACCAAACTGACTGGCCTGTTGGTCTAGTGGTTAGTGACTCCTTCATCTTCATCTAGATCTACAAATCATCCCTTCATCTACAAATGCAATTTGAAGCCTTTCAAACAATTCTTCCGGTTTTAGGCCACATTTAAAATCGTAAAATATCATCGCGCGAAAATGTTCTCGAGATAGATCCATTTTTCAGTGAGACACGATAATTACATTTAACTCGTAGTAAACCGAGGAGGGAAATTTAAAGTTGCAACTTTTGCATTTTTTTCGTAAATGATCTTATTTTTAATATAAAATATAGTCTGCCAGTGTTTCACACATATAATAAAGACTCTTTTTTCGCAAAACTTTCTGAGTGGTCACTTTACTTTCCTACCACCATTCTTGTCCGTTTTAGGATTAAGAAAACTAAAGACAGCGAAATCTCTATTTGGTATTTTGACTATTACAAACCTGTTCTAGTACCTAGTAGAACTAACATCTAGTAGATTTAACAGAATCTATTGTCAATTTAGTGTAATTAAATCCTGTGATTCCATAGAAATCGTAATAAACGGAACCTGAGTGCATACTTAAGAAACTAGACCCGCGTCAAGGCTTATCATTTCATACACAAGTATTATGTTCTATTCCGGTTGTAGAAAATATGTAATTATAGTTCCAGCCATCTATCCAGAATTACATGAAAAATATTAAGTCAGCTACAGCGAAAGCAAATGTACCTAACAATCCGCTTATAGACGATATTTTGAGTGTTTTTGAAGGTTTAAAATAAATAAATAAATTCGGCTTCTCTACACAATTATTATTTATTCGGCTCTGAAAGTCAGTTCGATTTACTAAAACATTATAAACTTCCTGCTACTCATAAATAATTATCACCTAAGTAAGCGCACTTACCTTGAGACACCTTCAATACCCCTCAGACCGTACTCAGACTGAAAAATCACATAAAAGCTTAATCCTCCGGGAACAATTCTGTTTCCCTCTCGAGGAACAAAGAGGCACAAAGTTGAATAAAAAGGAGTAAAGAGGGACAAAGGAGGGACCATGGTTCGACGTGACGAGCAATGTCTGCTTTATCGATGTCATCGAAGTATGTACATCGATTTCCATTTCATATAATAATTACTTTGATTGACGTTTAGTAGTAATGGTGGTTACGTGTGTTGTAGTACAGTCAGCCTCAGATAGATTTGAGCTCTCTAGGTAGTCAAAATCATGGAAGAACATTGATTCAATTTTATGTTGGCAGACATGGCATTCAAATTGTTGTAAGCATTCAGAGTAGTCAAAATTTCTTAGCTATCAGTTGCCAATAGTGTGTTAGTTGTCAGAGTATCTATATATTAATACGTGAAGCGAAAACTTTGGATCCCTTTTTACGAAAATTGGGCGGACGGAGCAGTATGAAATTTCGCACACTTATAGTTTATACAGAGAAGAAGTGACGAATGCTAAAACTTTTGAACAATATTTGCTACAAAGTTAAAAAAAATGCAAAAACGGGTACATACAGCTATGAGTCTCCAGTATATATTTTGACCTGTCATCGTACAAAAGTCTATACAATGACAGGTCAAGTAATATTGGCCAATGAAATAAACCATGGTCGAAATTCGACCACCACGCGACCTCTAGTTCATATTAATATGCATGGTACAATAGAGTGGAAAATTACTAACTCAAATACAACTTCGATGTTAATATAGTATTAGATCAAAGTTCCTAAATTGATTTTAATTTTATTCCAAATGTATTTTGCATTCTGCGCACCGGCTCGCGGCTAACTTCAGCCCGGCCAATAAGTTTGAGGATTGCTGTACACCCTTTTCCATCAACTCTAGTCGTAACAATTACGGACATAACACGTCTATATCCTATACACTCACATAAATGTGATCTTAATGTTTAAGGTGGCAGTTTGTTTTCTTTTAAGGGTTCCATTTTTAATAACATGTGAATATAATGTCTCTGTTTTAATCTCTGCATCATATACATTTATTTTCCTGTTGTATGCCTAAACTATTAATAATTTGAACTTAAGAATGTTAATCACTAATAGCAACAGCCTTGCTGCTATTAACCCCCGGCACAAAAGCGTTTGCTGTTATAAGTTTAACATGTGTATTTGTGTATATGTGTCTGTCTGTGATATGATAGCTCCCAAACCGATGAACCGATTTTAGTGCGTTTTTTTTGAAAGGCGATTTGATCGATAGTGTTCTTAGATATAATTCAAGAACATCTGTTTAGCCGTTCGAAGATCATCAGCTCTTTTTTTCGAGATTTTCGAGGTGGGGTATTTAAAATTTTTAATTTATGATTGTTGCCTGTAATTTATAGATATGCATGCAAGTTCAAAAAATTAAAATGACTCTAGGTTAGTGCCATGTATTTATTTAATTGTGGCAAAAAGTTTGAATATCAATGATTATATAAAAACGTGTTCTGACAACGTTTATCTATAATTTAACAATTTTAATAGCATATTGATCAACTAGTTATAGTAAATTAGATAGATAATTTAGAGAGATTATGGCCGTGGGAATTTTACTTCCAACATCGCCGCTTGTGAAAATTGCAAGAATAACATTCCAGGCTAGGCCAGGTTCTTCTTACAACTTCTTGAAAATTTCTTTGAAATTTTCATCCCTATTAATAGTATATGTAAATCAAATAGTCGACTTGTAAGAAACAGTCTCACAACCACTGTTGAGTGAGTTGAGTTTATACCAACTATGAAAATCACTAACAGTAACTGCGAAGTTGTTCGTACCTCTATCCGCACTCAAGTGATCGTTCTCTACTTATTCCTACCCTTGTATTAAATAGTGAACTGAGTTATCATCTATTATAGTTTGTCCCTATTTTTAATGAAATAAATAAGAGTTTTTGATGTGGCGACAACAGACTACTCTGATTCTGTTCTCAATTCAAAATCTCTTTTTTTAAATAAAAATACTAGCGTGGGTCACTCATTGCTAGTATTCTTGTTAACCCCTCCAGCTAAGCGAAATGCTTGTGTTAGGAGTGGGTTCACATCGGTAGTGCACTGGGTGGGATTCGAACCCGCAACCACTTGATCGCAAGTCCAACGCCTTAGCTATTACGCTACCGCCGCTTTTTACTGTCACTTTCAAAAAGCATTAGGTATACATTTTTTCGTGAAGACATGGAATAATCTGTTAGAGAAATATCAAATATCAATTTAAATAGAGAGATATATATATGTACATGCGGCACTGCACCGACGTTTAATTTGCTTGAATGTTCGTATACAATAAATATATTGTACCACATCGGTAACACTATAAGTGCTATAAATCTGAGTGCAACTTGCTTGTAAACACTCTGCCTACCACACTTATAGAGGAGGATCTTTCTTGCTAAAACTACAACTAAATAAAATGAGATTCAACTACTTGGTGTGGTCAGTGACTTGGCCAATACGCTCCGAACAACGCTCAGCCACTCTTGAAATGGTTGAAAGTATAAATTGTACTTCGACACCCCCTATAAAAATTAATATGGCTAAGTTATAATTATTTTACATAATTGACCTACATAATTTACTTTCAAAAGCATTACATTTTAAAATAATAATAAAAACACAATTTCATTATTCCTGACTGTACAGTAGATAGATATCCCTGATATACACCTGACCCATGCTTAAACTTAAACACCAGATCACATTAAACCTCCACTTTAAATAACATAAATAGAACATCGTTACGTAAATTCCCGAATCACCAATACGAAATCAGAGTATATCTATCACAGAGCGACTAAAGGCATCCACACACGCTCGTCGTCTCGCGGCGGAAATGGCGTCTAACCGGATATTGTATCGCGCCTTCATCTCCGGCGCGCTTCCGGTTCCGGCGCCCACCTCCCACCGGCTCGTGCGTCGCCTAATTACTACTACACATACGTATATTGGTGTGGTATTACAGTATGTACACCCCTATTTGCTGTATACTGCTAAATGCTATTTTGAATACGTATGGATCAGTGGATCGATTTAACTAAAATACAGGGGTGTCTCTCATTCGTTAAAGTTGTCACTGTTAATCTATATATGTAGATATTGTCTGTTGGGTAACTTAGTTAGTGGAAAATAAAGACATGTATGTTAAACTGTAGTTGACTTTTTCGTGAAGATTGGAAGGTCTTGCCGTCTTGAGTCTACTTCTGCTGGGAAGATTAGCAGCCCTTAATATCAACATCAGATCGGTGCTCATCATAGAGGTTGGGTCTGCTGTATTTGCTAACCCAGTTTTTGTTTAATTACATATATTATTAATAATATCTGCGATTACGTCCTTATTATTCTAGTGCTTTCGATTCTGTTTTGTTTTTGATGAACCTCCGAAGTACAAAAACAAGTGTATAACCAAATAACTGTACTATTAAAGAATAAACAGTTATATTTCAGCGAGAGTAGTTTCTTTGAGGTACTAGTAATCTTAAAACACTATTTATTATATGTATAAAAAGAAACAAATATAATACTTTACTTGCTAACTTTAATTTTTATTATTTAATTGTCTAGTCAAATAACATCCCCAACAATATCAAACATGTTATCCAACATGTGCAAGTGTGAACATGCCAAACAAATGTCTTAGTAACAGAGTACAAAGCGCCCCTAAGCAAGGGGACCATCCCGGGTAAACCGCACAACAATTAAACCAACACCTTCTGTAATAGATGTACACATACAGACTATTGACGACAGTATGACCTGCATGTGTTCACAAAATAATGACCTGATTACATGACGTCACACACTCCCCAGTGTGCCAAACTAAAAAAAATGTTCAAACCCAACTACAGCCTTCAATTCTTGACCGATTCTTAATTTTTTTACATAATCTTGAGATGATTGCCGACAAACGCTCTTTGCCCGTTATATAATTTTCTCATTTACGAATTACTGACCTAACCTCAAATGTCGAAAAATATTTTTTTTTTATGTTTTATGCGCAGAATTGTACTATTATGTACTAGCAACCCGCCCCGGCTTCGCACGAGTACAAATTATACACTAAAACCTTCCTCATGAATCACTCTGTCTATAAGTGAAAACTGTATGAAAATCCGTTCAGTAGTTATTCAGTTTATCGCGAACAGACAGACAGACAGACGCGGCGGAGGACTTTGTTTTATAATATGTAGTGATTCTGTGGCAGAACTCAAGCGCTGTCGGTTACGAACACTATTACGATCAATTGTAATTCTTTTGTAATTTTTAAATTGAGCAATGATCATAGTACTGGCACAAAAAAAATATTTTTACCATTTTATATTTATCAGAGAAGAACATGTGGACACAAGAGCAGCACTGTTGAGAAAAAAAATCTTTTCAGGAAAATCAAAATCCGCTTATGTACGTATCACATTATTTAATTATAATTAGAGTTGACATTGCTTTTTTATTCCACAAAGTTACTAATACATTCATTTAAGTTCTAAATAAAAGTATCAATTCAATAAGTTTTTTTTTATTGACGATTTAAGTCGGGCGTTAGATATAGAGCCTACAGTAGCAACAGCTAAAGCTAACCCTTGAAGAATTGCAGCAATGCGTTTGCAACTCACTCAGACTTTTAGGAATGAGATTGCACGGATGGCGCAGTGGTTTAAGTGGTCACCTCGCCACTACGCCGCGCTGAGTGTTGTGTTCTAATCCAACATGGGACAAAATGTATGATCCACAAATAGTTGTCCCGAGTCTGGGTGTTCTTTGCGTCCGTAGTTTGAATTTTTGTGCAGCCCCCCTGTGACACAGGAATATGCATAATGCGGGAGTTGTCTTTAAAAAAAAGCAATATATATTTTCCTTGCCTCCAAATATAATATGTAATCTTCCTTCTCAGCCCAAACTGCCACATGTGTCATACCTCTACACGACGCATCCTCAGATATCCCAAAGATAAAAGAAATGAGTTTTCAATTACTTCCTTTGGACCCGGCACCTTTGACGCTGCAGTTAATAACACGACCGCCGGCGAGTTATAAAGTACGTCATAATTATGTTTTAATTTGTCGCTTATTCCGCAATCCATTGAAATTCTATCCATACGTAAACCATACCCGTAGCAGTGAAGCAGTGATAGCCGCGTGGTCTAATCACTGACTTCTTACACCGGCTGAGTTCAAGACCCGTTGCGGCTTCTCACTTTTTAAAGTTTATGTGCATATTATAAATTAATCATCACTTGCTGTAACAATGAAGAGAAAGTTCTCCATAATATGACCAAAGGTTTTGACGTCTGCCAGCCCGTACTAGGCCATCGAGTTGGAAAGGAAAGCCATGCCCAGTGGCTCGGGAGTGCTACAGTTTATAATCCTGTTTTTATACCTATTATAATATAAATAAAATAATCAATAATTATTGAGGGTTGAGGTCATACAGACGATAATTATTTAAAAAAATACAGATCTAATATCGATCGGCGCTAAAATTTAGTAATTACGAGTAAGTTACCTAAATCTATATATGTAAAGAATATCAACTTAACTGGGTAGTAGACAGTAAGGACTCCGTTTCTTCATCAAATGCACCTTAAAAAGTCTTAGACAAGTTCACTATAACAGAAAATATTACAAAAACGAAAATATTCCTCATTACATCTGCAGTTAATTATGGAACAATTTTCTGATGCGCTTACCTTTTTAAAAAACTATTAACCGAGCATCTGTCACGTCGATTAATTATGAGCTTAATGTATAAAAACTACCGAGCAATCTGTCTTCTATTTATACGATCAATTAATTAAAGCAACAAAAATGATAAATTGTTCCTTTAATGAACATCAAAGGTATTTTGTACTTAAATGATCTCTTTTATTTGCCATGATTATTATTGGAATGATTGTATTTGGAAAAATTGTATATTTAGTAGTAAATAGTAGTTAATGAAATATAATACTAAACTATACCTACTATTTACTATTAAATATACTGCATCCAAAAGTAAACGTTGTTCAGATAACATAATTATTTATTAATAATTATGTTATCTGAACAACGTTTACTTTTGGATGCAGTTACAAGCATCAGTATATAAAAGGTTAATATTGTTTTAGCATTTATTAATGTGATTTATTCTCCTTATATCGGTTATCGTTCCAGTCTGTAAATTACGTATTTTTATTGTGTGATTGTTTATGCTACAAATACCAGTATTTGAAATAGACGGTCGCGTGGGTTACACCTCAAGAAGATATATGAAACAATTTAGTTTTTCATTAAATTATTTAATTTTTATAGTGCACTTCTAAATTCCCAAAAATTAAATAAAAGAGCCGGAAAAAGAGACAATAATATGTATCCAGACAAAAAAAACATCAGAAGCAGCTGACCTGTGTCAGTACACAGGTCAGCTGCTTCTGATGTTTTTTTTTAGGTACCGTTATGAGGTACCAAGAAGTACACTTGATCATCGGAGCAAAACTATTAACCGCAAACTATTACGGAAGTTTCATAATCATGTCAAAGATGTTAATACATAGTCATCTGATTGCGGCAAGGCTTGACTTTTGAAACTGGTATTTTAATTTGCTAATTACTGAACAATGCCTTAATGAACAGAAAAACTTTTTATTACATCTTCACGAACAAAAGCAAAAGACAAAGCTATATTTTTCTGTTTTAATTGCTTTTAAAACTTGTATAGCAAGGATAGTTCGGTTCATTAAACTCCAAGTCGATCTGTACTATTGTTCTGATGTGTGTAAGACCAAAGAACTGTTAGTCTTGTGTGGGCTATCCGCTAAATATTTTTTTTAACAAATATTCTTTACCAAATCTAAACAATGGTACTACAAAATAAAAGTAATAGTAACGGTGTTATGGGGAAACGACAATCCCTCAGGAAGAAAGATTTCCAAGTGGTGACCACTCACTGGAAAGTGAAGCTTGGGATGTTCTTTACTAGACGACTCCACTGACGACCTGGCTAAAATGGCAGGGCACCGTTGGATAAAGAAGGCGGAAACCTGTTATTTGAATAGGGCCTGAGTTAACGAAGATGATAAATTTTTAATCGTAGATACTCTGTGAAGGAGTTGGCCTAATGAAGAAAACAAATAGACAAATATGTATAGTAGATCACAGCTATTTCAGAATTTTATAACAAGACAACATAACAACAAATCCACACATGATCGTAGTTGTTACAAATCTATTAAACTGCGATCCACACACATATAACCACTTTAAAAAAACAATTGTCATATTTAAACAATAGTTAAAAGTGACAGCTAGGGGAGCGCTTGTCTACTACGTAATGCGCATGTTCATTAAACAAAAGAGACGCACGCGTCGCGTCGCTTGCGCAGTCACCGCTAATTTCCAGTTCCTGTACCACTGGTACACAAAAGTGTGGTAGATAAAGCACGGTATTTGAAGGGCAAACTTTTTGTTTTTTGATGTAGATAAGCTATGCTCTTTTATTATTAAGTTCCGTAACAGTATCTACCTACTTGTTACTACATTATGTCTTTTAAGAGTGCTTCAAAATGGAAATCCATTTCAAGCTTTGAATATTCTGACAAGGTGATAGATTTGAGACGACAGGTACATCAAGTTACTGCTCGAATTGAAGTCTTAAACACCACTGCCACTGTAGTGTTATATTTCAGCTAGCCCGCCAGAGCTCCTCTCCCCAAACAAATACATGCCCCTTCGGTTGACCGGTTTCTGTTGCCTATGAAGTCTCACCACACCAGTGTTGTCAGTTGTGCATTAATTCAGCAATCCTATCCAAATGGAGCTTTGGCAACCTTTCGCACCCCAGAAAATAAAGTTTTTGGACGTGCTCTTTATTTTGAAGCATTGTAGTACATACATATGTTTTTAATTCTCTCGCTCCTCGGCAAGATTTGTCTTACAACTCCCACACGAAGACTAAGTAAACTAACACTTCTTCACATCCCACCCAGCCACACTCAGTCTAAAAAAAATTGCTGCCTACCACGCTGTTGCTATCGATTTAATAATCTGAATTTAGACAGCTGCTTCGATTTATTCGCAGGTAGTATTAGAGCCACTAAGAGTATACTCATTAGAGATTTTATGAACAGTTAAATGATCTGTTTTGTGAATCTGATTTGTTTTTGGTGAAAATTAAGCATTAATCGAGAGAATATTGCTCATACATAAGAGTACATAGACTGCTAAACTTAAGTCTTCTTTTTAGCTTTACCGTAATTGGAGGAAAAGAGAAGTCCGTTGCGGAGCAATTTGGATGAGGAATTATTTCTTTTATTACAAGCTAGTTTCATCGGAGGGGCCACTTCGCTACATTTGATAGCAATATGTCTAGTCGTTTTAAGGACACCAGCTTTATACATGCGTGAGGGGTTTATTACAGAATTGCCGCTAAAGAGTGCTCCTTCAATACCTATATTACTATTTAGCTTATACCAAAACACCAATACAAAGTCATGGGAGGGCTCCTCCACAGAGGGAGTTCGATTTACTGCCATCTCCCGTTGCCCCCTCGCATCATCCCGCGGTGGCGGGACGCACTGAGACTTATTTAATAAAGACCCTAGTACTGAAAGGTTACTCTAATTGGGGATTAATAAACGTACTTTTTTTCACAAGAGACATTTCTTTTTTCTGAAAAAATTACACTTGAAACTATTAGGAATAAGTAATTAAGCGGCGGTAGAGTAATGGCTAAGGCGTCGGAGTTGCGATCGAGTGTTTACGGGTTCGAACCCCACCCAGTGCATTACTGACGTGAACCCATTCCTAACACAAGCATTTAGCATAGCTGGAGGGGTTAACAAGAATATCAATAATGTGTGACCCACGTGTGGCTAGAATTCATTACAAAAAAAAATATACGTAGGTGAAGTCTCTCCTGATACCATAATATGTGTCTATACTTGTTTTCTCCCACAGAAATACAAATAAATACATGTTACATGTTTATTTGTATAATCAACATAGGTTTCAATATGCTACCTGCCTAAGTGGGTCATGAAATAGCTTTGGAATAACAAATGTCATGTTTTTTATTCGAATTAATATAAATGTAAAAAGAAAGAAACAATTCGCTTAGTACTATAATATGGCCTTGTTAACTTGTATAAAAACAAACGTGTGCTAGTTTCTACATACTAAGTAATGATATTAATAATGTCGCAGGCAAATATAAATAACAGATTAGTGCTAAATTTCTAAGAATATCACTAAAGAAACATTGGACTTGCCCAACCGGTCATCTTTTCGTACCTCTGGCCTGCCTACCCGAATTATACTCGGTTTTAAATCGTAATACAGTTTGAAAACATAGAAGGTTGTCACTTCATATACGCCTTTCATTGCTTTAAGAACATTTTGCCGGGAATTATTTTAAGAACTCAAAAAGAACGAGTCTTGGTTTGGTAGAATAGTGTTAATAGTGTAAAGGTCGAATACTAGAATAGTTTACGCTACCTGTAAACTTAAATGAAGAATGCCGTTTAGCGATGAACAGTCATTTGTCTAGGATTTAATCTTGGTACATTAATATAGTTATAAAGTTACTAGCAACCCGCCCCGGCTTCGCACGGGTAGCAGATATATCTTCAACAATCATCAATATATTTTAATCAATTTACACAAAATCTTAATAAATTATACACCTAAACCTTCCTCATGAATCACTCTGTCTATTAGTGAAAACCACATAAAAATTCGTTCAGTAGTTTTTCAGTTTATCGCGAACATACAGACAGACGCGGCTGGGGACTTTGTTTTGTGTGTAAATCAGAATTAAGACGCACATATGTCCTATCTATGATTTCATGATATCTTTAAAGTTTAATAAAAGGCCTGATAAGTTTATTTACCGGTGACATATACGGATCATGTTTTTACTCGCAACTTAAAAGACAAAACAAATTGTGGTGCGTTGAAAGCAAGAAATGAATTATCTTTAAATACCGGTCTCCCACAGAGTTAATTGCAATAACATTCCTTCTACTCGTTTGATTCCGTTCGTTCATTCTCAATTACATCTGTTAAACTAAACTATTAAAGCCACCCTCAATGCTATGAGGTTAATTTAACCCCTCGACTATACAAAGAACATTAACTGGTTGGATCGCGGGACATACTGATTGCGCAATATCAAACGTCAGGCGTTTACATTTTTATTTTATTAGTACAATGCAATAATTATTTCATTTATGTATTTAGCTTAAGGTCACCTTTGCCGATAAACACACTAAAACCCAATGTTCTCAAGAAGCTCGGACGACCCTTCTCGCCGAAAAATAGCAGTAATCTAATTAGACATTTTAACCGGTCTACTTTAAGAATCAGAATTAGATTTTTTATTTGTTAAACATAGGTATATAGTGTAGGCCTTAGATTAGATCTTAGTGCGCTATGTTTTGTCTTTAGGACATACAAATAATGTTAATTTACATCAAGATGATTTTACATTACATGCACAAATATAAATCACTAGCAGCGCCCCGCGGTTTCACCCGCGTAAGTCCCGATCCCGAGGGAATATGGGGATAAAAAGTAGCCTATGCGTTAATCTATCTATAGCCCAGCTATCTATATACCAAGTATCATGGCAATCGGTTCAATGGCTTTTGCGTGATAGAGTAACAAACATCCATCCATCTATCCATCCATCCAAACTTTCACATTTATAATATTAGTGGGATAATAAGTAACTAATTATAATAATTGAAATCTGAGGAATAAACATAAATAAAATTAAATATTGTCAAAATTTAATAATAAATTAATATTCATTATTTAATATTAATGTCTTATATTCATTCATCATTGAGGAAATCACTTAAAGTATAATTTGTAACATTTATCTATTAGGAATTTATTTAAATACTTTTTAAATTGTAAAAGATGCAATGTTTTCATATCATCAGGCAGCTTATTCAAGAGATTTGGTGCTATACCAAAGAAACTCTATTTCATCATAGCAGTTTTACATGTTGTTCGGCATAATTTATTTACATATTGAGCTCGCACTTTGGTACATCTCTAATCGGATGCCTCCAATTCGTGCCGTAACGTACAAATGAATTTAACTAGTGGGTAAATATAATAATAAATATGATTCGCTTAATGAAATAATATACGTAAATATGTTATTAATTGACAATCTTCACGATTATCTAATAGTTAATTTAACATCTTTCTTAGGCCAATTATATTATTACTTAAGGCATAATATTACGAAGATTTAAGACAAGTTTCGCTCATTCTATAATCGCACAAACAGACAATGAGGATTTCATAAATCAATCTAAGTTTCCAACAAAGATCATAACTCCAACGCAACGACTCTTCTAAAAAACTTAAATTACTCTTTTTTCCGCAATGTGAGTGCGAATAATCTTCTTGACGGGCTGAGAAATTGATGGCGTCGAAAAAACGCCAGCTCTAAATCCAACAAACTTTTTACGTCAGCCGAGTTTCACTTAGAGAAGTTTTTACATCCATTTAGAAGTTATTCGTATACGACAAGCTGACAAATTTTAATGAACCCAAGAGGGCTGCTAATGTCTGCGAGTCGCGTAATGGGAAAACTTTGACGCGTTCGCCCCCAACGCGAGCGAACTCGACATTTTTACTTCACATATTCTATTGTTTTCAGGACATATTTCCCAAAGTCATGACAAAACAGCGATTGTAAGTTCTCCAACTCACATTACCAGCAACCCAATTGTTTGATTACTTTATCCGCTAATTTCAAGCGACAAAATGTATGTGAAACTGTAAAAATGTAACAATATATTCCTGGGTCCGTTATAATAAAAAGCGCAATCATTATGACGTGTGCCATTCGAACTCTTTCACTGTACTCCGCCTAGTATAAATTACATTATAAATTTTAACCTAAACATTCAGTGACCAGGGAAAAATTGTATTAGGGGCGCCACGATTGTGATTTAAACGGCTAACCCCCGCTTAAGGGCGGTCCGTGCGTCATCCATCATACGCTTTACATATGTTTGAATAAAGCTCGTGGGAAAAGGATTTCCTCTCAGAAGTCAAAGCGGTATTTTGCAACAAATAGGGTGACTAAATGAGGGGCTATGTTGTTGGATAGATGAAGAATCATGTGCGATTAGAAAATACGTAGACACATTTGGACTTAGCGCTAAAAATATTACAAACTACCTACCTTGGATACGTCATTAAAGGTTTTTTACGTACAAACATATTTTAGAGTTTTAAAATGTTTTATTAAAACGTTTTTTAAATAGCTTAGTGTATTACTTTAATATGCTTGCACATTAAAGTAATCGAATCGCAACTCGTCAAATGCCTACGTATTATTGAGTAGTTCCGGGGCCATCTGTGATCTTCATCATTAGTTCTACTTCGCCAAATGCTGGGAGCAAATACAAAAATATCCAAATTGTTATAGGTATACCTATAATATTAGAAGAATCGCTGGAATTCTTCAGGATCCTATCATGAGATCCTGACCTGATGACAATAGGATCAACTGGGCAGTATACCCTTTCTAACAAAAACATAATTTACCTAATTGGTTCAACCATCTTTAAATAGTTGGGTACACATAAAAAAAAATCTTTCGAGGAACTGCGAACCTCCTCATTTCAAGTCGGTTAATTAGCTAAAGTGAACTCTTTCTTCATTCGTTACCCCTTTGGTAACTAATGAAAGTACCTACTAATACGTACGTTTTAATTCAAATTTTATAATGATTCACAATAAAGAAAATAGAAAAACTCTCCCACAATAAGACTCATTCATGGCGACCCTACTGTTCAAATAGCGGATTAGGGCAGTTTGGCAAACAAGGCGTCACCAGCGTGTGTCGCAGCCCTAGCTAATGCTGTATTAATGTCTATTAGCTGCCACCATTGTTCTCTATAGCCTTCACTTCACTATTTGTTTGGATTTGTGTAACTAACAACGAGTGACTATGTGACGTAAGCCGATGAATTTCGCACGATATCCGTTAATGTGATGATTGTAAAGTCAAGTACGTTTTGTTGGGATTTCTGTGAATTACATTTGGCTATTGTTGATGAATTGCACTTTATATAAAAAAGTAAAAGAATAAGTGTCTTGAGATTCCTGAACGTAGAATTGTCGTAGTTTTATGTTTCTGAAATATTGAGTCTCTAATGTATATTCACCCAGACTATGTAAGACGATGACGAAATACAATTATCTACAAGTTATACTAACTTTTAAACTTTCGCATTCCGTGATATAATTATGTATTTAAACGGGAATTAACGCGATCACGAAAAGGTATTACATACCTCTGAATTACCTGACGTTTCGACCAGGTTGCACTGGCCGTGGTCGCAGGCTACCTTTTCGTGATTGCGTTAATTCCTGTTTAAATACATAATTATATCTACAAGTTGTCTTAGAACTTTACTGAGAAAAGCACTGTAATAGGTGTTTCCCTGCGTCCTGACTAATCTTCTTTTATTTTAATGAAAGACACATTGACTAGTATGACAACTGTTCAAGATAAGCAGAAAGAGGACGACCCTTATCGGGCGAGAAGAGACGTGGCATTAGGAAACGCCATAGCTTTGGCTTGTATGTCAAAGATACCATTTTGGTCAACTTTTTGGCCGTCTACGACATCGCTTTTAATTAATCATTTCCTTTTTACCTATAAAACAAGGATATTGCACCTTTAACGCAAGGGCTGTGTTCATAGCTCCCATTTAAAAGCTAGTTTCATTACTACGCTTCAAACGAGTTACATATTATGAAACAAAGTCCCCCGCCACGTCTGTCTGTCTGTCTGTCTGTCTGTTCGCGATAAACTGAAAATCTACTGAACGAATTTTCATGCGGTTTTCACTAATAGACAGAGTGATTCCTGAGGAAGGTTTAGGTGTATAATTTGTTAAGATTGTGTCTAAATTGATTGAAACATGTTGATGATTGTTGAAGATGTCTCTGCTACCCGTGCGAAGCCGGGGCGGGTTGCTAGTACATTTATAAATTAATTTGTTTAAAATATTAAATCGACTAAAATTTTCGTACATTAAGGAATCGTTTGATGTGTTACGAGTGATTTATATTATGATTTGTTTTTGTATCCTGATTGAGGATACATTAGGTTAGTTAGGTAGGATAGGTTTATGTACGGGAATTAACGCGATCACGTAACAGGTATAACATAAATTTGAATTGCCAGTCAGTCTGCGCCCACAGCCAGTGCAACCTGCTCGAAACGTCAGGCAATTCAATGGAACGCGAAATTTTTAAAGTTAGCATAACATTTAAGTAACATTCAATATTCACGAATGTTACATCTTATTTTTTGTTTCTATGTTCTTTAGCCGTTTCTTGATATCCACACATTGACGGTCACTAGTAAGAGAAAGGTACTTCTAATCTGACTAAAGGAACGACTGTATGGACTTAAACTAAAAACTAATTAAACTTAAACAACTGAATAATAACTTAATCAAAATCTATAAGTAACATGATAAAATTGAGCTAGGCTATGTGTACCAGACAATGGGATATCCAGATTTCATTGATAATTCAGTTTTTATAGGATAGTTACATCAAGTAGTTTTTACTTAGTAAGAATATAAATTTCTCACTCTAACTAGTAATTCAAATCATCATTTTAAACTATAACATGCTAAATTTGAACAATTATATCACATTCAATTGTTTTTAGGTACAGTAAAGATTGCGCCTACTTATGTATTTCTTAACTTTGTCGAATGTCCCAAATAAGTCCATTCATCTTCTACTTTTTAATGGCTATATTTTACAAATTAGCATATCGTTTCTTTACCTAATTAATT
The DNA here is from genome assembly GCA_963859945.1 of Euplagia quadripunctaria. Classification (NCBI taxonomy): domain Eukaryota; kingdom Metazoa; phylum Arthropoda; class Insecta; order Lepidoptera; family Erebidae; genus Euplagia; species Euplagia quadripunctaria. Next base: position 19,428,495 of record OY982562.1, on the reverse strand, counting down.
TAAATAAAAAAATTAAGTTTTGCGGTATGCGGCGTTTAGTATCCTTTACCTTCAACCGCGTTCTTAGTACAAATGTTTGTCGTACGCACAACTAATTACTTGAGACAGCTGCATAGGTTTGCAGCTGGCCCACGCATTGTTTTATAAAGTATTTTATAAACGGTTCAACTTTTGCTATTTGAGATTCTTCCAAAATATGTGACCTAACCTCCTCTTAATGAATATGAGCATAAAAGCGGTAAATAGCACACATTTAAGTAATTAACTACTTAGGTATATCTATCATCTGAGTTTTTAAATCTTAAGCCTGTATAAACACTGTCTTATCCGATTTTTTTGAAGTGAAAACTTCTTTAGGCACGTTTGTGCACTTTTGCTATGGGGAAAAAGCACTGAACTTGTGACCGTCACTTTAATAATATCTACATATATAGATCCACTAGAGGGCGCTAATCTAAACATTGAGGTCAGTCAGCTCCTTATTAATTAATGTCACCAACCTGCTAATGTGACGTTTTAAGTTCGCCGTTTCGTTTAAGTTTTCACTTCTGTCGGTAGTCCCATGACTACCTTTTTTTATAAAAGTAACTGTTGAGATCTTACTTCTTACAAAAATTGTAATTAACTAAGAACACCTTAACTTTAGAGACATAGACTAAGCATTGATTACAAACCGCATAGGTTTTCTAAATGCTTATGTACAATTTTGTTTTGTGTATTTATTATTTATATTGTGATAAAACAAAAAAAAATAATAATTGAGACTTTCAAATGCTAGTATTTGCACTGATGCTAGTAATAGTTGGTTGACCGGAGACAAAAAAAAATCTTTTCATTCCGTATATATTACTGTATTAAGGAAAACGCATGGGCTTAACCAGGGGGGAGTTCACTTACGTATGTACGTATTAAGTTTATTAAAGTAACGTTTATTTTTTTATTTATTAAGACGAGGCAATTTTTAAATACATAATATTTCCCTTAATAAATAGAAAATTCAATCCCCCCCACAATAAAAAAACGCCAAAGCTAGGTACGGCTATGGTTATACGGTAGCAGTATCCATATCTAATGACGAACCTAACTAGGATGATGTGGGATGGCACTAGAACGGGCACATCGATGAGTCACTCCACAAACTCCTTATAACAATAACTATTTCTATAATTTTTCAACAAAGCTTATTAGAATTATTGTAATTCTACGTAACCAACTGTTGCCAGTGAAGGGCTCTGAATTCTGACGGACTTTTTGTTTGATTGTGCCTACTCTTTACTTTAGGGTCTGCCTAGTATAGGATAACACGGCCGTGCGAGCGTGCCAAGCTTACTTGCCTATACCCTTTTCATTTTTATTTCATTTCTCTATTTATATTTAAAAAAAAACAACTGATCAGACAAAAAAGGGGCAGGTCCGTTCCGAATCAACATCTAATTACATACTTTGAAAGAGTTGCTACTAAATTCTTAACCAATTTAAGCTTTCTTAGAATCTTCACAGCTCTCATAAACACAATTTGTTACCACGTTCCACTAAATTCGAATTACTGCTATTTAGATAAGCTTGCAAATGCACTTGACTTTCAAACTGCAGTTAGAACTCGATTCCGAGTGAATTTGGAACTTTAGATAACTCTGTGACATTGTGTAATAGCACAGGCCGTAGAGTGTTAAGATTACATTTTCAATATTTCCAAAACAGTATCTCGACTGATGTTATACTAGTGTGTTTGCTGGTTTGACGTTGTTTCACTCAGCAACGGAGTAACGAAGAAGGTAATTTTTAAATAAAAATTGTTGGTTGACCGGAGACAAAAAAAAAGTATCTACCTAGTGACTACAAAAGTAGAAGCTCAAAGTAGATAGTAAGTTATATATACAAACGAACGGGTATGCGAACGAAGCATTTGTGTCAATATCTGATAGAATGGACGTTTCATAACTACTTTGATTAAAACTCTTTAAATTATTAATTATTATTACTCACAGACAACAAATAAGACTTAGATTCAGCTTTTAACAGAGATGCCCACATCAAGGGACTTGTGTTTAAATCACATCCATGTATCCATGTTGTTGTGTGTTGTGGTGTTGAGATGTCTTTATCAGGGAATATGTATGTGTATATAACGGGTTTCAGTAGTTTTTAATGCCAAGAATTGACCCTAAAAACCAATAATATAACAACATTTATTTCCTATCTTATTACACTGGTCCTCCGACAATGCGTTCTCATTACCGGAGTTTCACTTTACACTTCCTGCTCATTCGTGTGCAATCTGTAGTGTGCAAATCCGTTAATCTTATTTGGTGGGTAGTCAGGTCGCACGTGGCGCCACGTGCCGCGAAATCGAACTAATCTCTAGGCCGTACGCGTCGGCGGACAGAGCGCGTGCGCTTCCCCGATAACGACAAGAAACGCCATTCATTCCCGCTCTTTTGTCGCGAACAATCACTTATTTATTTATGATATTTGCTACTAGTCAACCTGCCACCCTCGTGACTTAATGTGTACTTAACTCGGCTAAAGCTCCACGTCGTTCAGATAGGGTGTCTTAAAAGGGGCTGTTACAGTCATATTATGTTAGTATTACAGCATTGATTTTCTATACTTAGGTTTGATCTTTAATTATGTGTATATGTATCTAGATGATGTATTCGGCCGTGAAGAACGGTGCTAATAAAGGCTACTAAATTTGGTAGACTCGCATGTCACCGACGTGAGGGTCATTTTAATCATTAAGCGGCAACGTACTTAAGAAAAACAATTAATCATGCTAGTTTGTGCTTTTAAAACCTTATAACAACACAAAGATTACCTTTTATAATTAAACTTGTTTTAAAAACCATTATTTTCTAAGAAAATACGCTTAAATATTTTTTACGTATCCCTAAAAAGATTTTGCAATTGAATAAAAATACATTTGGCTTAAAATTTACCTAAAATAAATTGGTCACCGACATAGATGTAAAATGATGATCAGTCAAAAACGATAAGTGATTTATTTTCATTTTGACTAAAAGTAGTTTAATTATCTATGAATGTTAGAAAATATTGACTATTATTATTAATTTATTAAATAAACTTGTTAGCCTAACTAAACTAATACATTAATGTAAATACCTAAATAATTTGCCAAACATACAAACAAGTAAAATTATCATCGTACCGTCTTTTTGCCGAAGTGTTTTCGAATTTCATTTTTTGTTTGTAGGTCTGGTGCCGACTCGTAATTATTTAGGTAAATACATTAGTGCAGGAGTTTAGTTAGGCTAACAAGTTTATTTTTCGCTTTTCAATTCCATTCTTCTTTCGTCGGTTTAATTTTTTGTTAAATAGTTTTTATTTTTTAGTTTTTTGTGGCTAAAATAATCAACTACAGGTCTTCGTCATGTTGTAGTATCATTAGAACTACATGTGTGTGCTAAATTCATACAAAATCAGTTCACAGGTGAAAAGTCAATGTGTGAAAAATCATTCATCCCCTATTTTTCCACCTTTAGAGTTGAAATATTTGTTTTATTTTTAAATGTGACCAACTTCGAAGTAAGCCCAGCTATGCAATAAAAAAAGAATTATCGAAATCGGACTACCCTGTAAAAAGTTATGCGTGGCCATACATCAAAAAAAAAAATACGGGTCGACTTAAGAACCTCCTTCGTTTTTTCGTCGGTTAAAAAGACATTTCCTCATTGACATCAATCGCTTATTTTCACTTATTTACATTGGCAACCTTCGTAATTTGAAATTAACCGATCTTATATCGTTTCTGACAGATTCAGTTATTAACACCTGTATTTAAAAACAGTGTTTTTTTTTATTAATATTGATATGTTTTGTAGTAAATTAGTTACCCTTGAAATCATTATTTTGTAAATCCTTTTTCCTTATTTAATAGACAGGAGGTCAGGAAATAATTTAGAGAGACCACTAAACTGCACACAGTGACATTTTGTGGACAAAAACTAACTATACGTGCGTATCATTTATTTAAATTACTCTATATAGACTAGTATATAATCAAAGGGTTCCATTTTAGACAAGTCTCAGGTAAGTGGATGTTCTGATAAAGCGCAAGAAACAACGACGGTCGGGTTCAGCAAAATTACTTCTAGGTTTAGGAAAGAGCGCGTAGTTACTGCCATGGATACCACCTTGTAGGCAAACCCATACAGGTGTTTCTACCCACTGAACTCCAATCCATATAGATAAGCGAAAGGCTGTAACATTCCGACAAGTAGAATATGATTCTAGACACTATACAGAAATAATTAGTCTTTAATTATTTTTTTACTCTTCAATGCCCTTTTTTAGTATTTTTAACTGACTTCAAAAAAGGAGGAGGTTCTCAATTCGACTGTATGGTTTTTTTTTCTTTATGTTTGTTACCTCAGAACTTTCGACTGGGTGAATCGATGTTGATGATTCTTTTTTTATTTGAAAGCTAGTACTTCCCGTGTGGTCCCATTTCAATTTGGTCCAGTTCTGACAATGGCATCCATGAGAAAACCATATAAGTCTTTTATGGAATAGTTTTTGTTTTGAAGTCGGTTTCTTTTTGAAAGAATTATTTAAAATCGATTTAACTTTTTTTAAGGTGTTTATTTTACCATTTTCGTGTAATGCACCTACGAACTGAGTAGTAGATAAATATGGTATATATTTATCTACTACTCAGTTCGTTAGACCATATTAACTTTAGTTTATTAAGATAAGATATAAGTTAATAAAGATTTTTAGTTTGTTTGTCTAGCAACTTCCTGCACTTAATTGAATGAGTTATAAAAAGATACATAACAGCCGAACGTAGACCCTCCTGCTTTTTTGAAGTCGTTCAACACAATATTATTCATCACTTTAAACGTCAAAGTTTCTTAATTTTAAGAAAAATCTACAAACACACTACATGTGCCCTTAATTTCTGAGTGGTTCCCCTCGTTTTACCTCAGATGTTATCATCAGATCCGGACTTGGTGACAATGGCTGGACTTTGGAAAACCCTTTCAAACAAAAAGAGATTTGTTTAAACCGTTCCATTCCACAGATGACGATGCAAATGATGATGATGATGAAAAAAACACATACAGCTGAAGATAGAACCTCCTTCTTTTTGAAGTCATCCTCATTTTTAATCGTAGGAGAGCTATGCCTCGGCACGTATGGGCCGGCTCGACCGGACCGGAGGGCGGCAACACACTTGTGACTCTCGAGTTACAGGTGCCCATGGGCGGCGGTAGTCATATACCATCAGGTGACCCGTCTACTCGTTTGCCTCCTATACCATAAAAAAAAAAAATGTGACACCACGGCCTCACAGAAAACCGGCCATGGAGTAATGTTTGCATTGCTTTTCACTGAGTGAGTGAGGTTTTCGGAAGCCTTAACCCTTCCCTCCCCACTCTCCTCCCCCTCTTCCAGCTTTCCCCTACTCCTACCTTAAAGGCCGGCAATGCACTTGTGACTCTTGTGTTGCAGGTGCCCATGGGCGGCGATATTCATTTACCACCAGGTGACCCGCCTGCTCGTTTGCCCCCTATACCATAAAAAAAAAGTTGTTTAAAACCCGAGATCAACCGATTGCTTCTTGAGATATTGTAAAATTACGATAAGAGGTAGAAATATGAAAATATTGAAACATGAATTTAAAAAAAAAACAAAAACTATTGAAAAACAAAGAACAAAGTAAAAAGGATTGAAATATTGACAAAAAAAAAACAAGTTGCCTCGAAACAGTAATGACATGTAAGAAATCAGATCATTTTGCTAGTCCCTTAAGTGCTATAATATGTAGTATACGTACTGTTAAACGAGGAAAAGGATAACATTATCCTCAAATTGATGAGCAGCTTGTAAACAATTAGTAATATTTTAATTTAATACTTATTAGTTGCTGTGAGCATTTAAACATGTCTGCCAGTGTCTTAGTGTTGGTACTTATACTTCTGCCTCTATTTTTAACTACATATTTTTTACGCGGTAAGTTTTTTTTTAGGATACAGGCAAGTCAATATCTTTTTATAATTACTTTGGTAAATACCTAATAAGAATCTTTATACAGTTAGGTCCATCATTATTAATTATAACCCGTTTTTATAAGCTACACTTGTACTTTACATAGTCACAGTACATACTGTGATTATGTATAACACAGATCTTGGAAATCAATTTTAACCTACTTCGAATTGTCGTATCGAAATGAAAATTTGTATGTATATGTAGATTAGATGACAATACTATAATTTGGTATCTTGGAATGAGCTCCAAGATACCAAATTATATATAGATGAGTCTCATGATGAAGCCAGGTGGTGAATAGTGAAACTCTTCAGTGGCTACTGCCCCTAAGTTTGGGCTCATATGATTCGTTTTGTCCAATAGATCGATCGGTTTAGTAACTATGGTCTAATAATGAAGCCAGGAGCTGAATATTAGAACTCTATTTTACTTATCAATTCGGTTCACCTAAAGTATACCTATTAAATATTCTAACTTAGTATGAGATAAACATTTCCATCATTCGCAATCGGAATTTCGTTAGGTTTTTTTTTTGCAGAATAAGCAAATTAATAAAGTACCCATGAAACTTTCAGTAGCTTTCAATTCTGATGTTTGAAATTAATATTGCGAATATTGCTTCTTGTTTAACAAATCTTTTGATGATGTACAAAAATACAAGACAAAGCATGATGTCTATAATTAACCGACAATTATAACCTATAAATTTCACATCTTCTAAACTTATTAACAGCGGACATGAAACAATATTTCCCTTTTTTAAAGATTCCATGGACCTCATATCCTATTTAATAGTTGGAGCTGTCGCAGGTTTTGCAGCAGTTGCAATAACAACAATTCTCGTGATATTGTGCTCTACAAAACATAAAGACGCCATTTCGAATGAGGTTCGTAAATACTTTACTTTTTAAATATAGTTTCAGAATATCGTCATGATTATCGTTGGCCCATGATCCGTATACATATCTTGATGTATAAAACAATGATGATGTATGTGAATATAAATACGTATGAACCTACGTATCCATCTCTAAAGCTATTATGGGAAATTGTTTCTATGTTGTCCCAACTGAATCTCAATAATATATTTTCTATAATTAAAGCATTTTTTATTTTAGAACGGCTTCAAAATTCAGACTCCGGATAACAAAAGGTCCACACCAGAGATTTTTGTTCATACAAGCGCCCCCAACACCTACGTTAAGACTAATGAAATAGTAAAATGTAATGAAATGGTGACGACAGCGTATCCTACAGTTCCGTCTCAAAATGGGCCACAACCATCTCAGGAGAGAAAAGTCAGTATTGCTAGTGATTACACAGAGTCTCACTACTATACAGAAATAGATGAATATTTTATTAACAAAAGGAAAGAAAAACAGCAGAAAAAGGTAAACCGAAATATATGCCTATGTTAGATGGGTCATTATCAAAATTATGTCAAAATATTTCTCGAAAAAAAAATCGAAAAGAATCTAAAAAAGTGTTTACCCTATAAGAGTAAGTGCTTAAATTGATAAATCGGCTACAAAACGACACAGTGCCGGATTTACCAGTAGGCTGAGTAGGCTGGAGCCTAGGGCGGCAGATTTTAGGGGCGGCAAAGTTTAGGCCAACTTTTTTTTTCTTATATTAATATGTTGATGTTAATAGGTCCATAGGTAACACAAAAAATTCAATATGTAATATGTTTCACCACCTACATATTTTTTTCTACAATTTGCGTATTCGCGTTTCTTTGCGGCACGGGAATGAGTGACATGACGGTTCGCTAGTGTGTCTGGTTAAGACTTGAAGAAGATTTTCTAACTTAAAAGGATTGAAAGTTATCTAAGATCTACCTTGCAAAGAACTTTCATAACCTTAGATTATATATATATATAAAATCTTAGTTCATAACTTAATTAATTGAATTTCATCGTCATAGTCACGCGGAATGTTACTAGATAATTAAATATATATTTTTTAAACGCAACAAAAAATATTTATTTATGTTTAAGTTTCGAAAGTAGTTCCCCGGGAAAGGCAAACAGGAAGGGTCCAAACTCTCTCCCGAGACTCGAACTTATAAGTAAAATGCGTAAGCTGTCAGCCACTCAGCCGTCTTCGTCAGATAGGATAGGTAATCCAAATAATCATAAATTAAAAATTTAAAATACGGGGGGTATTTTAAAATTTTAATCAAAAATCGCTGCAACGATTAGAAGAAAGCTGATGATCTTCGAACGGCTGAACAGGTTTTCTTGAATTATATCTAAGAACACTGTCGATCAAGTCACCTTTCAAAAAAAAAGAAAAACATACTTAAATCGTTGGCGAGCTATGATGACACACAGACACGCTAACTTATAACACCCCTATTTTTACCTTACCCCTTACCCCTAAAATTAAAAAACTGATATGACGCAACTTCCGACGTTTCAACACACACGATAGAGAACACAATTGACTAGAATAGGCGGTTAAAACTGTTTGCTCGGCACTTGGGGAGGCCCCATTTGACGAAACTCAAAACTGAGAATGGCAGTCACCTCAAAGTTCGAGATTCTCAAGGAAATCGAGAAGTTTTATGGTCAGCTGTACGCATCCCGAACGCGTGAACAAACCAATGAGACTCAGTGTTGATGACCACAGAGCCCTATTAACGCGCCATTATAGCGAGGACATACCTGAAATTATCCACATCGAGATAAAGGCGGCTCTCAAGCAGCTAATGAATAACGAAATCTCCAGGGAATGACGGAATTACTACCGTCCTCCTAAAGGTAGGCCGTATCCCAATCCTGAAGGAGCTAGCGAGTCTAATTTAGGTAGTATTTTAACAAGGTTTAACACCTAGGGCATGGAGCGGGAGTGCGGGAGTACTTTTCTTCAAAAAAGTAGGCAACATCTTGTTGAAGAATTACAGACCCATGTCACTCCTGAGCCATATCTAGTCAAGTTGTATCTAGTCAAGTTGTTTTTGAAAATCGTCAAGCCGTCTCGCGAGATTACTCAACGTATTCCAATTTCCAGCCACCGGAACAAGTTGGGTTTCGAAAAGGTTACGGTACGTGGACCGTATCCATACTGGTCAGCAGATTTTGCAAAAGACTGAGAAGAATTTTCAGCCGCTGTGTATGGCTTTTTGGACTACGAGAAAGCCTTCGTCTCTATCAAGACTGGGGCAGTTATGGATGCTCTGCAACAATGTCATGTTGACTGGCGATATATCAAGGTGCTGAAAAGCTTATATGACATAGCCACGATAACCGTACAGCTCCAAGACCAGTAGATAAATCAGATAAACTTGCAGCGTGGAGTTAGACAAGGGGATGTTATCTCCATACTATTTACTAATGCACCTGAGGACGTCTCTAAGACCCTAGGTTTGATGAGAAATAGATATAAATGGCGAGTACATGTCACACCTTCGATTTGCCGATGACATCGTCCGACGGTCTTGGTATAAACTTAGACAAAACAAACGTTATGTTCATGAACAAAAACAACACGGACTCAGACCGATTGACGTTCGAAGTTATTCAGAAATATGTGTACCTTATTGGACAGGTTATCCAGCTCGGTGGAAACAACTTTAGGAAGAAATCACCAGAAGGATCCTTTTAGGACAGGTAGCAATTGGAAAACTAAGTCGAGTTTTCCCATCACCCTTGCCGCAATGCCTCAAAACGAAGAACTTCGACCAGAGCGTCCTACCTGTCGTGACATACGGAGCTGAAACGCTGACACTAGCGGTAAGTCCGTCAATGCCCACGTCTCGGTACCGTATGTCATTCAGTCCAGTCCACAAGCATAAAGTCGCGCATCGGGCTACAGTGCGAGCTATGCTTGGAGTTTCTTTGAAGGATAAACTTCGTAATGAGGTCAACTGACAACGAGCCAAAGTTACCGAAATAGGTTGTAGAATAAGGGTGTAAAGTGGTACTGGGCTGGCTACACTGGCTAAGGACCGATGGCCGTTCGAGCAAACGGGTCCTAGAGTGACTCTGGTCCTGAGAGACCACGAACCACCACGTGCTATGGCGCACGTTAGGGGAGCAGTGGACTGCAATAGGCTGATGGATTGGCAATTTTAGCTAAATCGTTAATCTAAGAACTGAGACATCGATCCCCTATTGTAGTTACAATGGAAAAAAGGTGATGTAATTGGGACGGTAGTGCACAAATCATTGACAAAATAAAATTAATATGATTGTGAACTGGGGTATCGAATCGAAGAGGTTGGTAAGGGCGGCAAATTTAAATAGCCTACAAGCGGCAAATGTATAAATCCGCCAATGAAACGACATCATGATTGACATGATCATGATCTCGTTTCATCAACGAGATCATGATTGTAACCAATCATGATCTCGTTTTGTAGCTGATTTACGTGAATTTAGTTATTACAATAAATATATTTTTTGCTACCACCGAAAAGCTGATGTGACAAAAAAGGAACAAAAATAAAGTATCTTTTGTGCCTGATTTAAAAAAAAATGTGTCTGATATATAGGTATACTAATATAAGATTCTACTGGACTCTACTGGAAAAGTCTACTGGACAGTGAGAAAGAGAAAAGTTATATTTATTTAATAACATTTATCCTGATCCCCGGAAAAAATCTTTTAACAGTCTTTTCAGTTGTTACACTTATAAGTTAAATCTTTTACTGTGAATAAAAAATTAAAACCTTTAGTCAAAACGCCAAATAAAGCATAATTAGCAGAATGTGATTCAATTTACATTAAACGATTTCTTTTACAAAAAAAAATATTATGCAAATAAATTAACTTAATTATAACCTCAACGGACACAGTCATTTATAAATAAAGAGAGTGCAACAGTTTAAATATATGGGACACTTTGTTACCGACAGTCTTGATAACCAGGTTGATGTAGAGAGGGTAACATCTTGGTTCGTTGTAGTAAAATAAGCTTACTGTCAAACTTTCTGCGGCCTGTGGGTCAGTCGTTGTGTCACGTGAGCTGCTGCGTGTTTAATATAATAATTCCTTTAGAATGCAATTAGGGTTACCCAGCTTTTGTAGTGCATCTGGCACGTTTACGGAAGCAAGAGTGGTTGGTTGCCATGATTTATGCTAATATCATTGGAGACAAATAAGACTCTAAAATTATGAAGGGGTTCATGCGAGAAGCAAATTTCTACATAAAGCTATAGGGGTCCAGTATATACTTTGACCTGTCTTGGTACAAAAGTTTATACTTATAATGACTGTAGCTTTTTGTAGTCAAACAATACTGTTTGAAACATTTAGCCTTCGCTACTTATTCTACATACTAGCAGTTCCCGCGCGGTTTGCCTAGCGTGTACATATTTATATATTTTGCACGGAACCCAATTCTTTTTCCAAAATAACAGTAGCCTATGTTACTACTTATAACACCAGCTATCTGCCAGTGAGTCCCGTGGAAATCAAGTCAAATAACTGTATGAGGTTAAAAAAAACTATTATGTTATATTATTATGTAACAAACACTTCAATTTTATTTATTTGTATTAATGATGATGAAATTGATAAAAGGAGTACAAAGAATTCTCTTCAAGTATTAATACCTATATAGGTACGTAGATTTAGATACCCTATAACAGTCGTAGGTACTATGTTAGTAGGAAGGTCAATTTTATTTGGATCCTCTTCCAGTACTTTTCTTACTCGTTTTAGTTCTATAGGTAAATTTTATTCTATTTAAGTTTTTTTTTGTATTTTTATGACATTTTTGTTCCTTCATCTTTTACTAAAATGCTGTATTGGCAGAATGTTATTGACACAATAATTGGTCGTGAATAACTTCTACGCTGGAATCGTGCCGCTAAAGTTGATTTAGTATTTTTTTCAGATACACTTTGCATGTGATCTATTTATAAAACATTACCTACACTAAACAAAGATTGATTGTTTTTTTGCCTTATACAGGATTGTGCAGGTCAATGCAGCACAATACTGGGCAGTATTAAGACTAATCCACATATCTACTCAAAAAAGAATAGACGCTTAAACTTTTACTCATTTTACGTTATTTTTATTTCTAAGAGATGTAATTTAATTGGGCATTTTTTTAGTTACAGCACCGCTACGACAACGAGGCGTTTGAAGAAGACATTACGATTCAAGGAAATGTTATTCAGTTAGATAACAATCCCTTTACTTACGAATATGCTTACGGTCGAAACCCGCATAAATAATAAGTTTGTATATAAAAGACAAAGAATTCTCATTCTTGCAGTCGAATTTAGTGACTGTTACTGTTATCGTTAAGTTTCTTACTTTGATGGAAACGACGAAGTTTTTTAATGGAATAAAAAATATCACTAGAATAAAAGTTACTAAGAAATAACCAAAACTTTTTTTTTGTAATTATAGGTTGAGAATAAAATTAAATTACTTATGAAAGAGAACTGCATTTGATTACGGATATATTATAAAATAAAATACTAACTAAATAAGAAGTAGGTAATGGAAAATCATACGTGATGAACATAGTAGGTACATACCTTCTCCTCTTTTTATTAATAAAAAATTCGAGTAATTATGGAATATGAGTACTGTCGTGGCAGCAACGCAGCACAAGCGGCACGCAACATCAACGACGTTTACGGAGCTAACACTACAAACCAACGCACAGCTTGTTATTGGTTTGCCCGCCTCCGTTCTGGAAATTTGAAACTGAAAAATGAACCTCGTGGTCGTCCGAAAACTTTGTTCGACTGACGAATTAAAGGGAATTGTGGAAGTTGATGATACTCAATCTACGGCTCATTTAGCAGCAGCTTTGACGTTAGCGTCAAAACAATATTGGTCCATTTGCGTTTCCAAATTGGCAAGGTTAAAAAACTTGACAAATGGGTGCCCCACGAACTCAATGATAAGAAATAAGAGTAAACACGGTGGATAATTTCTAAAAGAGATGGTTTTAATAAATTGCTATCGTGATGTACCCGAATGTTTACCAATTCGCAGTTGGTCACTAAATACACAGGATGGATGGGAAAACCCATCCGGTCCACGCGAAGTAACTCGAGCTAGGGCTCCAGTTCATTATACCGTGTCCGTGTTTGCCATCCGTCCATGAACTTCTCAGAACTGTACTGTGAATAATAATGTTACTAAACACATTATGAGAGCCACTCCTATTTGGATATCAATCAATCAGTCTATCATAGTCTACAGCTGGACATAGGCCTCTCCCAATGTGCGGCATAGCACCCGGTCCTCCGCCTTTCGCATCCAGCCATCCCTGCTACCTTCTTCAGGTCGTCGGTCCATCTGGCTGGTGGGCATCCTACCTTCCGCGTACCGATTCGCGGTCTCCACTCTAGGACCCGTCTGCTCCAACGGCCATCGGTCCTTCGACATACGTGGCCAGCCCATTGCCACTTCAGCATGCTTATCCTGCGAGCTATGTCGGTAACTTTGGTTCTTTGTCGGATAATCTCATCGCGAAATTTATCCTATAAAGAGACTCCAAGCATAGCTCGCTCCATAGCCCGCTGCGTGACTTTTAAGTTGTGGACTAACACCACCGTTAGTGTCCACGTCTCGGCACCGTATATCATAACAGGTAGGACGCACTATGACGCGCTGTTTAGATGTGTGTCCCTAATCAAGTAGATGTAGAAGTGAGGCCTGAGGTACTGAGAAGTTTTTTTTTATTTATTAATGGCCATATCAAAAATCTTCTCGTAACCATAGGGATAGGCCCAGGGATCCAAGTTGCAAGAAGTACTCATTGCTGAGCGGAAAAAGCGACTTGGACGACCGAGCGCAGGAATAGCCACAATTCTGGCGGTAAACCCCCTAATAGAGGATTGTTTAGGCAGGCGTCACAGCAGCCAAGGGTTGCCAACCGTACGAGGTTCCTCGTACAAATACTGAGAGAGAATACGATCAAGCTCGTACAACTATGTACGAGATTTTGATATAGGAAATTTTATAGCATTATTTTTATTGTGGACACTATTTTAAAGCGTCAATGGGTTTTTACACTACATTGGGTCTGCTAAATGAAAAGTAAAACTAGACATATTGGTATTTTCTTGGATTTTTTCATTTTAATATTAGCTCAGGCATATTATATACTTAAGATTTTTATTCAGCAATTCAAAGACTTAAATGTAAAGAGGAAATTTCACAGATTCCAGAAGTCTTATGTGTCGGCCACCGTACATTCTCATTTAACCTCAATCAATAGTTATATAATATGATGAGTGTGAATTTAGCAGACATGTTAAAATTAAAAAGTTCAGAACTCATTAAAAAATAGCAAAACAAAATGAACAAACAATTTTTTTTTTAATTTGAAAATCAGCATTTTTTGTTTTAAAAATATCAACATTTCATTTCATCATTCAAAAATTTTTAAGTTAATAAATACCTATCTGCTAAATTTCCACTAATTTAATTTGTCTTATTTTTGGTTTTATAACATTTTAAATACTAAGTGCGAGATTTTTAGGTGTTTATGTACGTGAAAAAAGTTCTAAAGTTGGCAACCCTGCAGCAGCCTCTCTCATCCGTGCTTAATGGGCATGGCTACTTAGAAAATACCAGTGTCCCATAGGTCGAGAACCAATGATACCGGCACTCAGGGTGCTACCACTGACAGGGCTGTCCTAAGGATACTGTACTCCACATCGTAGTGAAGTGTTCAGCGTAGATCCTGTGGCGCCACGACCTCCAGATAGCTATAGATGTAGGAAACCTCTCGCTTTAGACCACGGTACCGCGGTGGATGGTACGGCTAGTGCGTGAAACTCCACGGCCTCATTTTGAGAGGAGCTGATTTATGCCAAAAAGGCGGGAGGAAAGAAACGGAGGAGGATTGATACTCTCTGGTCCTGCAATGGATGCACAAGACGACGTAGAACAGCTAATAACTTACCTACCTATTTGAACGATTTAGGCGGTCAAAAGTTAATTTTCAAAAATGATGCTAAAAGTAATAAAAAAATCCTGTGAAAAAAGTACTTACCTAGTGAGAACAATCAACTATCCCCACCAGGCTACCAGCTAATCTTTTTAAATTCGCTGATCCTAGCAACTCAAACTTGATAGTCTTAGTGCTCGTCATTGCTGTTTTAACGCTCTCAATAAACGAAGTTAATTGTGTGTTTTCTATCAAGTCTGTTGAAGTCATTGTGATTGATTCGTGTAATACAGGTAACAAGCAATTTCTTATTTCACGTTTAAAAAAAAATTCGTTATATAATTTGTGGGGTTTATGCAAAACTTTGATTTTATTATAAATATTTTACTTAATTTTCATATTTATGATAGAATTAGTTACATTATCGCGTACGATCGAGTGATACCAAATTGCTGTCCTGTATTCTTTGTATATTTAGCTAATTATTGTGGCATATCGCTTGTTCGTTGTAATTCGATATCTCTCTTTACTAACACAGAATGTTTTAGTACGTATGTTTAGATTAAGCCTATCTTCTCTATGGGCTTATGCAGCGTAAAGTAAATTATTTATTATTATTATTATAAATTAATAACAATTTACCTCATTCACAATTTTTTTACAGAATGAACATGAGTCTGAAAGACACAAAGTAATAAAAACCTAAAAAGACCAGTATCCATTTATGTTACAACTGTCATTCATAATTGTCGACATCGGCATAGTTTGCCATGTAAATTAATAGAATTAACTTTTAGTAAACAGAACTGATTCTAAAATACCTACCGATAAAACAAATAGAAACCCGTTGTATTATAATACAATAACTATAAAAATAATATGGGAGAAGAGGATGAATATGCATGTGTTAATAGATCACACCTAAAGATCAAGGATAACTCTGGAATAAAAAAGAAAAAGAAGAAGAAGGTCAACAAGGAAAAAGAGAAAATGATAGAAAACGATGTACAACAGCAGGTGAAACAAGCGATTGACACAAATAGCGATAAAAGGACAAAAGCTGAAATTGCTTTTCAAAAGATGCAAGAGAAAATGGTATGTCATGCTGATGGTTATCTATTACAATATAAATAAAACTCGATTGACTGTAAATAAATATCTATGTTACAATTCCTAGTTATCTCCGACTACAATAGCTTTGACATGTAACATATATCTTTTGTCAAGTTTAACTTATAGGTTTTTAATTACAGTAAATAAGAAATACGACTGACATGAAACTACATGACAAATATTATGTCAAGAATGTTGATCTTTGTTATTCTGGTTTTCTTGTCCTAAAGTCAGACATCCACGTGAACTGTAAACCCATGGCCCATAGTGTATTGCCCCTAAACCATGTTCTTAACACTAACTACACGTCTAACTACAAAAACTACAGCATCAACATTTGCAACAACTACTTTGCAAGTTTTCTTTTTATTTTTATCAAAACATCTTGTCTAATAATAATTGATGTCTTTAAAGATATTTTGTCGAATTTTTTAGTGATTGGGCAATTTTTACTTTTTGTTTTGAATATATGCATAAAATAGTATAGGCCTCATACTATTTTGTCATATTTTGAACACATCACAGTATGAGGGCCCATTCATTAATTATATAAGAGTCTTGAGAGAGAGGGAGTTTAAAAAAACTGTCAGTCATAGGACTGCACGCCAGAAGTGTCTCTCAAGCGACAAATAGGATGAGGGTTTCTAGTACACAATAATAATAACTTAGATACACTACTGCAGTATATCATTGTTCGAGATGTTACAGAGTAGCATTTACGCATGTTTATCACCTGGAAATACTAAATTACGTTGTCTCAGCCTGTGGGGACTCATTTCTATATATGCGGCTCACACTATGCTACCCCAGATATGCTCATACAACTGTCGAACATAAGAGAGCAGCTGACCCACCCCGCTCCCCCTGATATGATACGCTTATGTTCCTATTAAGTTTATTAAAGTAATGTTTGAGTGACATTATTATTAACTCCCCCCCCCCTCCCCCTGGGGAGACTAAATAAGCATGGGAAGAATAAAAAAACAACCCATGAATTTAGGGCTATATCAAATTATAGGGATTTCATGAGTATTCCGTAACCTTAAAAGTTTGGGTACCCCTGATCTAAATAATGATCTTAACAAAATAAAATTAATTATTTTATATCAGATTCCGAGTGTTAGTGTACCTAATCCTTGTTTTATGACCATTAACTATTTAAAACCTAAACTGGAACTTTTCAGGAAAAGTTGCAAGCATATTAAAATAATGTTGATTCACCTATTGCATGCTGTACGGTCAAATATGTAAAACTGTAACACCTGTGTATAAAACCATATTTGAGGCATATAGAATCAAAGGCAGCCAAGTCCCACACATTCCAAAAATGAACTGACAATTTGGTTTTTTATTTTTATTCAGCTTTTTATTTAAAACTAGTAAAAACAATGGCAGCTAAAACCAATAACACACCACACACTCAGACAAATTAAATGTTTTTTTGCTTCCTAAGAATTTGATCTGACGACACTTAGTTGCCGTTATTCTATATGCCTCATTTGACACAATAAATTATATATTATTATTAAAAAAAAAACAATGTCAAAATTGATCACTATCATCCTTACATAATTAATTAATGAAACTATATGAAACTGTCATTTCTACAAAGTAATTTTTACCACACTCTTAAATTCCTAATGTCTAACCTTCTAGTATTTTACATTATCATACTAATTATCCCTGATTGGTCACCCATTCTGGCGTCTGGCAAGGCTGTACCTAGATCTTGGTTTCTGAAAGATGAGATTAACTATAAATAACTTTTTATTTCAGCAAAAACAAAGGATACAACAAAAAGCTGAGATGACACATAAACAAAGGGTAGAGAAGTTCAACCAACATCTTGACAGCTTGACAGAGCACTTTGATATTCCCAAAGTATCTTGGACTAAGTAAAAGTGTAAATAAAAATTATTATAACTGTGTAATTTTCTTTAGAAATGTATACTTTACTTTTACTTGTATAATATGGTTTTTTATTTGTCTCTGTGTTTATTAATTGTACTTGCATTGCAACTAATAATTTATTTAAAAATCACAAAATAAAACGTAGCTCCATGGGTGGTTGCCATTTAATTGATCACTTACGAAATACCACCACACACTAGTACTCATCCCCAAAAAGGATGTTTGTTTCATTCACAGATGTTACACTGAGTCTAGATTATATGTTTTGTGTACTGTTATGAAGAAAATAATACCTTAATGCTTCCGACACACCGCCCCGCCGAAAACCCCGGCGGGGTGACGGCCCGAGGGGGTTTCCACACGAACAAAAAAAAAGGTGTATTAATGCAGCACGTCACCCATGGAAAAATCCTTTATAAATGAATTCGATCTTCAAACTAACACTACACAAAATACCTGTTTTTTTTTATAATTTTGCAATCATTTGATTTGTGTTTATCAGTGATTTCAAAAAGACATTGAAAATACAAATAAATTTTATGAAAATAAGACTAAAATTTTATTATAAAATATCAATAAAAAACAGTTTTCGATAATAATGTTTTATTCAGATCTTTATCTTATAAATTATGTATATGTATTAAAAGTATAAGTATAAAAAAATGAAAACACATTTTGCGCGGATATAGTTGATAATGGTGCCGATTTTATTTTACACTCACTAAACTAAAATCTGACTTAATTTCGTCATATGAATTCAACCTTGTCTTCTTCGTAACAAGGTCTTTTTGTTACTGGCATCTATTTCTCAGCGCCACTAAATTTCACTAAAACCTGTCAAGGTATACTCAACTTTATTTCCACGCAGCGAGAGTCCCCATTTATTCAAATGCCGTATAATTGCCACGCAGCGATAGTTCCCAATTATTCAAATGCCGTATAAAAACTTGTTCAAAATGAACTAAGATGACGTTATTTTAATCGACACCTACGAAGACGCTTACTAAAAACACAGCAAAAGAGATGGCATTCAAGGGATAGGGGCTCGCGCTACATAGTATTAAAATTTAAGCGTGTCAGACTTTAGTCGACAAATAAATTGCTTATTTCGATAGCGACTTATGTTACCTACTTGTTAAAATTTGAAATGAGACCTTGTTTCGAAGTGTACAGGATTGACATCTTATATGAAGAAAATTTAGTCAATTATAGTTTAGCGAGGGATGTAACAGAATTGGCACCAATAACACATTTTGGACAGATAAAGCTAATAAAAAAAAAATAAGATGTCTAGTTTATGATACCCGAATGTTATATACTACTTATTATACGTATGTTATGTCACTACTTACATTTTATATAATATTCTGAGATTGCACTATTAGGTCTTTGAAACGAAAAAAAACTGTTTTCAATACACCTAAATATAAAATACATATGTATTGTTCTTACTTAGCAGTGTTTCTTTTTTTCTTTAAATAGGATCTATCAACTTAGATCAAATATACCATAGACACACATTCTCCTACAAAAATCGCGTCAAATAGTGGTACACGATTCCACAAACTTTACGTGCATGCATTTAATATGCCATTGTAATAATAAACCCGACCATACAATTAATGCTGCTGTGAATAAATGTTGTAATAGTTTGATACAACAAACTACAATGTATATTGTCTGTATTTTACTACTTAATACAACGGAGTGAAAAGAACAGGTGCGCATGCTACGTAGTTCAAAAATATCTGACTTTTTAAATTATCGTTTGTTACAGTGCCATTGTTATACTTTCAAAAATTAAAGCTATCGTAAAAATATTATACCTATCGAAAGTACATTTCATGCCGTCTTTGCACTTCTAAAGCATAGTTTTTCGGCTACACACTAGATAAGTTTTGCAATACACTAATTCTATTAACGGAGGGTAGTTATGAATATTATTATAATAAACCTAAACTACCTATATCGGTATCTTGTTCATATTTAATAAGTCGATATTATTCGTTTTATAAGCTGATTATAATTTTTCGTGCGGCACAACTTTCTGTGTCTGTGTGGATGAAATTAAGTGTTTTGCGAGAAAAGAGCCTTCATCGCACAACAGTTCAGGGTTCGGACGCTCCAAGATCAGGGCGTTCCGTTGAAGCTTCCGGCGCAGAAAAGTGGCGAAAGTTACAAAATTATTAAAGGAAGATCGACGTATAACGTATCAACAAATAGAAAAGATCCTGCAGATAAGTGAGAGATCCTGCAGATGAGTGAACCATTCACAAAAATTTTCACAATATCCTTGGCGTAAAATAAGTTTGTACACTATGGGTGCCGCACAGCCTCAAAGTTGAAAATCACATTCAGTAAAGAAAATGATGATCGGTGTACTTTTTACACAGCGGGTATTTTGGAACGAGTAATATTTGAAAATTAGCGTCATGGAACCGTCTCCTGGTACATAAATTGATGTTGGCCTTCAAAATCTTCGCGAAATTCGATCAAATTCGATTATGGACACTTGGCATTTTCGTCACGATAACGCACCCGCGCATCGAGCACGTGACACTGTCCAATTTTTTAATAGCAGTGGTGTTAAAGTACTTGAACATCCTGCGTACAGATTTAGATCTAGCTTCCTGTCGTGATGCTTTTTTTTCAAAATTAAGGATCAGTTGAATGGGAGAAGGTTCCAAACAGACACTGATATTTTGACTGCTTCGGACCACGCATGTTCAGAACTCCCAGAAGAAAAGTCGAAAGACATTTTTGATAGTTTTCACGCACGACTGTGTGTTAACTGAGATGGAAATTATTTTGAAAAATTGTAAAAACAACACCTATTACAAAATTTATCTAGTGACCTAGTATACCTACATATATACCTATTTGATTGTTTACTGAACAAAATCATATGAGTAGATACCTACTGTATAGAAAGCATTTCACTTGACAAAAATCTATACTTAAACCTAAGAGTTAAAACTAAAAATTGGTTGTCATTTATTGAAAATCATTCAAACCAGCAGTGTGTCCAGTGCACCATTCACTGTTTGTTCATTCTATAAAAGTATCTGTATAGGTATATTGAAAATAACAAGATAGCCTAGCATATGCAAACACGACATCCACAATAAAAGGTTTTTTTACACCACCTAAATCGGGCTATGGATGTCTTTGTTAAGACAAAGTACTAGTACAAGTAAACTTGTAGTATCCTGTTAAGAGCAGTTTTCGATAAAAAAACTAAAATTTAATAAAAATTACAGATTATCCTTACATACATTATGTATAACAATTTTAAAAGTTGCATTGCAATTAAAGTGTCAACTATTTATTGTTGAAGAAATCATACAGATAATCTAATACCTTGTGTCTTAATAATGATTTTTTTTTGTAACAAAAAATTAGCTTGTCCTTAACAAACATATATTATACAAGAATACAATTAATAACATTACTGAAAGAAGAAAAACATATTTACACACACCTACCAAGTTAAGGCACACACATTACACATTAAGATTCCAGGAATGCTTTTTTAATTATTATTAGTCTTTCAACATAATCATATTGTATAAAAAGGTTGTAAACACAACTGGACGGACTTTTATGACTGAGACTAAAACAGAGCATTGCAGAATGCTCCACCTACCTATAATACTTATAATTTCTAACATCTATGAGTCTAACCGTAATAGAAAAGACACTATAGTTAAAAGTATCGTCATCACATTGAACGTTAGTTCTGGAGCGGCTCCGGTACCATAATACGAAAAAGTGAACACTTTTACGAAGTTTTCCTTAGTGGACCATGGATCGCTGCCGTCGTCAAAGTGCATGGGACATTGATCTCTCTCTCGCTCGTACTCTTCCATCTCTATGGCGACTGCTGCGCCCTCAGTATAGTTCCATGACGTTACATCTTGCTTCAAATCACAATAGGGACCTAGAGCTTGGGACATAAGTACTCTGCAAAAGAAAAATATAAGGTTAAATTGTACAATATCAGACTTCAACCTACACGATTTCGGATAAAGCCATTAACAATTCACTCACTATACGGCACCTACACGAGACTAAGGCGACAGTCTATCTATATACACTCATTAAGACCTTCGTGCTGGGCAAAGTGGGCAAATTACATTACGTGAACTCTTATTAAATTATGTATCCAAAAAGAAGTCAGGCCTGTAGTATGCCCAAAGTAAGGACATAATTTCGTCGATGGGTCCTAAAACTTTTTTAAGTAATATTGACAACAATTCACAAAGTATTATGTAATTTAAGAAAGAAAATCATCAACAATCAAACAATCATCAATAAAATATCATATTTGAGTACTAAACATATTAGAACTACGAGAGCTCGCAATAAACTACATTGCTTACAGGAATATTGCTATGCATTTTGTACGGAAATATTTGGCAAATGTTAAGATGCACACTCGTTAGCTCTCTATTGACGTAACGCTGGATTTTATTTATATGAAAAGCTACCTTATATTGATTATGCATAAGGGTGTATTTATTATAATTATAAATAGCATTTAGGATTCATATTTAATAAATCCTTTCTGACGAATTAGCTTAGAGTTATGTATGTGTGTAAAATAATTATTATCTTCTAAAAGTGTGCAGCTGGCATTTCTAAATACATATTCTCAGTTCTGTGAAACATCGATTGTGATCTCGCGCCTTTCTCTGGAACTATAAATCAGATTTGAATAAAGGTTTTTGTATAGAGTATTGATTGATATGTAATATCATCACGCTGCGACCCTTGAGAGCGACCATAAACGCAAGTGAGACTGAACGGCTAGTTCTACAATATAAAATAAAACATTTTACTTGCTTTTAATTTCATGTGAAGTATTGAACATACCTATTTAGATCAGCTCGTTGATACACCCAACATCTGTACTTAGAGAAAGGATCCAGTTCATCATAAGTAACCAGATAGGATTTGAGATTCTCCTTCCAGAAACCTATGCATTTCATCCTGTAATCAGGATCACTGTAGATATCCACAGGTCTACCCAAATGATCTACAGACAGACAATAGTTTTCCTTTATTTGTATAGTTTTTTGATCTATATCACATACTGAAAAATCGCTAATATTTAATTTGCAGTAAAGATTTGGACGAGGACTTAAGGTGACCCCTCCCAGTATTCTGGTTTCAAATTTAACGTCTCCTTTCTGAGTAAAATTAAATTTGCCGGCGACAGGACAGCGGATGGGTGATGGATCCTTTTTCAGGAAGATGTCATAGCGCCACTCTTGTTTGTTTTTAAACTGCACCCAAGAGCATACTGTGTGAAAGTTACTTTGTATCATGGCCAGGCCCTTTCTATATCTGAAACAAAAGTGAAAAAAATATGAATACGGCGCTTGATAGACCTAGAATAGAATATGCTTTATTGTACACCTTAGTACAATTTGATCTTAGTGTTAGGTACAATACAATTATGTATATATAAATATACACATAACTAAATATATACATACAGATAAAACCTATCGCAATAATACCCGAAAATGTGGGTTTGGTAAATGCTTGTACCTAGACTAAGACCATTTTACAATTTCAGAGGCCTAAATTAAATTTTGATTGATTCTTTACTTTTAACATTACTCACTAGGTTAACTTGGAATTCGCATGTGAACAGAATCGTACAGAAGGTTAAATCTGCTCTGACGATCTACTACTGGTTAGTGAGAAATAGCTGGCAATAAAATCTAGAACAGCCGTCTAGTTTCACGCAGACTCAAAACTTAGAGAGGGTAACTCTTACGACACCTGGATACTCAACAGGCACTGATGACTTTACGAAGCACTGACGGCTGCTCAACGTATCAGTGTCACATAGCTGTCGTCGAGAGACGTACAAAGCGACGTGCATACGCACGACATCTGTATATATGAGGACAAATCTGAGTCGCAAAAACGGGGTACGAAGTTGCATTACTGCCCTTTATTTACTTTGTTTTTGCTTTGTGCAAAAGTAGCACCACTATTAGATATTTTCCCTCCCGACTCGTAGTCACACCACATTGTCACACCAGTATGACAAACGGTAATTTTTTTCTTGTTTGTCACACTACTGATTATCACACACCATGTATACCGTAATTGCTAGTGCAGTGCCAACATAATGTAGTCGGTTTATCGACAAGTAATGCAACTGACCTATAACCTGGCATGTCTTCAGCTGTGAATAATCCGTGATTCATAATATGGTACTGCAACCTTATCTATAGTACTGGCCAGTTAGAAATGCATTGAGATAATGATAATGACTGACAAACGTCAACATATGAACAAAAACGATTGTCTATTAGTTTCACATTGGCTTTGTATCATGGATTTTTGTATTATTAACAGAAAACGTGGACAAGTGTTGTTATTTAAGCAACATCAATACTATAAACAGAAAGTTTACAAAAATTTGAATCAGATATGGTTTTGTCGTAACCGTCGTAACAGTATAAAGTGCTCCGGTTCAGTCACAATAAACGTAAGTGCTAGTGTATTCTTATCTAAATATAGGTACATACCGATATCTGGTCTGACTATCTATCTTCACGTTATGTCTCTAACGGGGCAGGTAGAGAGAAGGGAATGTAGTGCTTCGCGATCCTCGAATGACTACTCTTTTTGTGTTTTAATGATTCATCAAACGCTTTATGAACGAGTCTCTAGAAGTTATATCCGTAATTTAATCGTTCTTTAAAATTCACAGGGACAAAATATTGTAAAAACAGTTGAGCACAAGAATACATGTCAACCAGATGAGAGCGATAATGAAATAGCGCTTTCGATACACAAAATACATGAAGTTGCTTGTACTTCTGCGGGGCCAATGGCTAAAATCTTCGAGAAACATATTAGACCCTTAAAAGAAAAAGGATTGAAAGTACCACAATTTGATAGCGTAAAGTGCAGCCTATATAATGCACGCAAACGAAAACTAAACGTGAATAAGACCGTTTTCAAACAAATTGAAGACGTAGAAGTACCTATTACATTTGAAAAATTTCTGATTGCTGATTATCAATATGAGAATACCAGACTATTAATATTTTGTGATGAAGACGCAAAGTTATTATTAAAAAGTGTAAAAGAATATTTTATTGATGCGACTTTTAAGAGTTGTCCACAACCATTTTCACAATTGCTTTCGATCCTCGGTGATTTGGGAAGCACATCTCAAAAAACTTCAGTTGTACCACTAATTCATGTGCTCATGAGTGACAAAAAAGAGTCAACATACGCTGCATTGTTCGACATCTTGAAAACTCAATTTCCCGAGTGGTGTCCCACTGTATTTCACGCAGATTTCGAGATTGCTGTAGCAAATGCCTTAAGAATATTGTTTCCACTTATATCGATTAAAAAGTGTTACTATCACTATTCAGTCAGAGCTTATGGCGGAAAGCGAAATCAATTGGTTTGAAAAGTAAAATACATAAAAGAATTGTGGGATTATGTTCGGTACTGCCGCTAACTCCGTTAGAACTTGTTAAACACGGATGGGAGTACATAAAAACTGAAGCTAATGAATTGAGCGGGGAAAAGATTAAACAGTTCATAGCATACATGGGCCGTCAATGGCTAAATGATGAACAATATATTGCTGACTGGAATGTAGTTGGTCAAAGACACAGAACCAACAACGTTTGTGAAAGTTGGCACTCCCAGTTAAACAAAAAGATAAATAAAAACTACGTAACCATACTAAAGTTATTAACAGTATTATTAAATGAAAAGGATATTAATATACGTAAAAAACGAAGGGTCGACCAAACTGATAAAGATAATTTTATAATTTCGTCCCAATTAAAACTATTAAATGGCGAAATAACATTGGGACATTTCCTTGAAATATTGCGTTAAATAGTTCAAAATAATTTAATATAATACACATACACCGGCAGAATTAGCGGAACACAAAAACATAAGAAATTAATGTATTTTTTTATAACACTGGCTGGTTACTTTATATTTTTTTATGTTAGGTCTAATTTGAAAATGAAACATAAGTCGTCATTCATTTTTCATTCATTTGTTTTAGTTTTTCATTCATATGTCTGTATCGACTGCTTTGAAGTGGATTATGGTTTTCGTAAAATTTGCAAATTTCTTTTAGAAACATTGTTTTGCAGTTTAATGAAATTATTACGAAATCTATGAAAAATGCATTTTGTTGTTTGATTTTTTTTTTTAATTAAACTTTAAGTATGGTCTTGCAAATTAATTGAAATATATGTTAATTTGTGTGTTGTTTTATGATTAATTAATATTTGTGAATAAATAAATAATAATAAATAAATACATTACATGGTGTGTAAAAATCATTAGTGTGACAAATGAGAAAAAAAATACTGTTTGTCATACTGGTGTGATTAAATATAATGAATTTTAATTTACATATCGATAAAACAGCACTAGATGATAATGACAAGTGACGATAAAAGGTGTTGTGTTAGTGGCGGTGTGACTAACAAGAAAAAAACTCCTGATAGTCACACTGGTGTGATAACCTGGTGTGACCACGAGTCTGGAGCGGATATTTTATTATTAAAATGAATTTTAAGTCTTAAGTGCAATTATTATAGACAGTATTTAAAAGGACAGAGAATAATAATGTACAATTCTGAATTAGAGTGTGTTAAAGGATTTAGTTTTAGTAAGAAACTATTGAATAAAACATTTAGTATAAGTTACAGTTAAAAGTCCCATATCAGAATATAGCCATGGTTCTGCATTACATGTAGAACCATGGCTATATTTTGACTCAAATAGTCGTCATCATGGACCTTTCTGCCTATACCGCGCTTTATCTATAAAACAATTGAAATCTCTTACCTTATAACATTATGGTGTTGTGGCACAAAGTCAAAGCACACATAATCTTTTTGACAACCATCAACTGTTAAGCGGGCCATCATTACTCTGCTGTCACGTTGCTCTCTACAAATATAACAATAATCAAATATGTAAGTGAAATAAGCAAAGAATCGAACAGCTTTTGGAGTTTCATGAGAATGTTATTAGTGGATTATATTCGAATCCATAAAAATAAATAAAATTGAAGTGTCTGTTTGTAAAGTCAAAATAATAGGTTTTTTTAAGTTCATACAGTTATTTGCATGATACCTATGAGTAAAAATAAGTTTTTTTTAATTTTTGTCTGTCTGTCTGTCTGTTTGTTTGTTTCGGCTAATCTCCGGAACGGGTGGACTGATTTCCACGGGACTTTCACAGGCAGAGGGCTGGTGTTATAAGGAGTAACTTATTCTACTTTTATTTTGGAAAAAGAATTAGGGATCCGCGCAAAATATACAAATAAGTACACGCGAGCGAAGCCGCGCGGGAACTGCTAGTAACTAATAAAGTCAGTATTATCATTGCACTGATTTCAATATCACTGCAACGATTGATGTTTATATTTAAAACAGAATTAAATAATAATACAAAACCTGTTAACCAATAGTATCTTTAACTATATATAACTAATGCCAGGACTACTCATGGAGAGCTTGCACTATATGAGGAAAAAATTACCTGCAAACATAAATGGTTCTCCGATATCTACCCTCATCTGGATAATATGTTTCAATGATATGGGTTTCGTTAATAAATACGTCTGCATCGATGTTGGCCGTGTTTATCCAATCCCCGGAGAAATTTTGAGGCAGACGACATCCTGGCTCTACTACCTCAGCCTAGAAAACCAATTAATATGTTAACTGAACAACTAAGGAACTCAATGGGCTTTTTTCCTCACAGAAATGTTAATTCTCTGCTGAACATATCTATTGACAATTGCCACAAAATACAGTTTTATTAAATATCACTTGCATTCAGAGAGGGTATTTACGCCCAAGCATACATTACCTTGACTGGAGTAACTCTGTATCTCTCAGGCGATTTTTCTACAGTCTTCAATGTATTGCATTCTGGTGTGATAGAAGCACCAATGTAAAGATCGTCATCTCTGTTTTTGAGAAAACATCGATACCTTTCATCTTTTCGAGATTCTTTTGTGTTTGCAACAGCAAAAAAGTGGTTTTTATTTACAAACCAATGACCTGAAACGAATAACAAATAAAACTATTATTGTGAATTGGTATTAATTCTTTAACTGGTACATTTGTTTTCGTTTCGCAATAAATCTTCTAGGTATAATTATTGCGAAAGTTTGGATGGATGGATGTGGATGAAATATTGCCACATTTTGAGATGATTATAGTCTGAAATAGCACATGGGCTACTTTTTATCTCGTAAAATTTACGGATCCCGTTGGATATTTCCACGCGGTCAAAGTCGCGGGCAACTAGCTAGCTAGTTCATAAGCTTAAATTACCCTTTAATTTCTATTAAGCTTAAAACACAAGGGGTTGCATGATTTAAAAAAACTGATATAAATATGTATTTTATATACATACATACACTCACGCCTGTATCCCCTACCCTGTATATGAAGGGGTAGGCAGAGGTATCGGGCTTCCCGGCATTAGCCAGTTCGAGTTCCAGGACTCTGACCGTCTTGAGTTATTCACTCACACTCCCTAATCCATGTATATAAGCAATATCCTTTTCCTTTCATTATTTATTTATAACTTTATGCACATTTGGTACATTGGCGGACTTAATGCCTAAGGCATTCTCTACAAGTCAACCATTGGGTGATACAGAGAAAAAAAGATTCATTACCTTTGAGGCCTTCCATAAATTACGTCACACGTTAAGGCGGAGGGGTCATAAGCTTCGTGACGTCACATGTCAAAAAGCTAAAGCATTAAACACAAAACATAACCTGTAAACTAAAGGCTACACACACTACCACACTTTTATTAAAAAAATGAATTTTAGAACTGGTTCTTTCAGTTTTGGGTGTAAAATTTTAAAATATGTGACGTCAAACGGGGGGGGGGGGGGGTCAAACAAATGTGACCACCTGTGACAAAGACAGGGGGGTTCAAAAATCCTGCAATTCATGTGACGTAATTTATGGTTGGCCCCTTTCCTTCCTGCCTACCTTTCCCTTTCAATGTACTCCCAAATTCCCTATCTGTAATTTCCGAAGTGCCTGGTTGGCAACAATAGGCTTGCCTCCTTCCTATGTAAGTGAGACAAAATAATAGCTGGCAAAATGTGGGTGTTAAATTCGCCTGTGCTTCTATGTATTTTCCCGATATAAAATAAATACAAATACTCTACTTGCATCTGGTCCTACATCTATTTTGTTAGGGGTATAGAATTACCCTTTACTGTTTAACTGCAGTCCCATAACCTGCTTTTTTACAGAACAGAACTAAACGGACCGACCATGGGAGCGTCATATCAGATATTATCACTACATATTATAAAACAAAGTGCCCCGCCGCGTCTGTCTGTTCGCGATAAACTGAAAAACTACTGAACTGACAGACTGAGACAACTGAATAGACAGTGATTCATGAGGAAGGTTTAGGTGTATAATTTGTACCCGTGCGAAGCCGGGGCGGGTTGCTAGTTTACAGTAAAAATTATATCTGCTTACCTAAACAGCTGTACTCCACAACACCATCAAAAGTATTAGACATTCCTGCACACTTCCTATATGTGATGTTAAACTTCTGATTTGTGATCAAAAACTGAGTACCAGCTGTTTGACATGACTTAATTTGTGCATCAGGATGGTTACATTCACCCGTAAACCTAAAACGATTCTGGTATGCAAACTGCCATACACCTTCCAATGATGAACGGCAATTGACCTGCAATGAATTACCATAACTTAGTTAAATAAATCGAAAAAACTTGCTTTAAGCTCCAAGGATTTTATTTTTGAGTTTTTATCTTTAATTTACTGAGGTTGGATTATAGGTATTTGTGTAAAATATTGAATTGGAAGTCTAAATATAGAAATGCACATAATATTATTCCCTAAAAATAACAATATTATTTATCTATGTAGTATCTATGCTGATTATGAGATGTCATATTATAAATGGTGAAATATTATAAATTGCTGTTGAATATGGACATCATATTTTTAATCAAACTTAGCCTAGCTCATTGGACAGCATAGTAGCCAGAGGTATTTTAATTTTACTTTACTCTCATTATATTTTTGTTTAAGAAAACTAGTAATGAAGGTCACATACTACTCATATTCTTGTTAAAGCCCTTTTTTTTTTTAAGGGTGGGTCCATGTTGGTAGTTTACTGGGCTGGGTTCAAACCACTTGATCTACCGTTATGGTACTGCCGCTGGCCATATCTTTCACATAATGCAGAATAACTAAACAGTACACCATTATATACAGGATGTAAGTGACACCGAGACCGAATCTTGAAATAGTGTATTCAGACCATGATTCTGAGTGGAAAATCATTGGAAATTTCTGCCGAAAAATTCACACTTCTTTTTTTATATTTTTTTTTTGCTTAACAGTGATATCATAATGAGTAAACAAAACATTTTACTATTTAAAAAAAACAGTAAATGCCCTAATAATAATCAGTAATACGGTCAAAAACTGCAATGTAATTTATGCAATCAGCTGCTTAGACAGCGCCGTGCACTAAAGGTCATTCACCGTACCGCACACGTATGCGTGTCCCGTTACGTGACGTGTTACATGCTACAAATACACAATGCACCAAATAACATTATGATTTAGCAAATATTTCTCATATTTAGGCAGAAACAGGCTCATATTACAATACAACCAATTACAAAATGAAAACTTTATATGAGTTATTAGATTTCTCATTGTTCATAACAAATCCATTAAGAAACTTACAGGTACATAATTTTCAGAGAACAATGTAATAAGATTCTGATCAGGATTTAGACCACGGCACACTCTGTCCACAGTCGGTATTTCATTAGGACCCAAATCTACACAAGGTGTCTCAATCTTCTCTAATACATTCACAGTTCGTACAAGGAGCTTCACACAATAGTAACAGTTTGTGTATTTGAAAACCATTGTATAATTTACTCTGTATTCTGATTTAATATTTACACATATGCCTCTGAAAAAATTAACAAATCATTAAATTACATAGTATAGAGTTTGTTGCATCTGTAGTTCTGTACTGCGTTACACACCAATAAAAAAAATATTGTAATAAAAAATCTATAGGTACTAATCCTACTAATATTATAAATGTAAAAGTTTGTGAGGATGTATGGATGTTTGTTACTATTTCACGCAAAAACTACTGAACCGATTGAGATGAAACTTGATAAGCTTTGCTGGAGCCTGGAGCTGAGGACCTGGATTAACACACAGGCTACTTTTTATCCAGATATTCCCACAGCACCGTCACAAATGCAGGTGAAATCACTGGGTGCAGCTAGTAAAATATCAACCCGAAACATCTTCTTAACAAAACAGTTAAAGTTCATACAAATAAATAATTATAAGAATTATTGATACATCAATTTTTTTTTCAGAACTTTCTGCAGGTTCTGGTTAAATTGATATGGAGTGAATGTAACAAAAAGTATTTTATTTACAGTAAATTAAAGCACAAAAACAATATCTATTACAGATTAATAGAGCTATAAGTAATATTGTTTTTCTCTGTTTTACTTATCAATTTAACTTAAATATCAATAGATATAAGTTTTCATTAAGAATCTCAAGTATTTACCTCAGACCAATAGAAAAGGTTTTTATTGATCTGAGATATGTTCCTTTTTCTTTAATTTATTATTTTGTATTACCTTCCAGTCATTTCGTTGGCATTGATGTCTGTGATAGTTTGTTTACCGGTTTCAAAAGAAAACCAGGTGTTTCTTAATACTAGTGGTATTGTACATTCTCCGACAACTGTAGCAACTAAAACAATAAAAAACGTTGGTTACAGGGCGTTTCCATTAATGATGAATTCAAATAACAGAATAAGTGAAAATACTCACTACTAAGTGAGAGCAATGTTAGCACAGTAATCATAATTATGTTTCGAGCCATTGTTATTGGAAGTTTTTGATTCACTCATACATAGAACTTATTTATTGAAATGAATAAGCTTTTAATCCAACATCAAGGCTCAAACAAACTTTTTGATTGACGAACAAGTAGTATTGCCAACTCTTATGGTACGTTTACACGCTCGCGTTCAACCCAACATTCAACGAGCACAAGCACGTGCACAAGTATGTGAACAGGCTGTTTGTGCATACTTGCGTGAATGTGCTCGCGTTTGGCGCCGATCGGGATGACTGTCAGTTTTTTGACTTGTGTGCGTGTTCACACACACGCGTTCGGCGACGATGCGATGACTGAATTAAGTTTTACGAAGATGACAAATTAATTTTTGATAAGAAATATGTCGGAATGGTCTAGCGAGCAAATATTACGCTTCCTGGAGTGTTACAAGGGAGAACAAATAATATGGGACCCCCATAATAAGCATCATAAAGACAAAAAAAAAACAGTCAGTCGTAGGACTGCACGTCAGACGTGAAAACCATAACTTCACTATGTATTTGCATTTACATACACACACACATCTGTATATGTATATATAATTAGGTTAAAAATAAAAAGTAGGTAATAACATATCTAAATGTATACGTAGGGTGCCCTGGAAGTTCTGCGCTTCTGGCCGCTCATAAATTTTTAATTTCGAATGTTACATATGAATGAAATAAATTTTAGGCATTAGGGTTGAAATCATAGATATATAGGAACCGCTAATATATTTTAGATGAAACTAGGACATCAATTTGTTTTGATAGCCAAAGCGGTATGACCCTTGACTGGCAAATGAGAGGTCCTAAGCTCAAACCCAAGTATTTCTTCTGACTTTTTGTAAGTTATATTAAATTTTTATGTTATATGAGTGTATTATTTAAAAAAAAAACTTCTTTAAAAAAAAGAGAAAACCAAAAAAAACATTTTTAGTTTTTTCGATTCTTTATTCGTCCTCATTTAAATAATTATATAATTAACACGTCATCTAGAAACTGGGCTCGGGGTTTTATATTAGATTGAAACCGGGCCCAGCCCAAGAACCAAACAATGGTCATAACATGGGCACAACACCCTACTGTCCTCTCGTGTATCCACGCCACAATTAATACAGTTTCGATATGTGTCCGCGCGTGTGAATTAGGGCTGCCAGTAACGACAAATTATTTTATACAATCGAGTCTCAGAACTTATACGAAATCACGTACTATTATACAAAATTAGTGTTGTACAAACTACAACTATAGATAGTATGTCACTCTGTGGGGATTTCAATAAATATGTTAACAATATAATATATTAGTAAGTAATAAATATAGGTAAAGGTGTTTAAACTTTAACTCTATGTGTATGTACGTATTTATTTCGTTATAGTGTCAGTAAGGACATTGTATCCAATTATACAATGCATTCTACTATACAAACAGGATACATAAGATAACCGAATTATACGAATTTTGTATTGGCGCAGGTTCCGTGGCAGGCTGCATGGCAAGCTGCCGGGCCGCTTGCCAGGCTGCACGGCGTGCGTGTAAACGCACCATTATAAATCCGAGTCGCCAAGCTCAATATACGTTTACACGCTCGCGTTCAAACCGACATTCAACGAGCACAAGTGTATGTGAATAGGCTGTTATTGCATGCTTGCGTAAATAAGTAAAGTACCTTACTCACCATCCTGCCTGACGTACGTCCCGCCAAGGCCGCGGTGCTCGACGTAGCATATACACCATCATGCCGATCCATCCCGGCTGTACGTCCGCTCAAGGCCATGGTGCTGTTGCCAAAACCATTTTCCTTAATTACCCCAAAATAATGGTCAAATTCCCCAGTTTGGGGAGAAAAAACCTGGAGTCTTAATATAATTAATAAGGCAAAAAATTCCCGATTCCCTGAATTTTCCTCGCATTGATGGTCTCCCCATAAATTCCCCAATCAAATCAAATCATTTATTATTTTGCAGAAAGCACTGTTACAATGGTGTTGTCAATCGGTTTGAAATTCCCCGCATTTTGGGGAATTCCCCACAAATTGGCAATATACATGATCAAGCATGTGGTGGGAGTACTCGCTGAAATCAAAACGGATTGTGCAAGTTCAGCAAGCAATTAATAACAGTTCACGATCGTTTTTCATCGTGCATCATGCGTGACCTTGGCGGGACGTACGTCAGACGCGATGGTGAGTAAGGTACTTAAGTGCACAGGCTGCATGCCAAGCTGCGCGATGTGCATGTGAACGCACCATAAAATACGCCATTCAACGTTTAATTAAATATACTAATAATGTAATCATTGCAACAAACACAATTTTTTTTTTCAAGTAGACAAAAAACTTAATATATTTACATTGTAGAAGAACCAGTTTTCCAAACCAAGTTTCCTACTAAAACCGAGTAAGAAAAATGAAGTACTAGAAAAACTAGTAAAATTTTTTGACATGTGCAGTACAAGTCAAAACTAAACCATGTGTGTATAAATGTTAACTTAAACACGTTTAATATTGGTATAAATACTAACACATTAATAGTATTAAATAGATACTGAACACGCCACCGCCCACCACAGTAGTTTCACTACAGAATCCATTATGTAGGTACTGACATGATGACGTTTTAGTAGTAGATGAGATCAGTGGTAAATGTTTAAATAGTGGATTTATAACATTAATGGGAATGAAAACAGTGAGATGTCACCGTCAACATTTTCTGCCTTTTCCAGTTCATAAATTTGTCAGGAGTTTAACGTACGTAAAACTGATATTAATCTTTAGTAGAACCTTTGCATTTTAATTGACACATCTGGTAACATTTACAACATTAAACTGTCAAAGAAGTGTCAAAGTGACACGAGGATAGAAAGAAATTCAGTAAATTCAATTTAGTTTACGTGTAGTGTTAAGTAAGTATTGTGATCATTTGTTCGTTTCATTTTCTTTGTGCAATATACTGTATATTAACTATGCCAGGCTATTTATTGTAACTTTTAAACTCTCCACTTAGCAAAGCTAGTGGAATGGGTCGTCGGAAATCGAAACGAAAGCCTCCGCCAAAGCGAAAAGCGATAGAGCCTCTTGATCAACAATTCAACTGCCCATTTTGTAACCACGAAAAATCTTGTGAAGTTAAAATGTAAGTATCTACGATAGTAGTCTGTTTCCTAATGTACTAAAACTCCATACTAACAAATGTTCCTACTTATTTCAGGGATCGGGCGCGGAATACTGCACGAATACAGTGCCGGGTTTGTTTAGAAGACTTTCAAACTACAACAAATGTATTATCTGAACCAATAGATGTTTACAATGACTGGGTTGATGCATGTGAAAGCGCCAACTAGTTTAGTTTCAGGTGTTAATTTAAGGTTTACTATACTTAATCTCAATCGCGTATTTTAATCCTAATAACTATTGTAATTGCATTTTTACAAGATTAGTAGTAATTATTTAGGGTTATCCCTAAAATCTAACTACTTAGTTGTGATACCTTCCTGTCAAATGGGGTGAATAGTGATAATATGTCATAAGTATTTTATTTCATAACCAAATATGTGTTGAAACTTATATATGCAATTAAATACAAAATCAGGAATACATACAATTAGTTACAGTTATAATTCCATGTTATACAATCCATTTCCTAAATAAACTCATTCCATCAATATAATTATTAAAAGCAAATTTGTGTTGTTAAACTTTTCAGTATTGCTGTATCATTAATAAACTTGTCTATACTATAATAGCACTTCCCCAACAAATGTTTTTAATTTGTTCTTAAAAAAAATCATACTATGTGTAGTTTAAAATCTTATTAGTGTTGTTTGAATTATAGCCAGTAAGTCTTTCCTGCGAGTACTTTCTCTGATCTCAAATTTAGGCAAATGTATTGATCATACCGATCAATAAATACAGCGTTTTATGTTAAAAACTATCTGAGGCTACTTACTACAAGTTGTTATTTAGTAAGAGAGGTACATACAAGGTAGTTTTGTCTTTGATAATGGTCTAATTTTATATGACCAATTTATTGCTCACCTTTGTCTTTTCACTCCATTTGATAGGATAACTCAAAAACACAAATGGAATATTTTATAATGGTATAACTTAAAAGATAATAAAATAAATTCGGAAGAAATAAGTTTATTAATCACTTTATTTCACCAACAATAAAGCTTATAGGGTATTGTTACACAGCCACCATAAGCAGTGTTACATACTTTAACATTTAGAAGCAATCACTCATATCCACCGCTAAGCAAATTAAACAATATGTGGACTGTTACATTCATCATCAGGCAACTAATTATAAAAATCAATTCACAACATTAAAAATTTCAAAACTATTTTATATAAATTGTTAGGTCATTTAATATTTAAAATTAGCATCTATACAATATAAATTACGACCTGTTGCAGGAGCCATGCCTCTTTATTATCCAATTGATTATATTCACATACATAATTCACATTCACTCACATTCACTGATGGAACAACAGTAACTTTAATATAGAAGCTTCACTAATTCCTGGCCTAACAGTAATAGGTAAGATAATTATGAATGGCTATGTATTTTTTAAACCAGCTACACAGACTCTATTGAATGTAAAATGGAATGTTAAATACTACATCAAATATGATAATCTCACCTTAACCTTGTACATTAAAGTTGACAAAGATGTTTGCAATCCTAAATGCATCAATAGAAGAAGCAATTACCTTCAGAAATATAACAATAAATGCCTAATGCTGAAGCAACATGTTTAGCTTATGGTGGATACACACTTTTGGGAGGCATGCGGTGCATCGCGTGCGATGCACATGCTTCGCATGGTGTCTACTTTCATATTCGTGGTGAGGCATGTGCCATGCACTTACGAAGATCGGTAAAGACGTTCCCCGAATACGCGTCTCAGTCCGAGCGCATGCGTGTATGGTTGTTAAGTAGAGCACGCGTACGCGATTTGCGAGGGAATTGCTATATAAGTGACGCGTTATGATTTGATCGACCTGAGCATGTACCGATCGGCTTGAGTATGGTAAATTTTTTGCCATACACGCCGCAAGACGAGGCCTGCGCTGCGCACCGGACGTTACTCACACCTTGCAAAGTATGTATCCGCCTTTAGATTAATAAACATTACATAATAGAGAATTTAAATAACCTCGAAGAAGAAGTCTATAAAACGATTTAGAATGCTACATTACATTGTTTTATGTATCCTCTATATAATTTTCTCATAAATATTTATATCTACATAACATTTATGTAGGAGTTTTAGTATCATCCAATTACTATACTCATATTAACAATCAAATTAGAGAATTGTGTAACTCTTAGCTGTGTTCGTTAATTGACTGTAAAATTTACTACATGTGCAGTTAAGTACTTAAAGTTTAGTTGTACTAATGCTTAAATCAAAGCTTCATATTCTACTGAAATATAACAATAATATTTCTCAAATATTTTATAATACTACATATTTTTATTTTATTGACAATATCCCTTATAGCTATCGACATTACACATTGATCAAAATATGCCTATTAAGTATTAACACAATTGACAGCATCAAGCTGCATCACATTTCAACAAATTGAAAAAAATAAAATCACTATAAAAATAATTTAATACATTGTAGATAAATTGAGCTATTGCCTAGACTTTCAACCCAGGGATATCTGTAACCATGTCATCGTTCACATTTAACAGTATACATACTAAAATTGCACACGCTATGGAAACATTAAATAGTAGTTACAAAAAATATCTAGTAAATAATTTAACTATAACAAGTTCTAGGGACATTGACATGGTTACTAGAGCCGCATACCACCGAGCCCCTCTGTGCACAAGTAGTGTTAAGAAGGTATATAAGGTGTCAGAATAGCTCACACTTAATCATTAACCTTAGACTGGTATACTAAAAGAGGACTTATTTTAATCAAATCCTTTAACAATTCAATTGGAATGTGTTTGTTATACAAACTATAATAGAAACACAATAATCATCTAAAACATTAAACGGCGTTATGCATGTTTAAATCCATATAACATTAAGTTAGCAATATCCACAGAGAAGCAAATATGTTTATGCAAAAGTTATATTATTTAAACATGTTAAATATAGGTATTCGATTATTAAAATTTGCCCATGTCTATAAAAGAGTCGTACTGCAGGTCGTAGTTTTCGCACACAGCATGATCGTCGGGGGAAACGATACTAGTCAAAAATTGAATTGGAGCGTTGTCGCACGTCGCCGTGTCATCACTACTGTCTGAATCATCACTGTTACTATCAATATATTCATACAACCTTGCTGTACAGTTGCTAGTTTCGACTGAGATGTCACAAACTTCGGACACTTCGTAAGGGCTGATCAAGGTCGATGTTTTCTCAACATTGCTTGCAGTACAGTTACTAGGCCCAGCTGAAACACTACAAGCTTCAGACACTCCGTAAAGGCTGATTAATGTAGATGGATTCTCGTTTTTACTTTCTGTACATTTGCTAGTTCCAGCCGAATTTATATCAACATCAGACACTTCACAAGGGCTTATTTGTGTCGGTATATTACCAATATCGATTGATATGTAGTTGCTAGTCTCAGCTGAAATGCTACAAACTTCAGACATTTCATAGGAGCTTATCAAAGTTGATGTTTTCTCGACATTAATAGCATCAAATGAATTCGATAGTAATGCGTCTTCGATAGCAACAGGTTCAAAATTAGATGAAGTAGCTTCTTCAGTAAACCGACCAGAGTCCCCGAATTCAGACACATTGGGCGACAATGTGATATCAATGGCTAAAGTTACGCTTTCGGTTTGAAAATGTGAGGGGTCATCAACGTCTTGAAAACTTATTTGGGGAGTACTAACTTTAAGAATATCTTCAGCAATATCTTCTTTTGTTAGGGAAACTGAATTGTCATCTGATAGATCACCGTCTGCATTTAAAGTCACCGAGTCATAATTCGATTCTCTCTCAATTTGTAAATGTTCTAAATCATCCACACATTTAGTGGAGTCGTCACTGCTGTCAGACACTATTAGCTCTATGCTTCTATCCAAAATGCCTGTATCTGTGCAAGTGGACATTTCATCTTCGAAAACAATTTCAACGCTTCTTATCCTCATTAGGGGCATTTTAAATGGAGATATTTCGTTACCTTTGGCCGTCATACCTTTCTTATAACTTACATCGATTAATGACTCGGTGCATTCACTGATATCGTCATAATCGATTTCGTAGCTCCTGAGATCAGATTTGCATGGCGTGCATTCGGTTATTTTGGCGATATGGGTCTTCGATGAACAGTTATGTGAGTTAGTGTGATCTGGTGAGGGCGATAGAGTGGTATGCGTATGTAATCCCTAAGGTTGCAATGATTCTTATTGTATTGAAGTACCTAGATCTAAAGCACCTTCTTCTTGCATTTTCGTCAGGAATTTGAATACCCTATACTCCTCTTCAGTCTGTTTCACCATGTCGATGAGTGCTAATAACTTCTTGATGCCAATGAAGATCCTGAAAATAATTTATATTTTTAAAGTAGGTAAGTTTTAGTTTATGCTATCATCAATTTTAGTTCATGTCGCCCTACTGCATTGCGAAGGAGGCCCTCCCCCCCACTCTCCATAAAGTGTAAAGAAGCAATTAACTTAGATCTACTCATTGTTTATGATTCCGAAATGTGTTTTTATTAGTGATTACAACAAAAACCAGTAAGTAGGCTTTATAAGGGGATGTCCTAATGTGTAATCTGCACTTATCATCAAAATTAATTAAGAAATTTAGATACCGTTTGAATTTCATTATTTTTACTATACACCAATAGTGCTGCCCTAAGTGAAACCGAAAACTATTGGTGTTTAATATTATAGAATTTTAATTTGATGTTAGGAGAAGTATCCTATGTTTTATGGCGTATTCTCCATCATGCAGTTATGAGGGCATTCCCTTATTTGTAATTTCATATTATTTATAATTTTATAAAAAATATTTTGTATGAAGAAAGACGGAAAGTGCCAACCTACTTTGCACTTTGGATGCTACGACGAAACTTCTGCATATCTCGTTTAGAGAATGCATTAGGCTTGGTGCTCACTTGGCCGCTTGGAAAGGTACTTTGACGGGGCAACATGTAACCCTTCCACCAAAGGCGCCATTGATTCCGCCTAAATATGTAGGTAATGAATAGCGGCGTGCAATTTGGGAGAATTAAATGCAAAAGATACAAATAGTGGTGATATTAGCATGTGTAACACTCGCTTTGTGTAACGCAAATGTACATTGTACCCATTTGAAGTTACAGTCACTTTTATTAGAATGCTTTGAAGCGATCGCATTCAGCCAATATAGTTCAGAAACTTCGTACCATGCGCTTTATCTCATCTTGAAGTATAATAAAAGTGACCTTTTATGAAATGGTACCTACATAAGTTACAATGGATTTTCAAAAGTTTTAATAGTATTTCTTAAATAAATGCATATTAATACTCTGAGATCGCCTGGTGGTCGAATTTCGACCATAGTTTATTTCGTTGGCCAGTATAAATAAATTTTTCGATTCTCGACTCGACTCTGCACTACGCTATGCATGATTCCATCGTCTGCGTCATAGCGTACTGCTTCACAAGTAGTTCGCTCGGTTGTTCGTAAAGCAGTTTTAGTTAAATCATCCAAGGTCTACACTCGAACAAATATCCATCGTACATACTCTCTTCTAATAAAAATATAACACTATGTATGAACTTACTTAGCTCCTCGAATGTCATGCTGTATTTTCTGAAGGTCTTTTTTGGAGAACACATCGCTTTCTTCTAAAACGGCCAATACGTGCTCAGGCGACGATAGGTTCGGTACGTGTAGAACTCCCGTGAATGCTGACAGCATCTCCATGTCTTCTAAAACTTGTCTGTTGAATTTAGAAAACCGAAATGAACTTAAGAGGTCCGTTAAGATCTAGACCTAGCATTGCTTGTGCTATGGGTCCTAGAACGCGGATAAACATACTTACAAATACATTTTTTTGTAAATACATACACATAATATACATAAAACATCCAGACTGATGGAAATAGACATATTCATGCATACATTCGAACCCGTGAC
Source organism: Euplagia quadripunctaria (assembly GCA_963859945.1). NCBI lineage: Eukaryota > Metazoa > Arthropoda > Insecta > Lepidoptera > Erebidae > Euplagia > Euplagia quadripunctaria. The sequence continues at coordinate 19,387,497 of OY982562.1, read as the reverse complement.
CTCTGACGTGGCCGTCTGATGGTACTGTTGCGACATCCACATACAACGAAAAACATACTGCAATATCATCTAACGAAAACACGCTGAACTAGGCAGTAACTACTGATCCTGCAATGAAAATTCTCGCGCTGATTAGTATGTATGTCATATAACTTTTCAACATCAACCGTTGAGCCACGGTCTGCCAGGCATGATCACCTGGTCTGGTCAGAGGATCCTCCCTTCGTGTTGGAGGGACATAACACCCGTTTCTCCACAGTACTACCAATCCTACAGTTAGTCAGTAAAGCTTAGGTACACTAAAATGCTATACCAAAACTGACCAGTTAAACACGTCAGAATTATTCCGTTTTGGTACCTTGTTAGTATATTCATCTCTAACATCATCTATGCCAAATAACTATTTAGTAACTGATAAACCAGTTCCTGAATTTATCCTATGCTACTGCCCTAATTGCCTGCTAATTGGATCGCCAATTAGCAGGCACGGTTTAGGCATCTCCCTAAACCCTGCATGCAAAAATATGTTTTTACCGTCCGCAAGCAAAACGAATCGTTTCTTGATTATAGGAACTGGGCATTAATGTGTGGAACACTTTAGTTTCTCTAGATAATGCATCACTGACCTTCGGCTGCTAGTGCAAAGGATAAGTAGTTTCCTGCCCTTGGGTGGCTGTTTCTTCAACAATACCAGCAGCGCTTGCAACGTCAAGTTGGAGTACCGAGGACCGATCGGACCGTAGTCGAGGAGACGTTCGATATTGTCCACTAAAATGCACGATAGACTGGAACGGTAGGCGTCGTCGAAATACTGTGGATTTAAGGTATGTTTCATAATGGTATCATGATTCTACACTTGGTCTTCCCAAGTCAAGTAATGTGTGACAAGGTGCAGCTGCGCTTCAAAGGTGACTTCAATCCCTTTTAAAAGGATCTTGATTCTTTAGTGACTTTAATTTTAAACATCTTTTCCTCTCTTACTAATATTATAAATGCGAAAGTAACTCTGTCTGTCTGTTGCCCTTTCACGCCAAAACTACTGAACCGATTTAAATGAAGTTTGGTACACAGATAGTCTAGAGCCTGAGAAAGGACATATGCTACTTTTTAATGCGAAAAAGGGGTTGAAAGATGGGGATGAAAGTTGTATGGAAGTATTGTCATATTTAGAGCTAGAAGCTTGAAACTTATTTTTTAGGCTGTTGCTTCGATATAAATACACTACTCCACGTGGACGAAGTCGCGGGCACAGCTAGTACTAACTTATACTAAATACTAATCAAAACAAATACTAATGGTCGTCTCAGGCCAATTGGTTCCCTGGCTGAATTCTATTATGATTTTCATTTTACTAGTATTCACCAAGGGATTCAAGTATAATTTATATTGGTTTTACCAAGATATTTAAGTATAATTTTCATTGTACTAAGATTCACCTAGGGATACTTTATTTATGTGTGTACAGGGTGTTGTGTTACGCGCGAATTATAATTTAAAATATTCTTTTCACTATAAATCATTTCATGCTATTTAACAAATAAGCTAATTGGCAGTCCTTTCCTGATAACATTATAGTAGGTAATTTACTACTGTAATGTTATCAGGAAAGGACTGCCAATTACCTTATTTGTTAAATAGTTTAATGTTAAGGTAATTTATTTAAAAAAACAATACCACCCTGAATTTGAGTAGGTACACATATGAGAAACAGTTCCGTTTACAAATTAAAGTCCCAAAAAAATTGAGTCCCTTTTAAAAGGGATTGAAGTATCCTTTGAAGTGTGGCTGCACCTTGTCACCAGAAAATTACGCTTAAATCCCTTGGTGGATCATCATTCGAACGAAAATGGATAATTTTACACCTGCTTACCTTCCTGATTTGCAGACATTTAGCAGTCTCAGTATAGCCGACCATGTCCTCAGGCGAGCACACTTTGACGAAGGGGAAATCGGACATCTTCGCCAGTTTGGCCGCTAGAGCTGTCTTGCCGCTATTAGGTGGGCCTTCCAGTAACACTGAGACCAGACCTAAAAAGACATTTCGATAAATTATGCTCAGGAAGCAGACAGACGAAGTATGTCACAGTTGCTGTTGTAAACGTATAAGTAAATTTTTTGGATTTGGTAAAATATATGCCATGGACGTTTTATGAGGAAATACAAAAATATTGCATTTAACTAACAAAAAAATTGCCGACAAAATAAGACTTTCCTTTAATTAGAACATTAAATTTTTTTTATTGTACACTAGATGTAGATTACATATCTTAAAAACGAGGAACTGGCCTGTTGGTTTAGTGGTTAGTGACCCTGACTGCTAAGCCAGAGGTCGTGGGTTCGACTCCCACCCAGGACAAATAATTGGGTGATGAGTACGATAATTTGTTCTGAGTCTGGGTGTAATTTATCTATAATATGTATGTATTTAGAAATATATAAGTATGTTTATCAGCAGTCTGGTTACCATAGTACAGGCTCTGCCTAGTTTGGGATCAGATGGCCGTGTGTGAGATGTGTGAAGTTATTATATTATTATTATTATATACACAAAGGCGAGCTTAACCCAGGCCCGGGTTTTCTTCTAGCAAACCTTGGGAGTGAATAGAGGATAGTAGAGAATGTTAGAGGCAAAGTCATGTGCACGTTGAACAAATATGGAGGTAGTCTACAAAAATGATAGTCAATAAACAAAAAACCAATTTTTACCGCTAGCTTCAGTAGCTCGAGCCTGCTGGATGTACAACTGACCATCTTCAAACAAGGACGACACAGGTGTACCCCAGTTGATGACACCTCTCGACAAGAAGTGTTCCAACGCCTCAGCGGCCGTACCAAATGCTGGTTTGATATCGTTCTCTAAAGCGTGTAAAAAGTCGCCTCGTTCAACCATGAGTTTTTCCATTGCTTCAGGATCAACTTCTACTTTGCTTGATGCTTTGATTAATCGGTTCATGGCAGTCGATTGGGCGGCACGGACTAAACCTTCAAGTTCCGCTCCTGAGAAGTTCTTTGTGAGGGTTGCGAGTTCCTGTGTAATGAAATATAGGCGATTGTCAGCTAGACGAGCGATGAGGACAATAATAGTTCTACCTAAAGTTCTAAAAGGGCTGAATATTATTGGGCGAAAGATGGTAGATGGCCATTTCTATTGGTAAGGATCAAAATACTCTCATATGAAAGCAGCTAAAATGTGAAATTGAGAATTACTTAAATATTTATTTTAAGACGCCAGCATTTAACAGAAAAACATTATTTATTTAATGTACATGTACAAATATTACAATCTGATCATGGAGACCTTAAATTGTGAATATCCATAGTTATATTAATATAATCTGAACAAGGACACTAAACGGTGGCGTAGTAGATAGATATTTTATTGGTGGATGGCAACACAAAATATACTAAATATTTTTTTTATATTGCAATTATTGCCAAAACAAATATAAAATAAAATATAATACTGGGGCATACAATGTCATTTGCTGCATATATAACATAATGTAACACTCATACTTTGATAACCTAACTTTGAAGATTACAATGATGCGTTTCCAAGTCTCATAATTTCAAACCATTGCTTAAAAATAATATATGTAGTTAAATAATGCGCTTTCTTCACGTCCTAAAAGCAATAATAGGCGATTCCTTCAGTCTGAAAATAACGCAGTCTATCAATTTCTCTGTTTATTTATAGACATCTCATAATTACCTCTCACAATTATTAAATTATAGGAATCTTATCATCGATAACATAACAAACCATTAATAAGTGTAGAGCGTCAGTGACAACTGTCAACCTTGTCAACTTCTTTTTTGTTGGGCATGGATAGTAAGTTTTGTTCCTATTCAGCCTAAAAATCATACTAAAATAAAAACCTTTTCTTTTGTTAAATGTGGGGGGTTTTAAAATCTGTTTCATATATTAAAAAATTAGTTCTTAGAAACTCTATCTAAAAATATTTCATTCATCACTGTTAGATTTTTACAAGAATAAAAAATCAATTTTCGAAAACTCCTTTGTTGCAAACCTTGGAATCAACATCTTCTGCCACCTTCTTGTATTCGCGCATACGTTTAGTATGAATATTTAAGATCTGTACGCGTCCCTTCTCGTCGGGCAGGCCGATTTCCATTTGAACTTCAAGTCGACCAGGTCGCATCAGCGCTTCATCAATCATGTCCCGACGGTTAGTCATACCAATGACTAGGATGTTGTTGAGTTGGTCCACACCTACAATTTTATTTTTAATAATAAATGATTGGCTCGAAGAATAAACATACTGAAGTGGCAATGGGGTGGCCAAATCTGCCGAAGGACCGAGGGCCGTTGGAGCAAACGGGTCCTAGACTGTAGAACGCGAATCGGTAAACGGAAGATGAGATGCCCCCAGCCTGATGGACTGACGACCTAAGAAGGTAGCTGGGATGGATTGGATGCGGAAGATGGAGGACGATGTTCTCTGACGTACATTGGCAGAGGACTGCAGCAGCCTGATTGATTTTAAACTAAAGTTAAATACTACTGTTAAATAGTTCAATTTACTTAAATACTTTTGCTTATTGAGTTGAATATTTGTTGCCATCGTATAATGTACGTATAATTACTATAAAAGTAGGTATACGTCGAAAATTATTAAATATTGATTTGTGTATTAACCAGTAATCTTTTTTAAATATTGTCTCAAAGATCCTTAGTTCAATTAAAGTAAGATTATATATAAATATACATATTAATTGTCCTCAACGGATTTACTTAACAACGATGACAATTTCTAAATATTTAAGTAAAAATAATAAAAAAATATAACACAAGGCTAGAGAGAAGAGACGGGCGTCTAAAAAATTGTCAAATGCAAAAACACCCTTTGGTATATTATTTATGAACACACCAGCAGCGCCCCGCGGTTTCACACGCGTAAGTCCCGATCCCGTGGGAATATCGGGATGAAAAGTGGCCTATGCGTTAATCCAGGTCTCCAGCTATCTACATACCAAGTCTCATCGCAATCGGTTCAGTGTTTTTTGCGTGAAAGAGTAACAAACAAACATCCATCCATCCATTCATCCATCTAAACTTTCACATTTATAATATTAGTGGGATTATTAAATTAGATACATCGCATCGTCACCAATGTTCTTACTAATATCAGTCAGTAAAATATAAAATTAACCAAGAGATGCTGAAGGTAACTAAAGTTTCCTTTTTTTGCACTAGACATTACCTAGACGTGAGGCTCTAGTTTGTAATACCAGGAACGTAGTAACTAACCATCAATCTTTGAGAGAAGCTGGTTGACTACAGTATCATGCACGCCAGTGTTCCCACCGACAGAGCCTCTCGCTTTGCAAATGGCATCGATTTCGTCAAATATGATAATGTGTAGACCGCTGTTCGGTCCAGCCTGCAAAGTTGTGCAAGCTAATTAGTCAAGATATACTCGTAACTAATATTAGTATTTGTTCAGACGCCGACCGGACCTATTAGCGGTCGTCGGAAGTGTGGCGCTCATATTGGCGGATTAGCTGTCACGTAAAATATTTAAAAATATTACTAGTTTTAAATGCCGCGTTTAATTGTTATTAAAAAAAAAGCACAAAAATCATCGTGTCAAGTACCAAGATAGAGAAAACGTTAGGGTATGTGTGGGTAAAGGTATGTACTGGCATGTACCTAGGATAAAGTAAAGGTCTGTCTCTGTCATGCATATGGAATATCAATTCCTTTTATAAATACCCATTAAGATTTTACTTCGCCTGTTACTCTATAAGTAAAATACATAAATCAGGAAAAGTATGGCAACCCCGAAATAAGTAAATATTATTTTTAGCAGCTGTTTTAACAGTTGATCATTCATTAGTCTTTATTTGATAATAATTACAAGCATAAACAAAGGCGTGGATGATAGATCCTGGAAACATACCCTCTTTTCTTCTTCCTCGGCATCAGCAAAGAGTCGTCGAATATTGGCCTCGCTCTCACCAACATATTTGTCCAAGATTTGTGGGCCGTTCACAATTTTAGGTTCGCGTGCGTTCAACATATTTCCGATTTGACGAGCCATGAGGGTCTTACCGGTACCAGGTGGGCCGAAGAGTAAGATACCCTTGACGTGTTTGCAACCTGAACAAACATTAAGTGGCGTTAAGACCAAGATCAGACATCTACGGTCATGGTCGATGCAAATGCACTATGAAAATTTATGTATATATATTACCCATTACAAGCGATAACTGTAAAACTATGAACTGTGAGATGAGCTGTTAAAAAACGCGGTAACTAGTAAGATGACTATTCGCAGTTGTTTTGTACTGATTTCTAACGAATAGTTTAAACGAACAATTCTTGTACAATTGATGTGCGTCCTGGCCTTTTGGATTTGAGCGACATAGACAACGATACCATTAACAGACATATGATACATATAAACTATTGAAAATCAAAATGGAAACTGTTCATCGATTTTACGTTTTAATTTGGGTAATGTGTTAAGTGACACATTCCGAACGATCTTAACTTTTAAACTTTCGCGTTCCATGATATAATTATGTACATGTATGGGAATTAACTGGAAATATATGGGAATTAAACGAACTCCATCGACTCGATGTAATAGGTATTACATACCTTTGAATTGCCTGACTTTTAGAGCAGGTTGCACTGGCTGTGGTCACAGGCTGAATGGCAATTCAAAGGTATGTAATACCTGTTACGTGATCGCATGAATTACTGTACATGAACATCATTACGAATACTTTGAAGTTTGAAAAGATAATATTAAAAAAATTTAAATTTGCAAACTTTCACGGTTTTTCGTCGTGCTTGATCTATGTTTGGAAGTAAATATAACTAAGATTCTGAACGATAATATTATTTTTAAGTTTATAATTTTTTTTTTAATGTAACCAAATTGTTTTTTGAGCGCACGGATATAGTTACCTAACTGTTCCACAACTTCCGGTGGGAATACACGAGAAGCGAACGCTCGTCGGAAGATAGCGTTGAACTCTTTGTCTAGACCACCAATACCCATTTTGCCGAAGTCCCAGTCAGGATTGATGATTGACTGCCGAGGTTGCTTTCTGTCCAATTATAAAAGGTCCCATGTAATGTGTATATTTAGTTAATAACTTGATAAATCTTATTATTCTATGAACTTATAAATTCGTACTCTTTACCATATCTTTGCACCTACCACTTTTTATTTCTGCTTCACCCCAAGGTTGACTGGCAGAGAATGCCTAAGGCATTAAGTTCGCCTTTGTACAATATGTCATGAAGTTTTAATAAAACTAGAGATCCCGTGGTGGTCGAATTTCGACCATGGTTTATTTCATGGGCCAATATTACTTGACCTGTCATTGTATAGACTTTTGTACCATGACAGGTCAAAATATTTACTGGACACTCATAGCTGTATATACCCGTTTTTGCATTTTTCTTTAACTTTGTAGCAAATATTGTTAAAAAATTTTAGCATTCGTCACTTCTTCTCTGTATAAACTATAAGTGTGCGAAATTTCATACTCCTCCGTCCGCCCAATTTTCGTAAAAAGGGATCCAAAGTTTTCGCTTCACGTATTAATATATAGATAAAATAAAATAAATAAAAGGTGGATTTAATTCATGGAATTATTATTTTAACCACAAATGTTTGGTTCAATTTAAAAAGGAATTTTTATCTTATTGAAATTGATAATAAAGTCACCGGTTTCACTGAAACAGCATATTGACATACCCTTTAGCTTTTCCAATCAAGTTTAAAGATGAGTTTTCAGCCTTATCGAACTGAATGCAGGCATCAGGCAGTAAGCGTCCTAATCGGACCCGTCGCGGGACAGCATTAGCGCCTGCAGCTAACGCTTGGACATCGACAGCTGAAACCAATTTATAACAAATCTACGCTTTAAAGAAATGCTGCAAAGTTTAGCGATAATATCAAATGATTAAAAACGAAGGCCTATGGTGTCATCTAGATTTCAAAGTAATTGTTCTACCGAAGCAAAAATGAACCATTTTTCATCTGCTAATCCGAGAAAGACCAAAGAAATAGAGTTTCTATTTCTCTTCCTCGGATTAGCAGAGGGCAAAACCCGTAAGGAAGGCCTTACGGGTCTTCGTCGTCTCTGATTATTCCAGAGCGTTGGGCATTTGGTTTGACGCACACCTTCGTTGGAAAACCGTTACCTTGAACGTCCGCCCGGGAACGTTCGCAATCCAACATAAACATGTAAAAGTTGGATTCCAATTAGGAAATAAACATTTCACCTTCTAGGTTTTTCACAATCAATGACAGCACTTTCTTCTCCTGGAACGAGAAAGCCAACTGCTGCCCAACCGTAAAGATCTGATTGGAGAATTGGATTAGGAAGTCGCGAGCCATTTGTTCGGAGTCATAGGGCTCTGTGGATGTGCTAAAACAATTAGAAATTTAAAATAGATTAAAGTGATGAAGTTCTTTTGAAGGTAGAATATAAACGTTAATAAATGCTATTTGTTACAATAATAATTATAGTTTAAAAAACTAAAAAACACGCTTTTATAGAAAATTCATATTTTAATCGAAATTATTGCACTGTCATCGGTCTTTGTCAGGTGTGCAAAATTTTAATGAAATCTGGCCGTTTAAAGTGGGTCAAAATTTTGACCCACTTTAAGAGGGGAGAGGGAATAAGGGAAAGGGAAGGGTTAGGGCCTCCGGTAACCTCACTCACTCCGGTCGAGCTGGTCCATACATGCTGAAGCGTGGCTCTCCCACGAAGTTATTTATTTATATTATTCATAGTTTTCTTCAAGTAGTTATAATTATTATGTTGTTATTATGCTGGTTATTAAATAGAGTAATAACACTTAAGTTTTCTACAGCATTATTTTGTGGTATCTCTTCACTTTGTTGTAAACACTGCCAAGTGGACCTTTTTACTTGATAAACTTACATAGTTTAGGTTTAGTTGCATGTTTTGTTCTACATTAATAAATCAAAATCTATGTAACAAATTCAAATTTAAACATTTACTGGACAGTTTTTATTAATTAAGTGACTGTTTAAGTAGTTGGTTAGTGCACGCTTATCCTTGCGTTGCATATTTTCTTAATATGTGCTCTGTGTCTGGAAGCGATTGTCAGAATCGAAAAGACTAAAAGCACGCGGTAAGTCTTTTGGACTCCGACAATCGCATTGGCGTGGCCCTTGGTAAAATTCTATCCAGATTTTTTAACGTGCCCTGGCCTTAACTACTCCCAAATATATTAGAGACAACAGAAGAAAGACATCTTCTACTCCAGTATGTTCAACTATTAATTTTAAAGATCTTAATGATGCTGGATAAGTATTTTACTGAATAATTGACTTACATAGGACATAGTAAGTATATAGAGCTGTGAGCAAAAGTATATGATTCTTATCCTCAACTAGTAAGCCATAGAAACATACTTCCTGCATTATATGATTATTGCATATGACATCATTCTCACATTTACTGATCATTCATATAATTAGATTACTGGTCACACTTACGTTTTCTTCAGTATGAAGTCAGCCTCTATGGTTACACTGCACAGGCATTCAGCACTTTGCGGCTTGAATATTTTTACATCAATTGGCTGCAGAAAAATTAAAATATATATTTGATATAAAAAACTTGTATACAAACACAAACTTTTACCAGTTATTATTAAGGTTTTTTTTTCATCATGTCATTAAAATATATTATGAATGACTCACAAATTATGAACAACAGAACTGAACTCAGAACCTTTCAATATGATTTCTCCTTTTCAAAAGGAGAAGAAGTGACCATAGGGTTATTTCTTAATTAACAAACAAATAGCAAGTAAAATTATAAAAAGGTTAAAAAGGAATTAAGAAATTAAATTATATATACCTGGCCAATTGACAGAGTAGCCCATTTCCTCTGCGGAGCAGAAAAGCCTACAGTTCCACGATCAACACCATTGTAGAATCTAATACTGAACACAAAATGCTGTGATGGTCCTGTAGTCACTTCAATATGCCTAAAATAATCAAACACAATTATGAATAGTATATTTGATTGACTGGCCTGTTGATCTAGTGGTTAGTGATCCTGACTGCTGAGCCAGAGGTCGTAGGTTCGATTCCCACCAAGGACAAACAATTGTGTGATGAGCATTCTGTCTGGGTGTAATTTATCTATAATATGTTTGTATTTACAAATATATAAGTATGTTTATCAGCAGACTGGTTACAATAGTACAGGCTCTGCCTAGTTTGGGATCAGACAGCCGTGTGTGAGATCTGTAAAGTTATTATTATTTTAAAAATCTAATTTATATATTGTGTTTAATGGTAATAAAGAGAATAATATACTGGGATATATTCCTGTGAAAGTTCAGTTTTTTAAATAATAGCAATATAAAAATATTAAAACAGTGGAACTACAAGTAAACCATACCATATATGTATAGTATTTATTGATTAATACATATTATTATTGTACTATGGTTTTTACTATATTTATTAGCGTGAGAATATAACCTACTGGTCTCATAATTATAAGAATTAACATCATTTTATTATGTTAATAAATGTCATAGTCAAATTTAATCTGTAATAAATGATGAGATTAATTAAACAAAATTGAATGTCTTACTTCACATCAGTGTTAAAGTCATCTGGATTGACAAGGGCACAGTTGGTTATAGCCAGTTCGTCCGAAGGACATTTTGCTGCCTTCATCCGCTAGGAATAAAAATGATAAAATATAGTAATACAAACATAACATGAAAGGCAAGTTATTTTTATATGTCATTGAGTAGATAACAGAATCATATAGTCACTACTAATATTAAAGCTTATAAAATAAATATCTTGTGAACCTTTACATGATAGAATTACCCCTAGAGTAATTCCTAAGTAACATTTTTTTAATAGTGATTTTGAGATTAAAAATTAAATAAAATGTTCAAGCATAATAGAATACGTTTATGTATGGGATTAAAAATGCTTTTTATTTTTAGTACATAACTTTAATGAAATACATAGGTGCAAAGAGTTCAGTAAAAAAACTAAAACTCTAATTCGAATCTGTACGTGGGCGTTTTTACCTAAATAACTAAGTTCACTTTAATTAATACGAGTTGAGTTGCCACCAATAATGAGATGATTATTATGATTTCGCATGTTATATTAATGAAAAATCATTAAATAAAACCCTTAGTCACTACCATTAATAGATTTTACTTACCATTGAAGACATTTTTGTATTTATTCCTTTAATTCTAAAGTACTATTTTGAGTTCCTCAATGATTTTGACAAATGATTCACGTCGACTAGTTTGACTGTTTGACATCAGAGCGCCAAGCCGTCACCTAAACAACGAATGACTGCATTGAATTTATTTCGTCTGATAAAATCCATTGGTGAAGCGATCAATACCAGTAAAATCAGTGTTGCCAGTACCAGCTGAAACTATTTAGAAAGTACCAATAAGGATGTCCCCAGAAACAAAAATTATAACCGATTTACCGGTTATCAAGGTAAGAACCGCGTAAACGCCAAGTGGAGATAATGGGTATTATTTTCAATTTTTATACCAAATAAACAACATAATAGTGTAAGTTTTGATGAACAAAATGTATTTTTAATATAAATTAGTTTGATCTTATTGAATATAGTTTATTAGACTTCCACTTTTCTCTGCTTTCATTGTGATGCAGTTATTGACCCCCGTTCGCCTTCCTTCCCCTCAAATTACAAATGGCCGAAAAAAATTGATCGTCGTCTTTGATGTTATTTTTATGACAAGTTATAATTTTATGTAAAGTAATACGTGAGTTAAACAACGTTATTACTGGAGGAAAAAATAGTTTTAGTCATGTTTATAATATTAAAAAAATACTTTAAAGTCAATATAGGATAGAAGATAAAGATTTCTGCTAACATAACCCTCTTTTAGAAATAAAATGGAGCTTCCGCAGCCACCACAAGGTATGTCTTTTCGTGTAATATAAAAAGCAAGCTTTAGGTGGATATTTTGTGAAAGTATCATTATTATTATACAAAAAACAAAATATGGTTTTAGATCAAGATCTTCGCAACATAATTGACAAACTCGCCCAGTTTGTCGCTAGAAATGGACCTGAATTCGAAAAAATGACCAAGAACAAGCAAAAAAACAATCCAAAATTTAGCTTCCTTTACGGCGGAGAATACTTCAACTACTACCAATACAAAGTGACAACGGAGCAAGCAAGTAAGCATAATAAAGTGACAATGGAAGACATTTGAATGTTACAATGCTCGCTGATTGCGTGTCGTTATAACCGAATTTAAGTGAACCTCCGCTGTTTATAGTTCTAAAGCAATCGGCCGGTGGCCAGGCGGCACCCGCGCCCGCCGGGGCTTATATGGCACAGAACAGGCAATATGTAATGCCCCAACAGGCCAGCGCGACGCCAGCACAGCTGGGCCTTGCGGCATCGATGGCAGTGGCACCCGCGCTCCAGCAGTGGCTGGCAGCCAACTCGGCGCCGCCCGGCTCTACGCAGCACTCTCAACATGACCTCGACAACATCTCGGCACAGATCAACATGCTTAAAGAGCAAATTACTCAGTCTGAGAATAATCTTAATGCACAACACACGGTTAGTGTATCATTGCAAATATATATCTAGATTATATACATAGAATAAAACATTACACTGGTTGTCAAACAAAAAAAAACCCAGAGCAAAAAAATGCTTTGTGAAGATTTAGTCTGTCATGTCCAGGTTTGTGATATAAAAAATACTGGTGTTTATGTATTAAATAGACATTTAAAAAAGAAATTAAATCTTATATCTACACAAATTAACAACTATTTGGTAGATTGCTTACTTTTATGTGCTATTTCTGGATGGATCTTCTGTCTGCCATGAATTTCCCAAAGTATAAAATAGTTAATTTGAGGGATAAAAATAATAAAATTAAATTAAATTGATAAAATGATCCAATGAAAACTATGATATACATCTTTTATATTTTTTAAACTTTGTACATGTGCATAGCTTATTCAAGACAATCACTGCACTTGCATCATGTCACAGTAAGTAAACAATATCTGGTCTATCTAACAGATATATATCACTTCCTAACACAGAGGTAAATACAGAAAACAACAAAATTAATTTACCAACAGTTGCATCACGAATGCATCGAAATGAAAACAATTCTAGGGAAAACAAAAAATGCTTATTGCATTTCAATTAGACATGTAGATAAATTATGACATACATATTCAGATTAGCCGTGTCTATATGTATTAAGTTTATATACACACATACATTTTGATGGCAACCAGTGTTAAATTTTATTTCCAAATACAAAATCAATGTTCAAGTTCTTTCTTAAACTGTGTTTAATTAATACTGATGTTAAGTATAATCAGTTTTAAAAAATAGTAAAGTGTCACTTGACTTTCTTATCAAAAATATGACAAACTTTTTTTTTTTTTACTGGACATAAAATAAGTGATTTTATTGCTATAAAACAGTACAACATACATTTGTATAAAAGAGAAATAGTGTTTTTCTATATGTAGGTATAGAAAAACACTATTTCATTATTCCCTTGAATAATGATATTTAACTCTGCTATTTGTGGGAAGATGTGTCTAAAGTTTATTCCCATTAGTACATTTTAAAAATATGCTCATCTATACAGATGATTATGCTTATATTTTTCTACATTAATATGAAATATATAAATACAACATATTTTTGTAGTCAAAGCAGCAGCTTAATGTGTACTCTTAAGCATAAGCACAACTTTCCAATATTTTTCATAATTTGTTTGTTTTAAGTTGTTAATTCCTGTAATATGTTCTATAAACTTCTACATTTATTTACAGGCTGTTTCATTAGGAAGGCAACAACTATGTATATCCAAATATGATTACTTTTACATTTTGTTACTTTTGTGTAATCCTATTAAATTTTCTACTACACTATTTCTTTTCAACAGTTCAATATGTTGAAGTAAATAAAACTTGTAAAATGTTTTAGGTGTTGATTCAACAACAGCAAGTCAAGGTCAACGAGTTGGTCAGCAAGGCTCAGATGGAGACCATCCAGATGATGGCAGAGGAGAACAATATCAGTCTCAGCGAACTGGACACCATATTGCAGCCAATCATTGACACATGCACAAAAGACAGCATATCTTCTGGTAAACCATTGCGAGATTTTGATGGTGTGAAACGAGATTTTGATGGTGTGAAACTAAAAAAATATAGTCAATATTCTTAGTAAAAATAAATTGATTTTTATATATTATTCAACAAGCATAATATAAGAGAGTGGGTCAAAAAGTTAGGGGAAAGGTTTGTATGGGTGCACTTTTTTTTACTTGCACTAGTTGACACTAATTAAGGGTATCAATACAAAGTTTTAAAACAATGGGTCATTATTTACTAAGATACAGTACAATAAACAAGTCAATCTGGAAGAAAATTTACAACAGGAGAAAATTTCGTTTTGTGCAGTCATCAAGTTCTTTACCAAGCTAAGAAAACCTCCTCAGTCTATTTTGAAAGAGACGTTTTCTGTATATGATATCTCTTGCCCTGATAAAATGATGTGGACGACAAGTGGGACAATCTCTTCAAGCAAGGCAGAAATTCCATTGAAGATGCGCCAGTGCGACCTGTCCATGACAGAAACAATGAAAGAAGAAACAGCTTGCACAAATTATCGGAGTCTCAGCTACAACCATTTTGAACAATTCATCATCTTGGCATTGGTATTGGTATTGGTAAAGGGCTCTGTTTCCGCATTTAGACTCATAGGCGGTCCATTATGCGTTCAGATAGGCTGGCTAGTTGAGCCAGCCTAGCTCCTTCCAGAAGCACAGAAGCCTCCTGGGGCGTTCACAGGCTTCTAGGAGCGACCTCGCTCCTGCGAGGATATTTGCCCGTTGTGTGGCCACTCCCTCGCACTCCAGGACGACGTGGGCGGCCGTTTCCTCCGCATTAAGACAGCCTCTACATAGAGGACTGTTTGTCGCATTGATGGTGAATAGGTGCCGGTTTAGGGCCAAGTGGCCCGTAATGGTACCTACAACTATTCTGATCTCAAGTCGGTTAAGACTGAGCAGTCTGCAGGTTAAACGTGGTGAGACCTCCGTCAGCACCAGTCTAGATTGCCTACAGCCGGGCGTATCAGCCCAGCGACCGTTGTGCGCTTCACGGGTTCGTTGCCTTACCCATGAGCGAAGTTGATTGAAGGGAAGTGGCAGCAATATAGTTGGCCCTGCCACTGTCGTTGCAGATCCATTTCTTGCCAGCTCATCTGCGGCATCGTTGCCGAGTGAATTACTATGCCCCCTGATCCATTGAAGGGTTAGCCCATTGCCAGAAGCTAAACGTTCGAGTGTCTGGTGGCATTCGTATATAAGGCCGGAGTTCATGGTGTTGCCCTCCAGGGCTTTCAGGACGGCCATACTGTCCGAGAGTATGCGGATGTTGTACTCCTTTATACCCCTTGACATGACCGCGGTAGCGGCGTAGGTTATTGCAACGCACTCACATTGGAATATGGAGCTGTGTCGGCCTAGCGCCAGTGATATTGTTATATTCAAGTCTTGTGAGAAAACTCCGGCTCCAGACCCTGTCCCCATCTTAGAACCGTCCGTGTATATCCGGACTTCGTTTATGCCAGATTGATCTCGGTCGCTCTCATGTAGTTGTATTCGGTACCTTCTACCGAAGATATGTTGTTTAGGGATCCTATCGCATGGGGCAGCTATTAGTGGTTGGTATTCCACTAATTGGTTCCATAATTTGGAATGAGGACCTTCTTGGTTGTACCATAGACCTAGGTGTTTGAGTCTGATGGCTGCCATTGCTGCTTCTTGTTGTATATATAGGTCTAGTGGCGCCAGATCTAAAGCTACTTCAAGGGCAGCTGTGGGTGCTGTGCGCATGCAACCAGTGACGGCAGCACATGCGAGTCTCTGGAATTGTTGTAGTTTGTTTCTGACGGTGCTTAGCTCTGTTCTCTGCCACCAGGTAATGGCACCGTATGTGACGATTGGCCGTATGACCGTTTTGTACAGCCATAGTGTGATTTTTGGTGATAAACCCCAGCTTTTGCCGAGGAGTCGCTTGCATTGGCAGAAAATAATGCTGGCTTTGTTCAATTTTGTGTCCAGGTGCCTGTTCCATAGGAGTTTACTGTCTAGTATCACTCCCAGATACTTGACTTCCTTGGTAAGGGCTAGACGGGTGTTGAATAGTTTGGGTAGTCTTAATTCTCCTAAACTGCGTTTATTTGTGAACATGATCAACTCTGTCTTCGTCGGGTTCACTGTTAAGTCGTGTTCCTCACACCATTGTTCCACGACCTTCAAAGCAGACCTCATTCGGTCGCATACCACACTCTCAAAGGGCCCACTGATGAGGATGGTCAGGTCGTCTGCATAGCCCACTGTGAGGAACTTGCGATCATTGAGCCGAGTAATAAGCTCATTGACCACAATGTTCCACAAGAGAGGTGAGAGAACTCCGCCTTGCGGACAGCCTCTGGCCACCACCCCTCTTGTTGTGTTATTCACAGTGAATTGTATGGCTCTGTGTCTGAGCATGTTGTCGATCCATCCTGCAATTGTGGAGTTGACCCCATGCCTTGCCAGAGCTTGGCTGATGCTGGTGAAGTTAGTTTTGTCGAAGGCACCCTCAATATCGATGAAGGTTCCTAGAGTTGACATCTTGTATTTTAGGTTGCCCTCTATGTATGAGACAACTTGATGGAGGGCAGATTCTGTTGATTTGCCCATTGAGTAAGCATGTTGGTTGGGGTTCAGAGGGTAGTTGACTAGTGCAGTGCTTCTGATTTCCCTGTCTATTAGTCTCTCCAGTACTTTAAGTAGGAATGATGTGAGACTGATGGGTCTAAATGATTTCGGTTGTGTGTAATCTCCTTTGCCGGGTTTGGGGATGAAGACTACTTTGACCTCTCTCCATTTCAGGGGGACGTAGCGGTGTGCCAAGCAGCTTCCGTAGATAATCCGAAGATGATCTATCAGTGCCCTATCGCACCATTTTAGCAGGCCTGGGAAAATACCATCTAATCCTGCCGCTTTATATGGAAGAAAGCTGTTGATCGCCCATTGCACTTTATCGTGATTAATGATTGTGCGGGCAGTGGTCCAGTCAGGCTCACCCAGTGTATCTTCCTCACTGTCTTCCCATGTGTTCTCCTCGTTTGATATGCGACAACCTGGGAAGTGGGTTGTCATCAACAGTTCTGATGTCTCCGAATCTGTTTTGGTATAGGTCCCATCAGGTTTTTTCAAGAAGCCAAGACTGTGCATCCGTTCACAGCACATGATGTTTTTGACTCTATTTGCCTGATCGTTGTTCTCTATGTTAGTGCAGAAGCTTCTCCAGCATTCAGTTTTACTGATTCTGATCCGCTTCTTGTAGTTTTGTAGGGTTTGTTTGTATGCGTCCCAGTGTTGATCTATTCGTGAATTTTTGGCTTTATTGAACAACTTTCTAAGCTTACGCCGTTGTTTCTCCAGTTCCGGTCCCCACCAGTGTTGTTTACTGCATGGTCCCGTTCTGGGTAATGAAAGTGGGCATGTTTGTTCAAAGCATGTAATTAAGGTGGTGGTAAGGTTATTCGCGTGGTTATCAATATCCGCTTTGGTCCCATGGGCATTCGGCAGATGGGTATCTTTCAACCTTTCCGCGGTGATTACTCCATACTTACGGACGTCCATTTTGCGAGGATTTCGCCGAGGTTCTGGCGGTGTGAGAGTCATCTTCAGTTCAAATTTGATCCAACGATGATCCGAGCACGACGCCTCATCCGAAACATGCCAGTTCGAAATATGTGATGACGCGTGCTCACTAGCTAGTGTTAGATCTATAATTGTTTGGGCTCTCGATGTGACAAATGTCGGTTCTGAGCCAATGTTGATTACATTTAGTTTAGTTGTGAGTAGAAAAGAAACAAAATCCTTACCTCGTTGGTTGTCAGTCTTACTGCCCCAAAGCACATGGTGTGCGTTGGTATCCGCAGCAACGATCAGCTCCAGTCCCTCTCGCTCGCAGTAACTTGCAAGTGCAGCCAGTTCCGGAGTGGGAATGTCTGCGTCGCCCGGCAGGTATGCGGACGCCATCACCACTTCTGGGAGGCCTGAGGAGGGTTCCTTGAGTCTGATGGTAGTCAGGTCTCTAGAACAGAACTCGGTCATTAAGGTTGTATTGGCGTGTTTCGGTGTAAAAATACATGTACGCGGGTTATCAATGGTAGTATTAAGAAGCAGTTTACCTCCAATGTTGTTTAGACCGCAGATCCTGCCCTTCCTAATCCACGGCTCCTGGATTAGGGCTACGGTCATGGTGTTGACCTCCAGCATTCTGCGTAGGCTAGCCGTTGCAGTTTGACTGTGCTGGAGATTGGTTTGTAGTGCGTTAAGGTTGAGGGGGGCTGATAGCGCCATCATCGCTATCCATTAGCGTCTCATCCAGATCGCTGTCCGTCTCTCCGGAGAGTCCCCTCTTCGGCGAGTCCGGTTTCGACGGACTGGTCTGGATGCTTGGCCCCTTGCTGGGGCCAGGATGGGCTTCCCCTTGTCTCCCGCTGCCTAGGTCTCCGGAGACCCCCTGGGACACAGCTTCCAGGTTCGGCAGCGTTTGAGGACGGTCGTCTAGGAAACGAACGTAGAGGTTACCTAGTAGGTAGTGTACCCTACGTCCGCTTTCCCTGAGCCTGGACACGTCCTCTTCTGGGATGCCGAGCACCAGGAATAGAGATTTCTTCTCCTCCTGGGGCTCGGCATGGTAGAGTGCCCAATTGGACACCTTGTAGTCTGGGTTTTGACACGTCAGCCACGTGCGAATGTGGTCCAACGTGTCCTTGGGACCTACCTGCGGTACCAGGAGTCCCGCCTTGATTCGTTTGGGAATCTCAGACTGGCGTTTGACTACCAGTCTGGTTCCCGAACGTGGTGCTTCGATCTTGCTAGCGGCCTGGCGTAGCCATTGAAGGGCGAAGTCGTCATTGCACCACATCTTAAGGACCCCTTCGCTGTGGAAGGGCTTTCCCCTAAACTGTGGCGCAACGAAGGGGACACAGGACGCGCTGGGTGCGAACATTTCAGCTTTCAGCACGTCCTGCAGCCGGCCCTCAATGGCCTCCGCCTGCTCCTTGGTGAGATCATGGTAAGGCTCCTGCATTACAGCGACGCAGTAGTCATTCGACTTTAAAGCGTCGGAGTAGCTCGTGGAGCCTGTGTTGGTGGGCTGGGGTTTTGGGCGTTTACCTCCGCCCTGTGGAGTCAAAGACTCGTCCGGCCGGCTTCTTTTGGCGGGTTTGGGCGGGCCCGAGGGCCTGCCCGTTTGCTTTGCAGCCCCACCTTTGTTGCCCCGTCTAGTGTGACCCTGCCGTGGGGTCGCATTGACAGCAGCAGGCCTCTTGGCGCCTAGTGGCGTCCCCGTAGGAGCAGCTGTACCCTTAGCTAGACTATTGTCTTTGCCGAGGGTTGGCGCATCCTTACTGGGGACAACGTGAGTCTTTGCAGACTCTTCAGCAGCTTCAAGCTGCTTACTACCACCTGGCACCGGAGGCCCCGCTAATTCTGCTTCCGCCCGAGCTTTCGCTCTTTTGGCCCTGCGGTTCACCCTAGACGGCTTTGGTTTGGGGTTTTGTGGCCTCTTCTTCTTTATGCCTACCAGGTTCCAACAGGGTTCATCCTGGCTGGGACCCGCGGGCACAGGCATTGCTGCCTTTAGGGAGGAGAGGTCGATGCTCGTCTGTGGCGCATCACCCTGGTTGTGCACCTGAGGAGCTGCCGGTTTGGGGGATGACGCTGCACTCGGGTTGTTCACCCGAGGAGCTGTCGGTTTGAGGGGTGTCGCTGCACTCGGGTTGTTCACCCGAGTAGCTTTTGGTGGTTTGCATGGTGCATCACCTGGGTTATTCACCCGGGGTGCAGCCTGCGTTGGTGTTGTAGGGGTTTTTTTAATTGAATTATCCATTAGTTAGATTTTTAAAAATTCGTCCCTCTGTCCTTCCACCCTCCTTGGAGCCCTCAAGTGGGGACGTCGCGGCAAAAGGCACACAGACGCCAGAAGTAACAGAGAGATATAGAACCCCTATCCTAGCAGAGAACGGGCCGAGCTAGGCAGGAAGACGTAGTCGTCCCGCCCGTCGTCTGCCCCCACTAGGAAAGAGTTCTCGCCTGACGGCCCTCTGACGGGTCGTCGCAGCCGGTTGACCGAAGGTGGCTAGCCTCCAGCCTCCCGTGTCAGGAGAAATCCGGGCCAAAGCAGTGTGTTGCCTTTCAGCTCAACTACCAGGACACCTTCTTCCCCCCATACGGGTCCCCGCATACGGCACAAACATGCGGGTGGTTGCCCCTCCCCCCACCCACCGTCAGTCTTAGTTGATGGTGAGCCCGCAAGTATCAACCACATACTACTCGCAGAAGGTTTTGCGGAAGGAGCAATAGGATGGGATAAGGTAGGAGGGTGGAATTTCGACTGGGTGTTTCAGTTACTTCTGTTTCATAGGGAACCAGATCAAAAACAGGCGGCAACCACGTGAAGGAAAACTCCCCAGACTTGACATGGGGATCTACACGACCTGCGCTCGCTCCCATGGCCATTCGCCGTGCACGTCCTCCGGACAGGAGAGCATGCCAGGGCTGGATCTGTTCCAGGCGATCGAGGCCTTTTGGAACAAACCCAACCCCGCCCATCATCTTGGCATGTCAAAGGTCACACTAAAGACAGCGGCAAGTTGCATGTTGTAATGAGTTTTAATACATCTTTATGGTCAAAAAACAAGGATGAAATTAAAGACTGCATTGTGACTGGAGGTATTACTTGGATTCATCATTATGAGCCTGAGTCTAAGCAGGATTCCATACATCACAAAAGGGTCATAATATATTACCCCTGAAGAAATTCAAAGTGTTATCGGCTGGAAAACTGTTTTCTAGGGTACAGGGGAAACCATTCTTATTGCCTACAAAGAAAAGAATGTCGACATCTTGGATCATGCTCCCTTGTTATCTGTTCCCGAAAATAAAAAAGGAACTTCTTGGCAAGAAATTTTCTAGTGATTAAGAGGTAGAGACCGCAGTTTTAGCCTATTTCGACGATAGCGACAAAATATTTTTGAGAATACATTGAGGAGGACGAATAATTTCGAGTTTTATTTCTTATACTTTGCCCTCCATTCTGAGAACTTTTTGACTCACACTCGTATAGGCTGTCTAGCTACCATGTTAGTATAGTTACCATGGCCAATGGAATTTTTTTACTATCTCATCATATAGTGATTGTTCTTATTGCTGAACTTGATTCCTTCAATATTTTAGGTCCGCACATTTATATTTGTAAAATCTGTGCAATGGATTCACAAAAAATATTCATAAAAAAGTGAGAACATATACTGATGTTTTTGATATTAATTATCTCGCAGGCAAAGGCTGGATTTTACAGCATGCAACATCACATGACGCAGGAAAAGTCATATCTCAACATCTGCTCCGGAAAGTGACCCAGCAGGGCGCCGCTTTTACACAGAAACTTCACATCATTTATCTTGTCAATGATGTTCTACACCATTGGTTAGTACCCACAACGGCTTATCATAGCCCTAAGTGCATTTAATTCATAGCCAGGGTAATATAACAATACTTCTACTAACCTTTTTTCTCTCAATACCATTCGATTTTTCTTGTTGGTTTCTTAGCGTAAAGATTGCGCATTGTAATATGGGGAAATTTTTTTCTAATTAGATTCTTACTCTTAGTTCTTATTTCAATCTTTTATAAGTCTAGCAATGATGTACAAATGTGTCTATGTTATTTAATTTCACAATTTTTGTAATTAAAAAGAATTAAGGTGCTACATTGATTTATTTTACTTATTACAATATAATGAATGTATCTGTTACCCTCTTATAAAACCATTATTTTGTCTCCCTTTACTTCGTGTCATTATCAATTCGGTGTCTATGATGCTATTATTCCTAATTACAGTGCACGCAAAAACGCAGAAGATCTCAAGAAAAATTTGGAAAATGTGGTGGTTCCAATGTTTTGCAATGCCAGTATAGGTAACATATTTATAATAATGCCCTCAAGATGTAGGTCTCTCTTGTCGATTGTGCATTCTCATCTTCAATTTGAAGCATTTTTGGTCATCATCGCCTGTGGTTTGTGCCAGTCAGGTAACTTGCTTAGTGTCACACAAGCTCATATGACAACTTTTTAATCATTTTGCTGTTTCAGCCGTTACGGAAGAACAGGAGGCTAAACTTAACAAATTGCTGCGCCTTTGGGAATCCAAGTCTAACTATTTCGAGACTGCAGTTATAGAGAAAATGAAGAGTCCAACCAGCTCATACCAGGAGTACCAGAACAATCTAATCTCACAACACTCAAATGCTATTGCACATTTAACACAGCAAACTAAATCTACATTTGAAAAGTAAGTTTTTCATTTATATAAATTTTGAATTGTGAATCTGAATCACTAATGCAAAATGTAAATTTCCAGTTACCAAACCCAACACCAAGCTTTTGTGGCACACACAATGCAACAGATTCAGCAATTGGAAATGCAGAAACATGCTATAGAAATGCAAAATAGTCATGATCAGAATAAAGACAACATTCAACAACAAAACAATATGCAAAACAGTTTTTCCAATAACAGTTTTAATGATCAGAGCTTTCCACAAATGGGTGGTTATGATCAAAATTTTCAAAATAACCAACAATATGGCAGCGACAATGGTGACAATTATGCATCAAACAACAGTATGAGTGGAAATGAAAACAGTTATGACAGCCAAACTTTTGATCAGATTACAAGTCAAAAGAAAAATGAAGTAGTTGATGAGCCAGATTTATCTATTCTGCCAAATATAAATTTCTCCCAACCTCCACCTGGGTTCCAGCCAAATGAGTCAGCACTCTTAGCATTCCAGAATGGTCTTCCAGATCTAAGTAAACCACCGCCTGGTTTCCCTGTATTCCCAGAAATAAATAATGAAGAATTGATGCCTTCTGTTCCATACTTTGAATTGCCGGCTGGATTGATGGTACCTCTGATAATGGTGTGTATAATCTGTTCTACCTTAGTTTTCTTTTTTTAGTAAACCAACATGGTGGACTGGTAACCAGAGACAATAGATAACGATGGGAAAATATTGATCAAATTACTGAATGATTTTTGTAGTGATCACAATCAAAGAATTTGCATAGAAATAATTTAAAAAATATTTTTAGAGTAAATGGTATTACTGCTGCTAACCAAAGTCCTTGATAATTCAAGAGCATATTTTACATACTGATTTTTACAAACAGAAACGTAACAAAAATATCGATACCTATCTTTGTAAGCACTCTCTGTTCGTATCTGTTTTATTTTTATATAAAGACTAGTTCACCCGCGCAACTTCGTCCGCGTTTGTAAATTTTCCTAAAATTTTTTATTCATGCTCCGCTCCTATTGGTCGTAGCGTGATGTTATATAGTCTAATTCGAACCAGTAGTTCCTGAGATTAGCGTGTTCAACCAAACAAACAAACTCTTCAGCTTTATAATATTAGTATAGATTAATAAACCTATAAAAATTATAAATCTTACAAAAAGCTTCAACAAATAATTTGAGGAAACAAACAAATAGGGTTAAAAGGATCATTTATTAAAATTTTATAAAAAGAGCTGTCAGGCTTGATTTTATCTACGTTTATATACTGCACATAAACAACCATGTCAATTTTCACTGTGAATTTTACAGTATTTAAAGAATATACCAATATGATGTCGAATTACATTTTTCATACTATAAAAGTAAAAGGGGTGCGCGCGATGCAGCTGTTGGCAACCCACTGCGCGCGTGACTACGTACAAGATCCGCCGGCGGGACAGCGGCCGGCAGGCATTTAGCGCGCGCAAGTACATGAGTTACATAGGCCTGGCGATAGTGATCCGATCACGGTCGGATCGGTTGACTTTGCCAATGTCCATTTGCGGTTGTTACCATTCACCATCAAGTAGGCTGCCAGCTCCTCTGTCGCGATAGGCAATTTAAAAAAAAAAGCTGGGCAGAGTTCGGTCTCTGCTCTTGAAATTCGGTCAAGGGAGTAACCATATGCCCAGCCAAACAATGTCGCTA
This sequence comes from Euplagia quadripunctaria, assembly GCA_963859945.1. Classification (NCBI taxonomy): domain Eukaryota; kingdom Metazoa; phylum Arthropoda; class Insecta; order Lepidoptera; family Erebidae; genus Euplagia; species Euplagia quadripunctaria. The sequence goes on along the minus strand of OY982562.1, from coordinate 19,363,334 downwards.
TCACAAATATTTTTTACAATCTTTTGTTATTTTTCTTGAGAAATAACATGTATTAGCTTATGTTAACGTAAGTCACGTCAACGTAAGTGGGATCCCAAAGTTGTCAAAGAGAACATCATGTGAAATTTAGATAACAAAATTCAAATTGTGACAATAGTTTATAAATTAAATATTCATCTTATATACACAAGAGTTTATTAAGCACTTTATTTTTTTTAGTTGGAAGATGACAGATACAGGCCGTTAGATCCAGCAAAGATACGTTTGCCTCCACCCGCTCCGCCCAACGAGAGGTTATTAGCGGCAGTAGACGCATTCTACGCCTCGCCCAACCATGAACGACCCAGAGACAAGTTAGTATAGTATACATAATTATTATATTTGTGACTTTTTATTTATTGTTATTTTAGGCTACTAGAAAGATAACAATACGATTTAAAAGGTCACGTTTTAGACCTTTAAGTGGTATTGTTCTTTCTTACGCACTTTTTTTATCCGAATGGGATTAATTTAACCTCACATTTAAACCAAACTAGTGCTGTACTAATTACATCCTTACAGTTATTAAATAATAACAAAATGCCATGTTTTGTCACTATAGTATCATTTTGGGTAGAAACACGATTCCTCCCGATCTGCAACTTCTCGATTTCAAATCCAATGCACAGTCACTTCATAATAATAAATGTTGCAAGCAGATGAATACTTATGTGCGTGTAACATGTTTTGACTCTAGCAGTAAACTCGTATTTTTATTTTGCAGTGAAGGCTGGGAAAAACTTGGTCTCTATGAGTACTACAAAGCCAAAAACTCTGCAAGAAAAATGAAGGAAGAAGCTATTTCACAAGGGTTCAGAGAGAAATCCAAATCCCCTAGTCCTATACCGAAAGATTTACAGAAACAACCCACCCCACCAGGCAGAAGATACAGGTATTTACAGTAAAAAAAAATATCTTTTGTAATTTAGTTAAAAGTTATTATTTAGTCCAAATACATGTTCTGTGATTTCGACGCTCTCTCCAGTCCTGCCACCATTTCGCTCAATGGAACAGCTATACCAGTCTGCGAGAAGTTTAAGTACCTCTGCTCGCTCCTACAAAGCGATAGCGAAATAGACCGGTGTGTAAAGCATCGAATTAATACGGGGCAGATGAAGTGGCAGCAGGTAACAAGAACAATATGTGATCCCGAGTTCCCTATCGAACTGAAAGGACAAATTTATAAGACAATCATCAGACCTGCCGCATGTAGCTGAAATGAGAATGTTTAGATGGATATGTGGTGAGATTAGGATGGATAAGGTGAGGATTGAATACATTAGAGGGAGCCTGAAAGAATCGCCATGGATGAAAAGTTGAGGAGTAACAGATTATCGTGGTATGGACGTGTGTTGCAGAGGAATGAGCAAAATGTGGTGAAGAGAGTTTAATGTATGGAAATTGACAGATATAATTCGTCCTCTAAACGACTAAAGAATGAATGAAAGAAAATGAATGGACTGTGTTGAAGAGGATATGGCTAGGAAGGCAGTAAGCAGTGAACTGACAATTGATGGAGAAGAAGAAAACACTTTGCGTCGACCCCAAATAAATTTGGGAAAAGGGCAAGATGATGACGTGATAAGTAGTTGGTTAGGCTTGTAACTACCTTTATGTGTAGTAGATGTGCAGAGCTCTACAAAAGGTTAAGCTATTTGTCCTTAATCTTTATAACCTAAATAAAGACAATTTTTTTAGGCTATAAAGGGTATATTACAAAACAGGTTGTTAACTGAAATAAATATCAGTCAGTATTTACAATAGCACTGAGGTTAGCTTTACTAACTTTAAAATGGAGGAGGTACTACATTCTTGCATGTTTTTTTATGTGTGTCAATTTTTGTTGTGTGGAACTGTTTTCAATTAAGTTAGATCTTTAGGTGTTCCTATATGTGTAATAATATATTTTTCTATTATCTATTACATTTTAGAGAATATCTGGTAAAACAATGTGGTTTGTCCTGTAAATCGAAAATTATTTCATTGTCTGAATACTCATTTGTTTGCTTTGAGCGCAGAAAAATGTTGTAGTTTTTGGTTTTAGACTACTTATTAATGACTAAAGCAGATAGAGGACCCAGCATTTACGTACCTATCACACAAACATGTAATACCTGTTAAGCCTACTTTGATCAGTACATATTACTTTCTCGTGGTAGTATGTAAATTTACTGAAGTCACATTTTGGCATATTCAGTGAGTTAACAAGAGTTAACGTTTATCTTGTCCTATTTGCCTCATATCTTTATTCAAGGTCGGTTCTTCCTCGTTCTTAGGTGTGAAGATCTTCTTTCTGTCGAATAGTTTGCTCTCTTTCCCCCTTTCTATCTCTCTCTCAGAACAATCCAAAAATAATATAAAACACATTTAAAGTGTTAAACATCTAAAAAATAGTTTTATACGGGTACATTAAGAATGTACACCATATAAATATGTAAATAATTGACTGATGATACTGCAATATAAGAATGACATTGTTGTTTATTCTCATAGATCAAAAAGTAAAACGCCGGAGAAACCTTCACCAGCGAGATCAAGATCCAAATCATTATCACCACGTAGGAAGTCAACGTCATCATCGTCATCATGGAGAAGAGAACGAGAAAGAGACAATCGAGAGAGTAAATATTTTTACTTTTATTTTCTTTTACATACTCGTTGTGGTTTATTAATAAATCGTATGTATGCATTTTCAATACTTTGTCGTATCTAGTCGTAACGTAAAAATCTCTCTTTCCAAATGCGTTTAATAAACAATAAATAAAAAAAAAATTAAAGGAGATCCCCTGCTATAAACGTATTTTTTTTTGGCTTATAGTATTATAGTATTAAATAGTTTACTATGGTGTGGAACCCTTCATGCGCGAGTCCGACTCGCACTTGGCCGGTTTTTTACAAGTGCTATCCCTTACAAAATGGAACTATTATATCAATATGTACATGCAGTTCGAGGAATTCCGCTTCAAATACTAATTGCGCTATTTAAAAACTGAAAAGGTCATTTTCATTTAAGGCAAAGTTTTGCGAATTATTTTCTGAATATTAATTTAGTGGATGGGACTTCCCGTGGGTTTGATCTTAACGCTTTAAAAGTTTTTATTACTTAATACTTGAATGATCTCCTTGGAAATTATTATATTTTCACTAACATTTGTTCTTATTTCAGGTCGACGTCGTTCCAAATCCAGATCAAGATCACGATCGCGGAGCAGATCACGGGAGCGTGAGCGACATCGGGAATCTCCGAGATCTCGTCGCGTCGAACGTTCTCGATCACCTACACCGCCCAGCTTTCTGTTAGTATATGCATACGAAATTTACAATCATGAACGCTTGATAAACATCACTAAAACGAGACACATGATGATGAGGCAGTCCAACTTCAGCTTAGATAATCCACATAGCATTATCCAGATGACACGAATTTTTCTCTCAAGTGTCAGTATACTCCATCTTTTTTTCCTTTATACAAAATTACACAAATTACTAGCGGACCCGTCAGACGTCGTGCCCAAATGTAAGATTTTCTTTTGATTTCCAAACAAATGCACTAAAATTTTTAAAATACCAGTGACACTGGTCAAAAAATGTAATTTCGAGAACCCGGTTGTAGCGCCACCTGCGTTCAGCTTAGTTATTAACTGCTTTTGCGATTTTTTTAATACAGGGGAGGAGCATACCCCAGCGCGTCGACGTCAGGTTTGGACTCTAGTAACAAAGGTCACCAGTTATTGCAAAAGATGGGGTGGCAAGCTGGTGGCGGCCTAGGGGCATCTGGACAGGGTATAGCTGAGCCAATCAGCGGTGGAGTTGTTCGAGATAGACAGGATCAATATAAAGGTTATAATTGTTTTTGTTTTTCATAATTCCAATATTTACCATAGTATCATTATTTACTCTCTGTAAACTGGGTCTTGTGAGATAGGGCATAACGAAAAACTTATAAAAACGTATTTTTCTGCGATAGATATCGATGCAAAAGTCAGTTCATCATGAAAATGCAAGATTCTTATTCTTAATTTATAATGATTGACAACTGTTTAAATATTGTTTACTTGATTACATTGCATTTTTAGACATTGTGGTATTTATGAATTTTTTCAGTAAAGTGATCTGTTTAGCATTATGTTACCATTAAAAAAAAAATATAATCTGACGATTTTGAACTCAGAATAATGACTCCAATATTTCGATTATTTTTTACACCGTCCCTCTCCCACTTAGAAATCGGTTATAGGCATTTTGTGTAAGCGGCGCCATCTAAATGAATGCTATTAATATAGTTGATGTTCAAATTTCATGAGACAGTAAAATAAGGAATGAAATAAAACGAAGTCATAACAATCAAAAATAATAATAATAATAAAAAATGTTAATGGTGTCTTCAATTTTTCTTTTATCGTTGACGAGCCGGCGCCTGAGGCACATATCAATAACAGGGATGTTACGGATATGAAATTTCGGATCTGGATACGGATATATGGATAATATTATACCTGTTTCGGATACGGTTACGGATATCAGATTATTTCGGGTTATCCGATAGTTTCGGTTACGGATATTAGATCTTTACAGAATGAAACAGAAAAATACAGATAGGTAATGACAGGATTTCTAGGTTATTATTTGGTAGTAAAATCACAATAAAAAATAAGCAATGGTCTGAATATGTACAATTATTATAAAATATGTAATTGCATCTCGATGATTATGAATCTGAAATTATTCGAAACTTTTATTTCGGTTACGGAGTTCCATAACATCCCTGATCAATAACACTGATGCTCCAGTTTACAGCGAGAGAATAAAAGTACTATAGAGACTGAAAGACCACATTGCTTTGTTTTAAAGAACTTAAATGGCTTGTATAATTGTAAGGATCAGCTTTTCTACATGTCTGTCCCACTAACCTCCCAAAAGTAAGATTTAGTGTGAATAACAAAATATTTCTCTTTCCGTAGGCATCGGCGTAAATCTTAACGATCCTTACGAAAACTTCAGAAAGAACAAAGGGGCTGCATTTATAACGAGAATGAAGGAAAGAGCACTAGAGCGCTCATCATGATTGCTGTTTCAACTCATAATATGTAAATGTGTATGAATGTTGCGATTGTGTGGATGGGATATGATTTACTTTATCTAAATCATCTTGAATAAAGTTATATGAATTTTACAACCTCTTTCATATAAAAAACCCTGATTATAGTAAAGTTTTAAACTATAATTTGCACTCAGGCAAGCCTATGGCCATCAGTCGTGCACTTTGGGAATTAAACATATGAAAATTGGGAGTACCTATATTGGGAGTACCTATATTGGGAGTTCCCTTTCAAGGGAAGGAAAGGGATATTGCTTAAGTATGTCTCGGGGATTGTAAGCAATAGCGCGTGTAGAGTAGTAGTCAAAGTCATAAACCTGCAGCTCGGAACTGACCGTTGCCCTCTATTTAAATTGCATTTATGCCCGGTTCCTATAATCAAGAAACGATTCCTTTTGCTTACGGACAGTAAAATTTCGTTGAATTTTCAATTTTTACTGTCCGTAAGCAAAATGAATCGTTTCTTGATTATAGGAACCGGGCATTAGTCTTTTATTTTAATACCACAACATTAAATGTTGTGCCAGGTTTCAAGAAGCTGTAGTGAACAATGCTGGTATCAGATGAAATGAACTTGAGCAACTTCCTTTGTCACCTCAATTTGCTTTTGGATCATGGTTTGGACCTCGCCTGTGTCCGAACAGTTCGATGGATGTTTTTCAATGGCATGCAGTATCATTTTAATCACAGTGAGAATCCTTTCAATATAATGTGCCAATAGTAGGTACTATAGCGACGACAGCAAGGCACTTGTGGTGTAATATTTATAAAAGTATAAAATCTTATTTCCTTTTGTTATCTCTATATTTTAAATTATCCATACAAATAAATAAAATTGAAGAGTCTGTTTGTAATGTCAAAATAATAGGTGTTTTATAAGCTCATACAGTTATTTGAACGATACCTATAAGTAAAAAATTGTTTTTTCAATTTTTGTCTATCTGTCTGTTTCGGCTAATCTCCGGAACGGGTGGACCAATTTCCACAGGATTTTCACAGGTAGATAGCTGGTATTATAAGGAGTAACTTAGGCTAATTTTATTTTGGACAAAGAATTATCCGCGGGATCCGCGCAAAATATACAAATAAGTACACGCGAGCGAAGCCGGAAACTGCTAGTTTATTAATAAAAATTAGGTTAACAGAAAAATTTACACGAAAACTTAAGAACTAAATAAAAGTAATATTAGCTTTGGCATGTGTCATGCCGCTACATTTGTGACTTGGTTGTATCTAACGTAACTATTGTTAAAATAGCTATATTTTCAACGATTCTGGTAAAACAGACCCCTTTCAGGTTAAAGAATAAATTAGATTGTCTCTGCGTGCCAAGCTGATGGCTGAATAGATATTTCTTATACAGTAGTGCGTGTATTTCAAGGAGTTTCGACAGTTGGTGTTATTCATTTACCAAACCCAAAACTAGTCAGACTTTGCCCAAACACATGTGAGTACAACAATATATCTTTAATTACTGTAAATGCCACTCACGGAATTTATCATTCTTATGGTTAATATTTTTTACCAAGATGTTATATTTATAGCTTGCAAAGTTAAACTCACTCCATTTAGAATAAACCAAGGTTGTGAAATAAAAGTAAGTGGTTATAAGAAGTAAAAGTAAGTATTCATGAAAATTTATTAAAGCTTAAGTTGATTACACACAGTATGCCTATTTAGAGTTCAAAATCATCCTCATAGTTATCTTTGAATTCCGCAAGTCTTTCTAAACTTTCACTGTACTCAAAGGCTTCTAGGCCTTCTTCCTTGAACTTGTGTAGTTTTGCAAACTTTATTCTACTGACTTCTCTGTGTAGTTTTTCAATCATATCTGACAGGAAATTACCATTGTGATAGCCAGCAATAACAGCACAGTTTTCAACTTTTTCTTGACTATTATCATTCCTAACAAACCCATATTTATTAAGATCGCTCGAGAAAATATTTGGGTATGGTGTTTTTACTTCCAAGGGCTTTTCACACACTACCACATTAGTAGCAGAAAGAAAATTATTTGCTTGAAAGTATAGCTCAAACATTTCTTTCACATTACTACACCTGTACGCAGGCAAATTCATTTGTTCTTTAGCTTCTTTTAAAGGCGCTTTCAGATAACTTTCTGGTATGCCTCTCACAGTAACCAACTGGAAAATTTTATCTGTAGCAATCTTACAACTTGGTGTGATGCATGTATAAAGTGGCCTTGTCATGTTATTTAAATAGTCTATTAAATATTGCGATTCATTTAATGCAAGTGGAATGCCTAAAGAAGCTGCAGCCATCTTCCTGCCATATCCTGTTAAGTCTGCACAAATATCAGACAATGTATAGATATTGCTCTTATGTCTGTATTTCTGACTTAACGTATCCATTGCTGAGGCTAGTATTGCAGAACTATGGTAGTACAAATCTGAACTATAATTGATGTAATCAAATTTTCGGGGGTTACCTGGTTTGCGCCACCCCCTTTCTCCGGTACAAAGCGGCACAAACAAAGTTGCATGCTCTGAAAGTTCTTGAAAAGAGAGTGCTGTGTTGACTAGCCTTGTAGTATCTTTTATATTGGATTTATCCCTTTCCTCTTGTGTATTTAAAATATTATCAGAAAAAGAAGAAGCAATTATAGGATGTGCCAGTAGAGGTTTTTTGTATTCATCTGTAAGATATTCTATACAGCCAGTACCAAGTCCTGCAAAGCCATCTGTGCAATCAAAATAAACATGGAAGCCTTGCATGCTGTCACATTCTTCTACATACTTTCTAATATTATCAGTAAATGCATCACCAAAGTCCCTTTTCCATAGTAATTTACCAGTGATGTTGATGTCAAATGATTCCTGAAAATTTAAATACTTAATATTGTTCTATGTATCATTAAGAAACTTGAAAATTGCAATTTGTACCAGTTTTGCATACCCATTTTCAATTGTCTCGGTGAGTCAAATCCCTTTGTTCTTACCATACCATGGTAAGCTGTCTTGTACTGTTTAAAAATGGTTGGAATATTTTGGCCTAGTTAATCTGACATTTCGAATATTTTGTAAATTGCAGCCACAAATAGATCTTATCAAAATCTCAAAACAAATTTATGATATAACTATGTATAAATATTTTACATTAGCGGCACCCAGCACGTGTTGCAATGCAACTTTTTTTTATCCAGATTTGTTTGAGCCAGCAACCCTTTGGGGCGTTCTTAGAAGACCCTGCTAAAGTTTCATCACGATCTGATCAACAATTTAGAAATGCATAGAGGACAAACAAACTTACATTGATTTTTATTTATATAGAAGATAGATAACAACCAATTTGTCCTCTATGGGTGGGAACACCTTTATGCTGTCGGCTTTACTGTCTATGATGAAGTCTTACCATAGCCTTAGTATCTTAATAGAACTAATGAGTTCGAGATCCTTAATTTTTCTTAAAACTTTGCCTAGCGACAAGTTTTACAAAGATGGCATTATACTAAAGGACACTATACCTTTTGTCTGGCATTAAGCAACTACATCATTCGCAAGCAGCCTATTAGCCATATACATACAAGTACTTTCAAGGCATTGGGCAATGCTTGTGTGCCATTTTAGTTACATATTGTTCCTTAAGTTCTAAAACTGGATGTCAAAGTTGTAACTTTTTAGGAGGGCAAGAAAACTGTTTCGTTTTCCATCAAACAGCTGTTTAAAGTAAACTTAGAAATACAGAAACTGAATAAAAATAATTAGAGATATTAGTAAGAAAATTATTTAATATATATTTATTTTGAATTATAATAACTTGTGCTAGTATGTTGCTCTATTAATATATTTTATAATAGTAGTAGTAGTATTTAGGTTATACTGAAGTGTAATGCCAAAAGTGATGTTAGTTTACTTAAGAGTTATCTCGAAACATGGCAGTTAGCACGGATGGGCACTTTACTGTCGCATCTATAAAATACATATATAGTCCAAAAAATTTATTCTGCTGTATTAGTACTTAAGCAATTATAGTGTAAAAACAGGGACCAGATATTATACCTTTTTGCTGTAGACTGCTTGCAGATTCTACTAAATGTGTACCTATATATAATCTACTTTTACTCAAAGCCAAACCCTACATCCTTAAGAAAATAATGCGATGGTAGTCACCATCAGGTGACCCGTCTGCTCATTTGTCCCCTATAATATAAAAAAATATATATTGCTCTATTGTGATATTTATAGTTTTAGTCTTCAATAGATAAGATGCATTGCTTATTTTAATGTTTACAATGTACCTAATTCCTGTTTACTCTACATCAACCGCAGCTTGACTGGCAGGGAAGGCCTTAAGTATTAAGTCTGCCTCAGCACTAAGTGCATAAAGCTTAAATAAATAAATATTATGAACAAAGGCAAACTTACAGTATCATTCCCACGCACATACTCTCTGATTATATTCACTGATCTGGGATGAAATCTAGGATATAAATAATCAGACCAAGATTTAACATCTTTCTCTAAATTATATTCCTTTATTTCTACATTTGATGGTCCTTCACCATCAATACTGGTTAAATACTCATTCTTTTCTAGAACCGGTTGTTTAATTTTCTCAATATTATCCCATTGAAATTCATTTTCTTCTGCCTTATCAGGTAAACCACCACTTTCAGGTAAGGTTTTTAAGGAGCCACTTAAATCAGCCAGCAGAAGGCGTGGGGTGTATGTAACTTCCCCTGTTGTAGTTTTTCCCTCCCGATACAATACATCGTGATTGACTTCTGTTTTTACAGTTCCTGTATAATCAAAACTGAGTTCTTGTAAGTTCCAAAAGTGTGCGCCAACAAAGTTTGAGTAGTGCCCAAATTGTAATGTTAAAATTTCACGAGTAGACATTTTAGAGAATGTCTGTATCTAATGTTTATAACATGATTTTAATCCAGAATAATCTTGGATATCTGTAGAAGATTGCAAAAAAACAATGAGTCAATCAATGACACGAACTGTCAAAGTCAGCGATAGCGATGGGCGATGGAAGTTTAAGTCGATTGTGTCGTTTGTTGAAACATTCGATGGTTTTCAGTCGTCATTAGTGATGAGTTTTCAACCGGATAAATACTCAAAATGAATAAATATCCATTAATACTCGAGTATTTATCCAATATTGCGGATAAATATTCTGGTTGCGACAATAATAAATCTTTCCCTTTTTAATAAGAAATTAGAAGGGTCTTTGTGTAAACATTTGATTATGTTTTATTAAAAAAAAAAATTAAAATAATGATTTTAATTTCTAATAATTTTGCGAGATGTTAAGATAAATAAATAATGTATTAATGAAGAAGGTGTATAATCTATTATAGTGTTACAGAAAGGTGTGCCAAATTTTAAGTGTGTTAAGTGTAAATAGTTGATGTACTTACCTTGAAAAATAAAGTGAATTTTGAAGAAAAAAAAAATTTTTTTTCTTCAAAATTCACTTCACACTCAGTTGTTGTGTTGTTGGTGCACATACCTAAACAACACATTGTAAATTTTCAACTAAATTTCAATAATTTTGTTTTTTTTTTTTTTAAAAGACATTTTTAGGAAAACCTGGGCATGCCATCAACATCCCTGGTATTAAATACTCAAAGTTTTATTCATGTCAGCTCTCCCTCATCCAACCTGTATAAAACCTGACACCCTGTATAAAAGCGAAGGATACTTACTCATCTACTGACTAATCACGAAATCTAGAAAGCTAGCTCTTGTGTCTAAATGTTCACAAGTCGAGTTTACGAAGAGGACTGCCCTTGTGTACCCAGTGCTAAAAAAAGCGGCAGATCAGACACACCAAATTACAGGCCATATAGTTGTCACGCCTCTGCTCTCCAAGGTGATGGAGCCTGTAATTAATATGAAGCTTCTATAATACCTAGAAAAACACATTTAATCAGCGACCTTCAGTATTGTTTTCGCCACGATTGCTCGCCTGGTGATCTTCTAGTGTTTCTCACACACCACACCGGTGGGCCTCAGCTATTGAGAGTCAAGGTGATGTTTTAGCGGTCAGCTTGGACATAGCGAAGGTGTTCGATCGTGTCTGGCATCACTGCCTTCTGTCGATGCTGCCATCCTACGGATTTCCCGAGGACTTGTGCAGATGGATTGATAACTTTCTGTCCGGTAGACGCATAACAGCCGTAGTAGACGCCAGTTGCTCTGAAAGCATGGACATTAAGGCTGGCGTCGAACAAACGCTGTTTTTGCGGCATATCAATGATATGTTGTCTATTGATGACATCCATTGCTGTGCAGGTGACAGCACCGGGGATACTTATTACAAGGGCCGTGCCAACATTCTGGTTCGGTCAAATTTGACATAAAAATGGGGATCAAAAAACAAAAAAAGTCCGACAGAGCTGAATTTTGGCAGAGACCTTAGGTATATCAGTAGAAATGAAGCACCAAAAGTCCCCATCGATCCTATGTGTACTAAAAAAGTTATTCAAGGTCAAAGGTCAAAATTTTCGATTTTTTGGATATTTCTCAAAAACGTTAAGATTTATCAAAAATATAGTAATAAAATTGTAGTTCATAAAATTATCTACAAAAATGGTCCTCATTTTTTCTCCTACGAATCACCATTCCTAAGATATCGCGGTTCTAAAAGTTGAAGGAGTAACATTCTATATGATATGCACACAAATGCCACGTATAAACATAGTCACGCACTTTCTCTAATATGTATAAACTATACAATTCTGAAAATATACACTCAAAAGAAACTCAGTCCCTTAGCCAGTCCCTTCTACCCGCATGGCCTTGATCGACATCTGCGTACTCCATTGTCCGCGTGGCGACGCTTTTAAACCTTTTTTTTTCAAGTGGCATAAGTGAAATACAAAAAAAAAGGATTTAATTGATTGCGCGAAACCATAATTTCACAAAAGGAATTCGCTTTCTCCTTGCTGTGTATGGAGCTCCAAAAAAAAAATGTGAGCCGTCACGGGACGCCTGGCAGATGTGAAACATCGACATTATTTTGTAAAAGTCGAATCAAAAGAGAGAATCGCACAGTCGATTGCGCATGGCGACGCGTCGCCCCACCGTACACACTACTGCATATAGACTGTATATATATACCATCATATAGCGTGGCGACGCGTCGCCGCGCCAGAAATCAGTTTTACGTGCGGCTATAGATGTTTCACATCAAAAAATGGTTATATAGACAAGATATTTAACTTTTGAAAAAAATACACGGAACAAGAAACAAGTACAACTATCTTGTCTTCCTCCAACATCGGCTTCTGCTCATCAACACTTGTATCGAGTATACTATCAAGTTCAGACATGGCTAGGCAATCAACTGTTCTTGGTAATTAACAGATAATACTTTGCAACCGATCCAAATTATACTCCCACCTGCTCCGGAAAAACTCCTAAACACTATTTTTTGCAATTGCAAAAAAGGTTGTAGTGCTAAATGTGGCTGTAGGAGAATAAGGCTGTTGTGTTCACCAGCGTGTACTAATTGCTAAAGCCAATCTTGCTAGAATGTCGAAGATTTATGTGATACCGATGCAGAGACAGCCGATTCATCTTCAGTTGAACAATTTATGAACATCCAGCAAGAAGAAGAGGAAGAACAAAGAATAAATCGACGAAGACATGACTGTTGAAGTTGAATTTGAAGAGTATCAATCAGATTAAAATATTAACAGAAATTAGAACTACAGTTTAAATCAACCGCCTATATCAATATTAATATCAATAATCATCATACAGTAAATTCAATATTTTCCCATGAAACTCAGCCATAACTAGAGATAGGCAATGTATTTGTGCCCGGCGGGCAGATATGGCAAAAACTGGGCATTTTGGGCATATATTATATGCCCAATCACAGGGCAAACATTTTTTGAAGTGAAAACTTCTTCAGCGGCGTTGTGCACTTTTTGGGATGGGTAAAAAAATGTTAAACTCGCGTCAGGACACGTGAGCTGATCGAAAATTCGTAAGACGGAGCCGAGTTTCTTATATTTAAAAAATAGAACATTCGAAATTAAAACATTTATGAGCGGCCAGGAGCGTAGAACTTCCAGTGTACCCTATGTATACATTTAGATATGTTATTACCTACTTTTTATTTTTAGCCTAATTATATATTTACAGATGTGTATATGTGTGTGTATGCCCTAGCAGACCCGTATACACCGGATACACCGTATATACTGGGTGTAAATTTGGTGTAGGTATACTTAGGAGTATACGGTATATTTAGTGTTTATTGATCACACACTGAGTATAGAACAAAAATACACCCACTTAAAAAAATACATACTCGGTGTGATTTCGAATCATATACCGCAAGTTTACACCGAGTATACACTCAATTTTTTTTTCAAAATCTCAATTAGGCAAAAAATTTTAGAGGCTTACAAAAACTAACGTAGACCGAAAAGTATTTCATAAGTGTCTAACAATCCAACTTTATACCTGCAGAAAATTTGATTCAATCTACGAAATTTTTTCTTAGATTCTTAAATGTTTACTTGGGTTATTTGAATATATTGAAATAAACAAGCAGTATACACCTCATAAGCTTAATGATATCATATGACTTAGCGTAAACTCTTTCCTACCTACTGTTGCGAATCACACTACCCCCCGGGGCACCGCGGGGACCGAAGAGACGAGAGGGGAGCGCACACGGCCTCAGGTGCACACGGCGCATAGCCGGCGCCGACGAACGCACGCACATTCACCAAAATACCTCAAGACGAACTAGACGCGAACGCGTATCTAAGTACTAAATTAATGTAATACGCAAATTTACCATTATATCAAGCCAGTCACTGTCATACTGCATTTTTATTACAACCTCAACACATGAAGTAGACCCGTCTTCAACATTGGCGATCCCGACGAAAAAGCGGTCCCCAGGCGTTCTTCGTTCTTTTGGCTCTTCAGCGGTATATTTAGCTGGTATATGTATACGCTTATGTTCACGTCTTATTGGTCACTTATAAAAACTTTCAACTTTTGGACTTTAAAAAATTCCAGTGCACGGGACTTTAAAAAATTCTCGGTGTATATTCAGGGTGAATTCGACACATATACACTATGTATACTTGGTGTGTACTGAGTGTGTACGAATCCGTTAGGGTGTATATGCAAATACATTGTGAAGTTATGTTTTCACTTCTGGCGTGCAGTCCTACGACTAACTGTTTTTTTTTTTATTGTTTAATAGTATTTGAAATAAAAGAAGAAATATTAATGATTGAACACAGTTATTTTAAAATAATGACATTGATATATATTTTCATCACAAAGTGAAGTTATCTATCAACAACATTAAAACTTTAGAACAAGAAAATTTTAAACAAAGTTAGATAAAATGACAAAACATTATAAAAATTCTAATAATCAACGTCATAACAACTTTAAATATCACACATAATCACAGTAGAAAATCACAATTCTTGTATGACACCAGAACGGTATTATATTAATCAAAAAATGTTTATTGTAGTGTAGATTTATTTGTCCTAATTAATCACCGTCGCTATCGTATATTTGTTTGTCGTGAAGTTGATGCTGCTGATTGTATATCTTACCATCTACTCTCCATTAAAGAAGAATCTTCTCTTTGTTTTTAAGTACCATAAATACTTCGTGTATGTTGAATTCATTACCCACCAGTTAAATATGTATACCTACTGTCTGTTACTGGGTCAAGAAGACTGATTGACTGATCTGTCATAGACTAGAAGTCTTCATCTAAAATCGTAGATTTAATATCGGGCGTTGGTTGTAGGTTTTCATGAACTGCTAAACTTCAGAGAGGGATAATTCGCTAACGGGTAACGTTTGTAACGGCTACAAACTGGCAGCGCAGCATGGTGTGTGTGCGCATCCCTCGCTCCGCCTCTTTCACTCGGTGCAAGTGTTCGGACCACTGCTACGCGTGTAATTCGTAATATTTATATCATTTAATATGTTTATAAGTATGTTTTAAATAGACTGTGCTCAAATTCTAATTATAAACAATAAACGTATCTAATTATAAAAATAACAATAAACAAAACTCAACAATTAACCCTCGTTTCCAAAAATAGTATCAATAATGTTAATTAATTTTGATAATTTTTTTGTTATTTGAAATGAATTTTGACCGGACTATTCCTCGTTCAACTGTGTTAGAGAGTCGCGAACAACTTGTGTCAAAATCGAGAGCAATCCAGTTAGGGTCTCTTAGTGGGATCAGAAAAATCTGGTCCGGTTCAACCCTACTAAAACACAAGTCTTCGCGGTCGCCGCTAAAAAAACCCATTCACTGTGACCCCAGAGTTCCAAAACTGACCCTTACAATCTCCGAGAGTATTAGGATTCTTGGTATCGATATTTCCATCAACGTCCCGTTTCGACTTGGAAGGCAAAGCCAAGCTGGCATCTAAAAAGCTTGGAGCGCTTAATGGAGCGAAGCGGTACTTCACCCCGGGGCAAAGACTTTTATTATACAAGTTACTTTTGACTCGGTCCAAAGACATACTGTGAGAATCGTCAACGATCCCAAACTAACAAGCGGTATTGAACCCTTAAGCCCAAGGAGAGACTTTGCCCTCCTGTGCGTATTCTACCGCTTGTGTACTACAGGTGGAACGGCTAGATGTGTTTATCGCAGTCGCTTTGCCTGCTTTCCGAAACTTTTGCCAAGTACCTTCCTCCCCTGATCACTGTCAACCTCTAAAGGTCGCCCAAATCGACTCGAATCGCTTATTAGCTACCGTAGACGCTTCTTGAATCGGAATTGCAAATACTGCCGGCCACCCGGAATCGTTTCTTGATTATAGGAACCGGGCATTAGTGAAAAAATCTATGACAACCATGAAATATACTTGTTGCCAACTAGGGTATATAACCCGGTTAATCGGATAACCAACCGATTTTGGAACTCAGTTTTTCTAGTCATAAATCCGGTTTTTTCGAATATTTTAGTTTTTACTAAACTCACACAAAACATTCTTCTATATTCATAAATGTAACAAAAACTACAATAAAATACATGCATATTGCATGTAATATGTATATTGTACCTATAGCATAAATTCCACCTCCAGCAGCAATCAACTTGCTAATCCTATATAAGCCAGAATTTTTACTTGCATAGCCCAACCACATACTATAAAGATGTTGTTACGAATTGATATTGGTATAGGGCTCTGTTTCCACATTTAGACTTGTAGGCGGTCCATTATGCATTCAGATAAGGCTGACTAGTTGAGCCAGTTTAGCTCCTTCCAGAAGCACTTCTGGGGGGTTCACAGATTTCTAGGAGCAACCTCGCACCCGGATACTTGCCCGTTGAGTGGCCACTCCCTCGCACTCCAGATGGAGAATAAGTGCCGGTTTAGAGCCAGATGACCCGTAATGGTTCCTACAACTATCCTGATGTCGAGTCGGTTGAGACTGCAATGAGTGGTGAGTGAGACCTCTGTCAACACTAGTCTAGACTGCCTGCAGCCAGGTATGTCGCTTACCCATGAGCGTGATATGAATACTAACAAGCGCAATTAGTTAAAGGAAAGTGGCAGCAGTATAGTTCGAACTGCCGCTGACGTTGTAGATCCCGTCCTTTGCAGCCCATCAGCGATGCCGTTCCCGAGTGAACCACTATGCCCTTTGATTTATTGAAGAATTACCCCATTGGCAAAGGCTAAACGCTCTAGCGTCTGGCGGCATTCATAATTTTTTTTTTTTGAGACCGGGCGCCGAATTCATGTTGTTGCCCTCCAGGGCCTCTAGGTTATCCATACTGTCTGACAGTAAACGGATGTTGTACTTCTTTATACCGCAGTGGTGGCGTAGGTTATCGCAACACACTTACATTGAAATATGGAACTGTGTTGGCCTAGCACCAGTGATATTTTTGAAGTGAAAACTACTTTAGCGGCGTTGTGCACTTTTTGGGATGGGTAAAAAATGTTAAACTCGCGTCAGGACACGTGACCCTGATGTCCTCTGTCCTGTCCCCATCGAAAATTCGTACGACGGAGCCGAGAGAGAGTAGAGAGGTATATATTTATCTGAGCGTGACGGTCACGCAAGTTCAGTGCTTTTCCCCCATTACAAAACTTAACAAAAGTGCCCAACGTGCCAATAGAAGTTTCACTTCAAAAATACCTTGTTTATAATAATTTTGTTGAAAAATGGTTAATAAGTCATTAGGAGTTGCCGATCAGAAGTGTTCATTTTTGAAGAAAGTGATGCCATTTACTAGTGAAACCGTCCATGCCATCCATCAAACTGACGTACGTTCGGACCACATTTTAAATAAAGGTTTTCGCTATTGAGTACTAAGTATAGGCGTTATAAATTTTCTCCTTAATTACAATTATTGTTTTTGTTTATTTTACCATATGAATTGCGCACACAATAAGTACTTTATTGAACTAATTATATTTTTAAAGATTAATTAAAGGAGCTGACAGAACTCAATGTCTAGATTAGCGCCCTCTAGTGGATCTATATATGTATAATTAGCGGGACGGGGTTAAGTTCTGTATGGTTTTCCCCTTTGGAAAAGGGCACAACGTGCCTAAAGAAGTTTTCACTCCAAAAACCGAACAACCCGGTTTTTGCATGCCCTATTGCCAGCTTCACTCGTCGGAAATGGTCCCGCTACATCCACGGCGATGCATTCCCACGGAGCTCCCACATTATCATATCCTTAGGGTATTAGTGTTCTGTGCACATTATAAAGCTGCAATGCACCCTTAATGCGTGTGTGAGGTCCCTTCACTGCTGCACAACTAGTGCATTTGCGTCACTCACAGTCCTCCACATCGTCGCGACTCTTGGGCCTCGGAGCATTGACTTTGACCCATTCGAGAATTGGCTTGTCATCGTCCTCGTCCTGCGCCTTCCGGAAGGTCTTCATCCACTCATCACTCAGGTCCGTTCTTAACATCCGCACAGGCACAGCTTCCCTAAGGAAGCTGTGCCTGTAAGATACTAATATCTTGCCTAACGCAGTGTTTAGTCATACGTCGGTTTCACTTGAAGAAAAAACATCGCCGTATCGGGGCATAGCCATGTCAAAATCTTCCTTAGTACGTCAATTCACTACGACATTCCTCTAGTAGCGTTGAAACATCAAAGCTCGTGTTTTTAACGATAGTAGAACCTTCCTGGCATCTACGCAGTCAAGTAACTTCCTTACAGGTGCCTAGGTAACACAGTGCCCTTTCTGATCACCTGCTTCTTGTCACAAGGATTCAACCACAGAGTAGAAAGATATACGTAGAAATGTTATGTGTCATAATTTACAGCGGAACGACTGTCGCCAAACTCAGATAAATGAAAGGACTATTTATTACTGCACACTAATAACGAATTGTTTTAATTTGATGTTTTTATTTTGCTCAAAACTAGCATACAATACATAAAGTCACACATTTGATAATATATCTTAACGCGTAACCTTAATAGTTATTTTGCCATAGCGGAAGAAGAACTTACAGCGTTTTGTAATCTTGAAAGTAAGAATACTTCATTGCAAGCTATTCAAAAACAGATGGCCTTATTCTATATGCACGCAATTATCACATTAATCACTTTAGGAATAAATTCAATATTTGTGTCATTCTTCGATATGTGCCGCTACTCCCTTAGTGTTGTAGCATATTTTAGAATATTATCAATAATATCGATACCTAACTTCTGTTTGGACGGAGCAGAATAAAAAACATGAATTAACATTAAAAAGGTCAAAAATAAGTACTTGCATAATAATGTTTATTAATTTTAAGAATCTGTATTATAATCATATATAATAAAGACTGTATTAGACACTTAACAAAATTCAAAACAGTGGTTACATAATTAATATTTGGCATATTAAGTATCTCTAGTAGTAGATTTTAGAATAAAATGTTTAACACTGTAGTGTGGTTAAATAAAACTCTGACTCCAAATTTTTAATGTATTGTAGAATGTCGAACGAATGAAAGTAAAAGAGGTCTTTATTACAGCTTCACTGCCTTTAAATAAACTCACAAAATGTTCTATGGATTGTCATAACCAATTAGATGTTTACACTTAGACGCTTAAAATTATATAACCAATACGCACATGCTAATTGCTTCGACCAATAACAAGATAGTGAAGGGCGTGAAGTTTCTGCAAGTTTTCGCGGCAATTAAAGGCGCTCTGATCCTTCGCCCAATCAGAAAGCATTTCGGTCGTTTCGACAAATCAGAAAGCGTTGTAATATTCGCAAAGCGTCCGCTTGGTGTCGCTGTTGTCGCTGAATTGACTCCCGCGCTTTCCACGGCCAATCAGAAAGCAGTTCATCTCGCGCGGTTTATTACTAACCGTTAGTTTGAAACAAAGGCATTCGGCATTTCATTGTTCTTTGATCCTGTGGGTTCTGAGAACTGTGAATGGTAGCCACAAATGTGTAAAAATATTACTATATTCATATTTTTTTTTTAGAAAATAGTCTCAGTCACAATAATCATAATTGACTGCAATGAACAAAAATGCAATACGTCTAATTGTCGACCCGTCGGTATAGTGTTTAGCGATTCTGACTGCTGTAAGTCAGAGTCAGAGTTCGTGGGTTCAATTCCCACCCAGGACTAATATAACTATAATATGTCTGAAACAAACAAACAAAATTTAATGTTTATAATATTAGAGTAAGTAAATAAAACACGTTTAAAAGTATGCATATCGATAAAACCAACATCCTACTTGACTACATCACTAATCGAGTAGAATAGAATATTCGAGAATAACATTGAAAACTGGTAAGACTCGATCATACCAAATTGAGCTTTATGTGAAAAGCATAAGGAAGAGTTTAGCTTAAATCTCTAGTCAATTATTAGTTAAATAAAATTTTAAGATTTTATTGAAAAAATATATAAAATTGTACTTACCGATGGTAAGAAACACCTCCATTATTGTTTTTCCTTCTGTTATCATTTTTACACTGTAAAACAGAGCAGTACGGCATTGTGGCGTAAAAAGAACTTTCAATTGACGGCCGACTCGACACAGCGTTGTAGCACGACTATGATACAAAATACCTACAACTCATAAAGGTGTGCGTTGCAACGCATAGCAGTGGTAAGCGCGTCACGCCTATTAGTCATTTCTACGTATATCTTTCTGTTCTGTGGATTTAACACACGACCTGCTGGATCACCAGAGTCCGTGCCACCCTCCACGAAGTCATCATTCATGCTTTCTATAAGTCCATACCGATCTTTTGGGGGCGACGTCCGCGGTAGAGGAACCGGTAGGTACTGCCTTTGATCTAGGAGGAAGCACAGTCTTCTTTAGACAGCACATTTTTCTAGGTGACGCTCCTTCCATGAAGAGCTCATATAAACCACACTTCAGTAATCCCTGATTCACAACGATATTTAGATACGCAAAATGTCCAAGCCCAGAATGCAATCGTCAACAATATCCGCCACGATGATGTCGTGCTGGTAGAAACTATTACCCAGCTTCAAATCCACCGTCTTCTCTCCTCGGACGGGTATCCGCTCACCGGTAGCTGTTACTACCTGTACCTACCACTGTGTTGTCCCCAATCGATTCGCGACCTGGGGACCTAACCCGTCATGAGCTTGTGAGATCGAAATTCATAGGACCTTTAACCATCTTGCCAGCACCCGCCCCACAGTCCTGGGTTCTATTCCTTTTTTAAATAACAGCTTAATTTTTTAACGTTCATTATAGAAATTAACACACATTATTTTTATCACGTATTCGTATCATTGGCGGAGGTACAGGGTAAGTTTACGTTAGTCACATTAATGTGACAACAGCGTTTAAAAGGTAAAACATCGTGAAATAAAAAAGCAAGATAGGTACTGAATGAATTTTATTACAAAAATTTTATTAAAAATCGTTCACTTCACTAAGGTTTTTTTTTAATTTACGTACTAACAACTAAACTATTTGCTACACTTACTATCTAGCTACTAGCTTATTATTCTGATGTTGAAATACTGGCAGTGGAAAAATACATTAACTATTTTATTGTACAAAATTACAACTAACGCTTGGCTAGTGACAATGATTTGCAAGTATGTATATCAGACATAAATTATTTAATTTCATTGCTTCATGTTGATTAACCACATCTTTTAAATCAGCCTTTTAAATCTATAGGGCTGTCACAGTAATTATTTTGCAATTATTTTATTAAGCTATTCAATTATTGTTGAGAATGGCATCTACAAATACAATTAATAAACACGATTGATTTATTTTAATCATACACATAACGAACGTATTACACTAACAAATACAGGCAATAGGTACTGAAACGCATTATTTATTAGAAATATTTACACAATTGCACTGTTGTGTCTAAGAATACAAAGAGCACTATTTTGATTTTTTCCAGTTCCACAATGTAAGTCAAATCACTATGCGACATCTGCCCGTCTATAACTAGTATGACTCTAAAAGTTTGGATAGTTAACGCCGCGACAGCGACCGCGCTTAAATTGGCTCTATTTACAATTTGATTCCTACGACTTATTTTTAAGGCTCAAATTACACATTACGTCTACGCTTTGGTCAGTCACAGAAATAGAATATCTTGCTGATAATATTGAGATGGATCGGTGGTAACTTGAACGTTAAAAATATAATTAATCTTCAGAATCAAATTGTTCGGCGTGGATGGGGTTGAAAATCGCGTGGAACGTTTTTAGTCTGGAGGTTGCTACATGCTTAAACATACTATATATGCCGCTTTATCAATCAATGGGGAATTGGGGATCTGAGACCGCCGGTTGTTAATCGATATTTTCTTAATAGAAATAGTAGTATATTTCTATTTAGGAAATATTAATTATTGATTAACAACGCGCGGACTTAGAACCTCATTGTTTGATAAAGCGATTGGGTAAACGATGGAAAACGTTAAACCTTATGATACTGGACCATTATTTTCCCCTTAGTTTGAAAGGTAGAAAGGCCTCGCGTAGATATCACCCAGGCTGTAACTATTTCACCACAATGTAAGTAACTATGCACATACTGACAGTCTTCTAACTTTTGCATAGTTATTTACAGTCTTTGAAGAAAAACTTAGATCCGAGAGGTGTTAATATCAATAGTAGGTCACGTTATGTAAGTACATGTGATGGGCTAAACTCAGAGCCGATCCCCAACAGAATTTTCTGAAAATATTTATGAGTAATGCAATACCACTGGCATAACGCGCAGAAAAAGTGAAGTAGGTGCTTTGAAGCAAAGTTTTTGAAACGGGATGATTAAATTCATAGTAGGCCAATAATATTTATTTTAACCCCTTTCACCTGATAATTTCAATAAGTTTAAATCTTTATTCATAAAAACGATGTTATAACCCGTTTATACGATAGGAGTTAACCATGTTGATCACTACAATGTAGCAACCATAGACTTCGGCGGATACTTTTGCCTATCGTTCTATGTCATAGAACAGTAAAGCAGATAAGACAGATTTACAAACACAAAATATGGAGTTACAAAAAAAAATATATTTTTACTATCATAGCCGTAGATAAAGAATGCTATAGACAAATTGATAGCTTTCGCAATCGCGCAAGAAAAAGAGCAACTTATGCTGATGTCGTGTAAAGAAATGAGACAGAACGATGACATTTCTTGTTCCACGGTGCGTGCCACGTTTTTCAAGGTCTGCCACACTACTGTGGCAACAAAATTTGACAATCAGCCCCTCTTTATCAGTTACTAGGTAACAATAACATTTTATTGTGTTAATATATTGTGTATAATGTACCCTGGTCGTAAATTAATCGTTAAAAAAGCAAAAAAACAACAATTATGCTTTCTAACCCAAAATTTTTGGTGTTGCCAACTTTTATGTAAATTTTTTGCCACTAATATGGAATTTTTTTTTATATAATCTGCAGTGTGTATTAATTACATATTTGAAACTTCTGAAAGTAAACATAATAGATCATTTGATGTAGTTAGTTCATACTGTGTGGATCGTAATAATAGTGCTTTAGATTAATATTTTTTTTTACATAAAAGTATAAATATTTTATACATAAATAACAAATAGACAGACGCGGCGGGGGACATTGTTTTATAAAATGTAGTGATAATAAAACTGAATTAAGTTTTTAAATAAGTAGAAAAAAACATAACTGGGAAGTTATAGTTTTTAAAAAGCCTACTGAAAATTAATGTACGATAAGATGAGTGTATTTCTTAAGGTACAAATACTATTTATATAGGTACTAAAACTAAAATTATAAAGTTTCAAATCGGTTCAACAATTATAAGTAAATTAAAATCGACTCAAAAGATTAATTTAATAGTTTTATGTGAAAAGCTCAAAATATGTCAAAACTTAGATAAAGCCAAAAAAAATAGTTAAACAAAATATGTGAAAGTTATAAAGGAGTTAATGATTAACCTCATATTATTAAAATGCTAATTATTAAATTTCTATTTTGACTAAATTTAAAAAGATAAGGTATAATTTTGGTTGTATGATTGTTTTTGTGTGTATGCGATATTTTATTCAATTGTAAATAGAATAGCATTTCGTAATTCTTTTTTAATTAAATATTTTTTTACAAAACATATATGCTTTTACGTAAACTAAAAAAAACCTTATGAGCATTTATAACAAGAACAATTAATATGAACTAGTAATATTAAAATATACCTAGTTTGTTTATTATATTAAAACGCAGCTAGGGACGCACCCGAGCGAAGCCAGGGTAAGTCGCTAGTATATAGTAGTTTTTAATTCTATCAATTCGTGGAACACCTTAGAATCACAGAAATTTTGGGGTAAATTTTTGCTCACACGGTAGCCCTAATTACGGTGACGTTTTTTTCTGTTGTCTCTTTCGGCGGCACGCTTTGCAGGTGTCTATAGTATTCTCTGTCTACGATCGTAGCCATGTTTGACTAATTTCATATCACAGTATTGTCTAATCTAAGTTGATCTATAGGAGATGTTTCTTTATTTCAATTGTTATAGAATACCCAATAAACATAAATATACTAAGTGCTCCAATAGTCTGTAAATATATCTTATTATAAGCTTATAAAGTTACGGTCTGTAACACTATTCAGCTCATATATTACAAGACAGGCAAAATACGTAAATTATATTGATTTAAATAATAAATCATTCATCAAATGATTTTACGTTTATGTGTAAGTTGTTTCAAATCTTAACTAACTTAATTCTATACTCACAATCCAACTTAGTACATTCGAGAGATCTAAACACAACCAACACTAACAAAAATACATCCTTTCCTAACTACCCTTGCATTGCATTCCTATATATGTCCCATACAAAGTGGTGCGCATAATGTATTAAATATATGTGCCATTGACCGCAATTTAACATTTAAAGGCAACATGTCAAATCGCAGTAAAGAGCACATACATGATTCAGAGTAGAGAGTGAAAATAACATAAGTTTTACTATCAAATCTCTGTTCTTCAACAGATTTCGACATAAAACAATGTATTATAAATTCCGATATTATATTATCTAATGAAATTGCACACTGAAGAACATTTCCGCAACACATGTGCTGCTACAATACAATAAGATATAATCTTAAACAGGTACATCGTAAAGTAATCTTAGAACGTAGAAATGGAGAAAATAACGTGTAAAACCCTGTCACAGTAAAAGTTGCACTGACCTAAAAACAGAAGATGTTTTTTTTGTCATTACAATTTTAATTATCATTTGTAGCCATTTTTAGTGTAAAGCTTACAAAATATATTTACATTTTTTTATTTAAGAATTCTTGAAATTAGGTCAGATTTAAAAGAACCGTATCTACGGCACCATCACCATCACGTCTAGTGTTCAAAAAGGTTGATAGTAACTTATGCAAACAAATAATAATAACAATATTTAAACATTACCGCGGTGGGAACTTCACATACCCGCTTTAGATTTTGCCGTTACACCAAGACATTATTATAGTAACTTTTCTTTTAATCGAACAAGTACTTAAGTCGATTACACAAAATTAAGGACCTTAAAAGCAGGGCGTTACAATAATATTAATACCTCAAAAGGTGTTTAGTTCTGTTGCCACAGGAACGGCTCTTGCCAGTCACTCTAAGGTAGCCACTAGTTTTGTTTATATGAATTTATTAACTTCTATTATCTATCTGGTTTAATCTTACCCTGATTTTAGTAATTATTGACGTTTTGATTTACCGATTTTGAATTTGTATGTTACAGCGCCCCTGGCTAAATTAATGTACCTATGGAAAGATTCGGCAATAGTCATCGTAAATAGTAACTAACTACTATGTATGTACGTAGGTACTAGGTAGGTAGTTTATCTAATGGCAGGACGCTAAGTTTTCCTTAATTAGAACAGGTCTTTGTTCTACCGAAAATGATAGACATGATGAGACATCTACTTTCAGTCTAGGTGCACTTTGTGTTGTGACGAGATGCCGTTTTTCAATTCAGTACCTACTTGGTTAATTCATTAAAATATCTACATTATATGTACCTAAAATAATGCTTTAGTGTAACAGTAATTAATACATCTTTGTACTGATGGTTGACAAGTCATAAAATTGTTCACGGTAATACGGATATTACGATATACTCGGAAGTATTACTGAAATTATAGTTAACGGAGCGAATTTCGGTCGTACATACATGTACATATATCACAATCAATGCGTATCAATTTTCAGTTTCTCGCTTAAAAATAAAACTATTTTACTGTGTAAGATATGTAACGAGTGTTTAGTTTTCGTTTGAATCATGTAAATACATTTATCTGGTACAAACTATCACGTTCGAATTTGATACAATTTAAACAATTCAGCACTGTTCACAATTCACAGGTAATTATTATAATAATTCGAATTTTTTAACATAATGCTTAAGTTACTTTAATGGAACATTATCGGAGACTACACTATAGTACTACACTACGTTGATACAAACATTATGATCACAATTTTCTAAAATACAAGTCTTTTGTTTTTTACGAATACAAACTATATTAATGCGACCCTATTGACGAGCGGCGTTTTTCTTCTACTTGTGTGTGTCTGAGTTGTCACTGGTTGGTATATAAAGTTTGTTTTTGCTCGTTTTGGTGTGTGGACTGTAAAGAAAGAAAATACTTTATGCAAAAGAAGAACGTGGTTGTTAGAATTGAAAATATCAATTTAAGACACTTACGTCTGAAAAGTAGGTAATTTGTAAATAAAGCAGTAGAGAAGTAAGACACTTACTAGTATAATTTTCCGTCATTGACAAGTCTAATTTCATGGGTTTTGTAACATCGATGTCGATTTCTTCATATGATTGATCTAATACCTAAAAAAGAAGTGCTTTCATTTTAAAATTGTCCGCTATCTTTATTAAAAAATATAGATTTTAGAGTCGGTGATTAACGGTCCTTATAAACACACAGCTTCAGTGGTATCCCTCGCGTGCTGCCTATACCTGTCTTTTTACTCATGGAGATAGGACACTTTAGTCACCAGTAGGAATAGAACAGTTTACTGGTAGCACAGTTTAAAAGCCGTCTTCTAATGGTAAGTAGTGGTAATTCCTTATCCGTTATGACCAAAAATAACTTTAATTCAATTACATGCTAAAATGTTATATATTACTTACTTCAATATCGCTAACTTCGTCTCCAGATTCAGCATCTGTTAGATAGGATGTGAGTGACGAAGGCCCAGTTGCTAATAGCCGGTAAGTACCACCGACCATACCTGTTCCTTCTACCACCTCTTCTACTTCTAATTCTTGGTCTGAAACCTCCTGTAATAAACATTAGACAATTTAAGTTATTGATCAAACTGCATATATTTTGTGAAGACACGAAGACACTAAATCCTGAGATAGCCTTTAACGTGGAATGAAATTTAATATTTTGAAATAGGTATGATTTGAACTCAACCAGTACCAGAGACGGGCCTACCCAAGTACAAGATCGGGATGGTTGAAAGGGGGGTACTATACCTACTGGTATATCCTAATACATAATACACATACACATCGTCGTATTTTGTTTAATGATTTGCTTTAAATTTTATACTTACACCGATTATTCTTAGCCGACTAAAAGGAGATGGTGCTCAATCTGATTGTTTGATGCACGCGACGGTTTATGCAATATTTATTGTTGTGGAAAATTTTTATTACTCTTGTCGAATAGATCCCAACTATTGTTCTACTATACCTGTTCTATTATAGCCTCTTCTTCTTCAACTTCTTCTTTGATTTCAGGATCTATTTCAACGTCAGCGTCAAGTTCAGCATCAGCGTCAACGTCTGCGTCATCATCTACCTCAGCATCAGCACCTAATCCACTATACTTCATTTCACCTCGTTCTAAAGCCTCTAAATTTTCTGTAAAACAATATAATACAGATAAAGAAACATTTCTCAATGTTTACTATGTGAAGTAAATACCTGAAGTTTATACTATTCTTACCTGGATAAACCATGGCCTTTTTAATTGCTTGTGGGTCTTTTCGTGACCATTTTTGTACTTCTTCGTCCATTTTTTCTATTTTAGCCGGATTCATGGCCCATAAGCACCCTGTAAAATTATGTAGGAATTTAGTGTTCATGGAACGAAATGGTTTGATATTCGATATAATAATTTACAATGGTTCTTTTGGAATAGGTATCGAAAAAATTACCTTTTCTTTGACTTCCATTTGTAGATGGTTTTTCGATTTTTTCAAAACATTTGTTTAAACTAAGATTATGTCTAACAGAATTTTTCCAACCATTCGGTGCGGTTTTAAAGTAAGGAAAATGCTGACTGTAACAGAAAAAAACTTTTTTACCACCACATTTAAAAAAAATTGGTAAAGAGCTTTAAAACTATCAACTTACCACATAAAATTATATATTTCGGAAACAGGTAAGCTACCTGTTCTTGAATTTTTTAATGCCATTGCTATTAAACAAGAATAAGAGTATGCAGGCTTAGGAAATTCTCCCCCACTATTTTTGCTAGAACTATTTACATATTTAGTTTGGCTATTTTCTACTGTAAAGGCTCCACTCACTGAGGGCTTAATTATATGTCTATTGCTATTTAGCGATGAATTATCGATTAATATTGTAGCTTGATTTTTATTACCATTCGCTAAAATTGTTCTAGAGTGACTGATCTGATGAGCATCCAATATGTGTATGTTACCGGATATTATTGTCTTCGTCCCTAAAGCTTGTGTAACTTTTTGATTTGTGTTCAGAATTGAACAATTTTTATTATTTACTTTTATTAATTCTGATTGGCTTTTTATTCGCACTGTTGTTGGTGTATTTGAAACTTTAGTTTTGTCTAAATCTTTTAACAAATCCTTAACAACATTCTTCTCATGTTTACGAACATAAATAACCATCTGTGTAGCTTCTTCCATTTCAGAGCTTTTTTTATTTGTTGATTCTTCTGGTTCTTCTACTTTTGGCACTTTAATTGCATTAGGAGAAAACGTTAGATGACTTTTTTCTTCTTTTGGACTTGGTAGTGATATACTATTACTCGGGTCGTCATCAGCAGCAGCGGAAGTTAGTAATAAGTTTGAAGCTTCTTCTTTTACCATACTTTTTACTGGAGTTTCAACAAATGAAGATGGCATGACCGAGTTTGGATTAACCATTACAGCGTTTGCCTCGGAACCATACAAATCTAGATTATGAACAAAACTGGAACTATTATTAAGCCATGTTGTTGAGTTATCGGTGTCCATATCTAATAAAGGAGGCAATTCTGAGAAGTTCGCTCCTAAAGAATCCTGCAAATAAATTATTGTAAATAAATAATAAATTTCTTTAAGATAATTACAAAAATCAATTTTTTTTTAACTATGTACGAACTTGGAAATCCGTCATACTGCTAAGGTCTGTTGCAATTTCATTTTTGATGTCCATGTCCAGCATATCCTGGAGTGAGTCTGTGATGTATAAATCCATGTCTGAGCACCACTGAAATCAAAATATACATCGTTAACTATATGCTATTCCCGTAGGTAGTTGGTAATGTAATTTAAAACACTACCTACATTTTTTCTATACAAATCATTTTGAAATTTCGCGCCAACCAAATTGAATTACAATTTGTATCGAGTTAGTACAGATACTAGAGTGAGAAAGGCGATACAATGAAACCACTATCTGTAGTAGAGAAACCTGTTTTTGTCTTGAGGTATGCGCTACCCTAACAGCGTCGGAGTCCAACTGTCGCGTTAACAGAACGCTCATTAAGATCGAGTTTTAAAAAGTATTATTTGTACATACTCCTATATGTCTATGTGTTGTTCTTACTGTCACAATATTTCCCATACAAACGAATTTCAAATTATTACAGTTTACGTTCGAACGAACGAATATATTTTTATACGAATCACGCCATCCTTTTTTTACGAAGACCTACATCAACTCGAGAGCGTTTACGCGAGGGTTCGGCATAATCCGGGTCGTTTACAAATGACTTGTAGGAAAAAACTAGCGAACCGAACGGCACATTCATTACACAATAACATTCAGGACTTTAGATTTTGTATGTACTTTTACTTGTCTTCATAAATAAAATAGTTGAGGTAGGTATTCTGAAATATCCGTTGACCATTAAATTAGTTAATTTTATAGTATTAGCTACAACAACTTACATTTATTGCCTACAATTGATATGCATAAAAACTTATTTCAATATATTATGTCTTGTTAACTGTTAGGGTAAATTTTGAAATTTTGCAAGTTTATAACAGACTAGCCGTCCCCGCAGTTTCACCTGCGTTTATGGACACTGCTCCGCTCCTATTGGTCGTAGCGTGATGTGTGTCTATCCAACACTAAAATAATTTTTCAATTCGAACCAGTAGTTTCTGAGATTAGCGCCTTCAATCAAACAAATAAACAAACTCTTCAGCATTATAATATATATAGATCAAAATTGTGATTTGTCAGTTTTTATACACAATATACTAAACGCCACATTGATTAGAAATCGCAAATCACTCGGCGCTCTTAGTCTACGCACGCAAGGATATGTCTATTTATACGACTGCCCAAAAAAGGAGTGTAATATTTTCAGGGTTCATGTATGTATGTGTGAGTTTCTTTATTTCACCATTCATGTAAATGCCTGAACTGATTTGGATGTATATATGGATGTATCGTTAGAATTCTTACATCATCCCGAGTGACAAAGGCTATAAATTAAAAAAAAAACAATATGGCGGTTGTGTGGCACCATTTTCTAATGTAAAAAAATATGTGGCAGGGCAGTTCTTGTTTTTTCATTAGTAACTTGTTTCTTTTTTAATATTAGACAGATTTTTCTCCGAAATTGTGGACAAATTGTTAAAAACATAGATGCGAGAGAGAATAAGGCTCCTGCAAATTTGAAAATCAATCACAGGTTAATTTTCAGTTATGGTTATCGTCAGTTTGTACATGTGCGTAAGTAGGTATATCAACGTGCCAATTTAAATCCATACGACAGAGTGCAGTGACAGATAAGCGAGCATATTACAGCACTCAAAACATACCGAACTTATAAAATTATTTTACACTTTGTTAGAAGAAATCGGTTGTTTTCAAGTACGTATCTATGTTTATGCATTTAAGTATACCTTAGGAGATATAGTTTATTTCTGAAAATAGCATCATATTCAGTATAATTTACTATATTATATTCTAGGTAACAGGCATACAAATATACTTAACTATCATCAATGAGTACGTGCAAAAATTTCCCGCCTGAACAGAATAACGGGGGCCAAATTAGGGTGCCTTGCTTCACACGCGGAAAAGAGAAGGTTAAAAATAGGGTGGGGAAAAGAGACAGCTACATAATACGAAAAGAGGGGTGAATCAACCCTAATGATTGCAGCTAGCTACACTGGCAAGCCGAGCCGCTCGTTCCCTTTGGGTTTACGTAAGCATTTGCATTAAAGTTGGTAGGTAGATAAGTTTTAGTGAACACGTTACTTTATTAAAAATAGGCAGTTAGTACTTAATTATACCTATATATAACTTTAATTACAAGATTCAGATATAAAATGGGTTGCCTATTTATATGTAGGTAAGTATTATCTACAGTAGAAGAAGTCCATAGAGGTTAGGTACGACCATGGGTGCGACGTGCTATAAAAAACTATGAACTAGAGAATAATACTTCTCGAGTTCGTCTCATGGACATGTGGTAGGTATGAATACGAACGAAGTTAATAAAGTTTATTTTCACATACACATTTTTTAGTTTAGCTTTGTAACATTTTATAGTGTATGTACCTACATCCCTAGTATGATTTTTCAACAGATATCTTGAGGCTAAAATCATATACATCGGCCCCTGTATTCCATTTGACCATAGTATATAGTTTATTTATTAATTAGTGTACCCACATAGGTACCTATATAGTCTGAAAATAAAAAATCAGTGTCATTATATATATATTTTGGATTAAATCGAAATTCTGCAGATATTTTATAGCCTTAAAGTTTCATCGGTGGCTGTTTGAATGGTGGATATAGTGGGGAGCTATGGAGGCACCGTAAGGGGCCCCGCCGTACCGTCGCTGCCGTCGTGTCCTCGAACCTGACCGCGCGCGTTCGCCTTGAACTCATCGTGGTCGGCTCTTGCGCCGACGGCGACGGTCGTTGTTCGCGTGTGAGCCGCGAAAAATCGATGTCTTGGAAAAATTGTTTCACTCTTGTTAAAATGCTTATGTATAAAAATGTCGATTAGGTACATATTAAAACAGTTCTGATCTGATCAGGATAGAGCAAAGACCTTATGTATTATTTGAAAGTATAAAAAAAATATATGGAAAATATTTTGGCGCGAAAAATCACAAATGAGTAAGTCCATGAACATTGCGCGCGCAGACGGGAGTTCAAAACACGTATATCTGGGTGGGGTTCTGTATTGATTGTAAGCGCGAGGCTTTCCCCTCGCCTACTCCTCCACCACTTTCTCAAACATCCCTGTTTTAAACGATGAGAGGGAAACTGAAATATTTTAAGTTCAGTTTGTAGTTATTATATATATTTTGGTCTAGACTGAAAAAGAAGACTGAGGAAGACTAAAAATAATTAAAACTACCTATCTATTGGATACATATTAGTTTCGTGTGAAATTGTGCAAAATATAAGGTTGCTATGATATTAATGGAGTCATTTCTATTCCAAAGTCGAGAATAAACCCACAAGTTAGCAGCACGTGATGCGGTAGGAAAATACAGATGGTGTTAGAGGTCAACGACCACTGTAAATTACTGACTCAACAACGATCTATGATTAGGACTTACATACTTACGTGAAAACTTAAAATATGTCGATAATATGACATGCCTTATTTGTTAGTATGATATAGTTTTCCTTGCGCGATTATGTGCGGTCCAAAAGTCCCTACCAAGGTATAGTATAGATGTAAACAGACAAGACAACAAACATTTAATAATTGGTAAACGCAGGACAATTGCTTTCACCAATTATTAAATAATAAAAAGGGCATGCTTCTAACTTAATAGATGTTTTCAGGGTTCCCTTTTTTAGGGTTCCGTTCCTCAAAAGGAAAAAAAGGAACCCTGATTGTCCGTCTGTTAAGACCCTTTTTCTCAGGAACCCGTGGACGCATAAAGTTGAAATTAATACCAAATACATAAGTCTGCGGTCCCTTGAAGCTATAAAAAATCAAGCTTCTAAGTCAACGCAATCAAAGGATATGGCCACTTACGCCTTATATTTTACCAAATTTGAACATTTCGAAGGTAAATCAAAACCTATAGGGTACTTCCCATTGACCTAGAGTCATGAAATTTCGTAAGAAGCAAGGTCTCACAGCACAAGTAAAAAATCCGAAAGTCGTTGATTTGTTGTTATATCTCATAAAAAAAATAGATTTTGTGATTACAAATATATTATATATAAAATACAAATGTTATAAATTATAAATGTTTTGAAATTTGACGAATAATTAATTAGTAATTACGTATACGAATTATCCTAGGAAGTGGGTCAAATTTAACTTGTGAGATTTGATTAAAGACACACCGGGACTGGTTAAACTATATAAAAAAAATAAAATTAAAAATTTTGAAAAATCCCACGACGTCTAAAATGTACTTAATCGAAAAAGGATAAAATAATTAAAAAACCCCTGACTTAACCAGATTATGTAATAAAAGATAATAAACGTAAAAAGCTTTTTATAATAGAGTTGATCTCTTGCGAAGTCGGTCATATAAACAATGGAGTATCAAGTTTTTATAGCACTTCCTTAGGTGCCTATTTGTTTCTCGAAGATATACTTAGATGTGGCAATAATAAATAAAATATTCAACTACTTATAAACTTAATAAACAACCAAAGAATATCCGCCGGGGCTGCCATTAAATGACCTAAAGCTTTGCAGTTTTATAGTAACGTGAATATAATTATTGAAGAATGTAACACAGGATATCTTCATTTTAGTTGAAATTTATAATAGAGAAGGCAGCCCCCGACGGATATTCTTTGGTTGTTTATTAAGTTCATAGATAGTTGAATATGTTATTTATTATTGCCACATCTAAGTATATCTTCGAGAAACAAATAGGCACGTAAGGAAGTGCTATGAAAACTGATACTCCATTCTTTATATGACCGACTTCGCAAGAGATCAACTCTATTTTAAAAAGCTTTTTACGTTTATTATCTTTTGTTACATTTTGTTTTTCGGTGGTAGTCTTTATTTTTTTAAACAAAAAGATTAATTATTAAAAAAAAATTGAAAAAAAAAAACTTTTTTTTAAATAATTGTTTTCAAAAATTTTTTCACTGCGTCTTCACAATGCTTCATTATTATAAAAAAAAAAAACTAATTCGATTTTTTGGACCACTGCAACTGCCTTAGTTTTAAATATCGATTTTTTTTTTAATAAAACGTCAATATATACGTATACGTATATATATACTCCTACGGATTCCTGCTTTTCTTCACACAAAACTCGAATTTTCTTATCAAAAAAAAAAAGACATACAAGACAGTCCTCACACCGCAATCCATAAGCGTAATTTTCTTCGTGTCAACAACGTGCCAACGCTGAATCATCCAGGTAAGACTCCCGATTTGAACCCAATTGAGCATGCTTGGACGTCGATTGCGGCGAGACTATCCGCAACTGCATAATTTGCAACAATTGACTCAGGCTTGTTACGATGTTGACAAGGGATTTCGCAGCGTGACATTCGGCGATGCATTAACATGCGGGAGCGCTTACAAGCGGTGATCCAAAATAGAGATAGCAATACGCTGTACTAAATTGTGCCCGTAACTGCTCTGCAGTTTAACAGACATACAGATACACACATAAACTCTTCGGCGGATGAGTTTGGAGTCGTTAAATACGATGGAACTGACGAATCACTGGATCTCATTCCTCCCAAAGAACCACATATACTCACACGCGCACACACACACACACGTGTGTAAGAAGTATAAATTCGACCGCGCAACATCCACGTGGTACGCTTTGGGTAACGCTAATGCCGGCGGTAAAAAAATCAAGTGTTTTTTTATAATAATGAAATTATGAAGACGCTGAGAAAAAAAAATTAAAACTAAAATTTGGAAGACAATTAATTTTTTTCAGATTTTTTCATAAATTAATCTTTTTGTTGGAAAAAATAAGGTTTATTTATCACCGCAAAAAAAAATATTGGAAAAATGAATAGGAATCGAAAATTACTCAATTTGTAGCTTCGGGGTACTAAGAAAAAAAAATCGCATCGCTTTCATAATTTTCACGGTTTTTCCGGGACACTTTAAGGTTGAAAAATTACCGACGATATCCTTCGTTCATCCATTATATCCCAAGTTATTCAAATATCCTTAAAAAGGAGAATTTTTTGTACAGTGAAAAGTATCGCGTCGAAAAATTTTTTTCATCAAAAGCCACTGTTAGAGTCTTATAGGGAATGTTTTGCAGTTTTCAGAACCCTACTTTGATTTCCTGTAGGATCATTATTTGCCGAGTTATTGATCGTCTAAGTTACAAAGGACTCTTTTGCTTTAATCGACGATTTCTCCGCAGCAAATCATCGTACATACTTTTGGAGGACGTCAAATTTAAGGTCATTAAATTTCCTATGAGAGCTTTGTAGTGGAATATGAAAAAAAAATTTTTTTTGAAACCCGTAGACGTTTTTGAAGAGAAGCAAACATTTGTAATTTTTTTTTCTGTAGTTGTCTTAGTATTACTCCGAAACCGTCCATGATAAAAAAATTTCATGGTCAGATCCGAAAACTAGACACTTGGAGCTAAAATTAGTTTTTTTTTGCTGTGCGACCATTTTCTTCCGAGTTACAGCCTGTTAAAAATCACCCAAAAATTTGGATTTCTTTTTATCCCTTAATTTTTGTGACTAGTTTAATATTAGTAGGATAGTAGGATTTATCTGCATTATGGGCATAACTAACTAAACCGAGGCCGATATAAGGTAGTAAAAAAGGTCGATACAAAGTAAATTAGTGAAGTCTGCAAATAAAACGTAATAGAAAATGAACTAGGAAGAGATGATAAGAATTAACATGAAATAAAGAAATATTAATTAATACTTTATTTAAAAATATCACAAATACATATGAAACCTAAATATATCAAAACTACATTATAAGTGTCGAAAAATGTTGACATGGCCGATATTTGGAGGTTTTACCCTAGGTAGTTTCCTTTCATACCCAACACTAGCTGTCGGTTATAGCCGACTATGGCGTTACTAACCGAATGTTAATAACGGACTTGTTACTGTAATACGTCATTTTCAATAACATAATGATAACGAGCCCTGGTGGTTCAGTGCATTGTGGTATTTTGAATTTTAAAAAAGGGCTCTAGATAACTTATGGTTTTTGCTGTGCTATGGTTGTTTATTTATTGTTTAAATAGTATACTATTGTCATGAATCAATAGTAGTATAGTTTTAATTGAATCTCTCTTCCTGCATTAGCTTTGTAATAATAAATTTCGGTAATATAAATTGTCATACATAAAACATTTTGGAAAGAATAATACCCAAAGAATGTTCAGTTGTTTAGCTGTAGTTTCACATACAAATAAGTTACAAAAAGAAATTTGTAACTATGTATTTACCGTTTTATACAAGTATCACCCCTTGTTCGATAAGTAATCATACCTTGTAATTTGGTGATTAAGAAAACTAGATGTATTTTTTCTTCTTTGCTTGCACACTTTGATTTTGTTTAGTCAATCTGACCTAAACAGTCACTATTTATGTATCAAATTATATTGTATGTGCTATTACTATAATATTATTAAATAATTTTTAATTTACAAAAAAATTTTTTTGTGAAATATCGGTTGATAAAAAAACCAGAAAAATAGTATCTGCCTATAATTGAAAAGAACCAAATAAGTGAAGCAGTGAATGATAATGTTATATATTACCAATCAGTGCAATATAGAACAATTAAATGCATTCTTACCAGTACCTAGTTCCTTAAATAAGTTGGGTAAAAAAAACTGGTTAAAAGATTCTCAGTGAAAAGTTTCTTTGTTTTGCTAGTAACATATCACTACATATTATAAAACAAAGTCCCCCGCCGCGTCTGTCTGTTCGCGATAAACTGAAAAATTACCGAACGAATTTTCATGCGGTTTTCACTAAAAAACAGAGTGATTCATGAGGAAGGTTTTGGTATATAATTTGTACCCGTACGAAGCCGGGACGGGTTGTTAGTTAATCATAATTTAACTACCTATTATGTAAATATGTCTTGCAGAAATAATAGCAATTACTTAATAGTTTAAATTTCCATAGTGGGATCACCAGAGTACCTAATTGGGTTCTCTTTGATACAATAAATAACTTATATAGCAATAATTTTGTATCAGTATACAGTATCTCAATTTAATTACATAACTATGTCTAAACTGTAAAATGATAGTTAGTAGTTAATTTGTTTGAAATGAAACTGACGAGGTAGTTATAGTATATTACATTGATAAACTCGTTGCATTGATAGATTGCGGTCAACGTCACCGCTCGGCCCGCCTCGCCGAGTGCATTACGGTACGCATACATACACAGAATGCAATACCACACCTCCGAGCATTCAATAGTAGGCACGTTGCCATGCACTCATTGTTGATCATCGTTTTGAAATTCTCGCCGCTCAAAACCGGCCGTGGGAACAAACTGATTCTTAGATTTCTATACATCATTACAAAAAAAAATCTTAGTATATCTTAGGATTTTCGACCCTATCTGATTAATTTTCTTGTTAGAAAGTGTATTGCCAGTTGTATACTTTGACGGTGCTAATATTTTTATGTATCGAATACAGATGTGGACACGTGGGATATCCAAAATAGTAAATTCTATATAAGGATAAGCATTCATTCACGAAATATGCGTGTTTGCTATCTCAGTATAAAAAACTAGAAACCTAATAATAATAAGCATTACATAGATGGTACCTGCTCAACGAACAAACCTACGTGGTA
The DNA here is from genome assembly GCA_963859945.1 of Euplagia quadripunctaria. NCBI lineage: Eukaryota > Metazoa > Arthropoda > Insecta > Lepidoptera > Erebidae > Euplagia > Euplagia quadripunctaria. Next base: position 19,325,699 of record OY982562.1, on the reverse strand, counting down.
GGTACTACTAACGTATACTTAGACATTGTCTACGCTAGATTTGTTGTTTGTATATCTACTTTGTATGTAAGTAGGTAGCTAAATCACAAAATTAGCGGGTTAATATAAAATATGTCCAAAGGGTAAATTCATTATTCTTTTGAATACAAATTATCTATTGTATAATGTACAAGTAAAAAGGAGACAACCTTAACTACTTACGTCTGTTCGAAAAAACTTCATTCAATAAAAGCTAATAAATTGCCGCCGTTTTTAACGGTTACCTGAATAATACCTACCTATATGGTGTAGTGCGTTAATGAATGAATAAAAATATATATTTCAATTTTATTTAAATGTACAGGGATCTTGGACGTGAATAATGACAAAATGAATGCATGTATCTACTGAACAAGAAAATAACAAGATTTTTAAAATGCAGAAGAATAATAATAACAGTGTTGCCATCCTTATCAACTACACTTTCAAACGCTAAGTCAGAAAGAGAAGGAAACATTATCAATTACTGAGACGTCCGTTACCATTCTAGGGTTCTTGAAATAAGTTTATAATAAAGAGAAACTTAAAAGCGATCTAAATCAGACAGTATTTTCAATATCAGCCTGATGAAAGATATAACTATTACACAGTGAAACACCACACCAACTAAATTTTAGAAAGAGGGAGTAATTTCCCGCCACTTTGACGAAGTAAATAGGTAATATAAAATGTATTTTAAACAATTAAAGGAAACAATATAATTAATATGATACCCTGCCGTTTTACAATAGTAATAACAAATTGATAAATGACATTAAAAAGAGCGGGACACGTTAACTCGTTGGACTTGCCCATCAAAAATTCCGTGTTTTCCTAATTTATCGAATACCTATACATATAGAAAGATCGTAATACTACTTACCGAATATTTATTGGTATAAATATCCTTAAGCTCGACAGAATAATCCTGAATTTCACACATTTACGCTTTTAACGTCATAAAGATTGACAGATATACACCACTCACTCCATATAAAAACCACAATCTGTTTTACTATTCTATGAAAAGGTACACAAAGAATGGTCTTCATAGCCATTGGACGTGATAACCCACGTGACCTATGGCAAAATATTGCTATTGGTGCAGACATATAGCTTCATGACGTCACTACTCAACGGAGATACTTCGTAAATTTTATTTGGTCTTTACTTTTTGAAATAAATTTTCTGATCATTATAAATTAATAATATAAATAATAATAATATTCTAGTTCAGAAAGGCTGCTGTTTATGATACTTACGACACCACTTACCGGTTACATGGCTCATCCATTCACAACAACATGGCGGTTTGTTTACACCGGCATGATAAGGCGGGAAGTACTTCTACCGTCCATGAATATCTATACTGATAATTTTATATGTTAAAATAATCATTGCATTGGAAAGAACATTTTTATTGATGTACATAATAATATTTCTAAATGTATTAAAATATAAGTAGAAACTAAAGGCACATGGGCGATACCACTTTATTATACTATAGCGCACTCTAGTGGTCATTAATTGAAAGTATGAATGTATGGCGGGAAAATCACAAGATATTAATATTGTTCTTGTTATCGATATTATAGCAGTTATTAGGAATGTCAATATTAATAATGTGTCAACAATATAATTGTAGCTAAAAACTTAGTTCACAAAACAAAAACACAAAGTCGATCATGTCAAACATTACAGTACTTCTTAACAAAGATGAACATGCCATATCAAGTAGGTATGAAAATAAAACACGACAAACAAGTAATTTTAAAACTACAGACAGTTAGTAAGTGGTCAAATAACATCTAGTAAGACAATAAACGAATTAGGTAGGTGCATCTTGACTATTGATTTGAATTCAAACAACATTAAAAAGTAAGTCAATATGAATGCCGTATGAAGCCTTACATCAATGAATTCTTAACAAAACTAATGCTTAGATATATTTTTGCCCTTTCCTAACTTGTGCTAAATGATGAGCATTGTATGAAATTAACAGTAAGTATCCCTCCCTCTCTAATAACATAGAATACAAGACCCAATAGAAAATGAAAACAGGTCATAAACAACATAATAAAAACATCAGGCGGCATTTAAGGAATACTAGTTACAATTATTATTGTTTAAGTTAAAATTTGGAAATTTTTATGGTTCTATGTCTTTTGTACTTTTCGAACGTGCCTAGCTTCTTTATTCTATTCTTCTGAAGGTAATCTTGTTTAAAATTATACATATCACTGGATTGAGCAACGAATTGAGTTTCTTGAATTACATTAACTTTAAAATTAGTAGTAAAACCATAGTCAGAAGTTGTAGCAGTTGGTATAAACGGCAGGACCTTAGGCGCTTTAACTGTTTTATTTTTCGTTTGTTCCTCCTTTGAGTCATTTAAATACACACTTTGTTCTAAATAATTTGAAGGCTTGTTCCTCCTCTTTTTCGTTTCTTCAACTTTGAATGTTGTTGTGGAAACTATTTTATCCTTTGATTCGTATTTCTCTGGATAGTCATCTAGTTGTTTTAGGACATTAGTAGGTAAACGTGGAACATGCACTTTGTCCAAGGAATTTTGTTTAATGACCTGTAGAATAAATTAAATATTAAATTATCGTTAAGAACCAAGTTTATCTTTGGACTTTTTGTATTTAAGTACACACCTTAGATAACTTCTCCCCCACGTCGTCGTCTCTTACTTTCCTCTTCTTACTTTTCTTTGTAGAATCTGTAATGCATTTTCCATTATTTAGTTGAACAAAAGATACTTAACTATTCAATTAGAAAGGTATCGGTAACACTATATTAATGCATTAGTTTAAATGCATATTAATCAGATCAAAAAATGACATTTTTATACCCGTAAAAAACTCAAGAGATCACAATGAGATGCCTATATCGAAATCAAATAATAATGTTCCTATATGGTTCGCGGAAAAAAAGGGAGGTTTAGTGTCCAGTCTCCAAGAGAGGCGAGCGAAAGGAACCCTTTACGGCCTAGGGTTTGTTTCAAGTTGAGCGTTGTTTCAAGCATTTCTTTTCCCTTTCCCGTTTTGCAACACTTTGGAATAAAAAGTATATTCTAAGAGTAAGAGATAATAAGACATTCAAAAGTACCATCATTATTTTGAACTGGCTTTTGTTCTTCAGCAGTTTTACTTTTCTTTTTAGGTTTACTGAGAGCAAGTGGTTCTTGTTTTTCAGAAGTAGCATCAGTAACTAAATATTGAAAAAAAAATTATAGATAATATTATTATATTGACTGATAAAACAGAATTAATGTAAATATTTTATTTATCGATTGTATGTACCTTTTTCTTCAAGATTTTCTTTATAAATAGTGTGTGATATCTTCCGTTTTTTCTTTTGATTTATTGTCACTAAAGACTCAATTAGTACTTCTGGTCCATCTAGAATCTTAGCTTCCTCTGAAATAAAAAATAAGAATAAAAAACAGGCCATTTCATTTCATGCTCTGATGTTAGTTTATCAACCGGGCAACATTATTTCAAACACAAAATTTACTTATTGATGAAATAATAATAATAACTGTACCCATCTCACACACGGCCGTCTGATCCCAAACTAGGCAGAGCCTGTACTATGGTAACCAGACTGCTGATTAACATACTGATATTTTTAAGATAAGCGTAAGGTTTGCTACATTTTTAATCGTATAACATTGTAAAGGTACAAAAATACCTTTTCTTGTTGTTTCTTCAATTGATTGATTAGCAGAAGGTTTACGTTTTCGTTTTTTTAAAGTGTCCTCTTCAGCGATAATCGTTTTAACTTCTGTAAACATATATTTTGTCAATAATCAAACAGAGTATGAGTTTGCATGTAATATATTGTAACAGAATCAAACTATGATTTTCGACCATTATTAAGAAAGTTATGAGCGAGAAACCAAAAAAAGAGCGGTTTTTTGGAAAATTCGATATTTCTTGAACCATCGATCAAAAAAATCTCAAAATTAACCAAGAAGTCTCTTTTGAGGGGTACTAAAATAGCAAAACATTAAGAAAATCAAAAATAAAAATTTTCGAAACCGTCCGATTTGGCGCGTGGAATGCCCCTAATATTTTAAGGTACAAAAGTGTTATATAGATTTACTCTATAATTAAGCATTACTTCAATACCTTTCAGAAGTGTAAAGAACGGATAAGATATTGCCGAAGAATCTTAATGTAATACACGTTATAATACGATAGTGTAGATAACAGGAAAATTCTCTCAGGGTATTTTTAGACAAGATCTGTGTATTCGCCTACATAGGTCCCCTTTTCGAGAAATCCAGGGCATTCATGCATACTATTGCGGCATACAATCGATTGATTGGAGTGGTAGCTTTTTCAAACAGATTGGTGTGGTAACAACTGACGATCGATGTAAACTGATCCATCGACAATCGATCGATTAGTATGGTGACACCCTTAAATATGCATTTAATAAGAAATATTAATGTTTAATACTAATTTGGTAAAAAGCTATGGGCACCACATATTTTTTTACTAAGTAAGCAGTATACTTTTAAAAGTGTTTTAAATGTTTACTTCTTTTATATATTTCAATTGATTTACTTACTAAATTATTAAAATAATGTAACTTCATGGTAAATTAATTATTTGTACACTAATCATGTGTTAAATTACTTGTAACTAAGTAATACATCAAAATTATGAAATTGATAGAATCTTTTATCCTTTAATATTACAATCCTACTAATATTATAATAAATAAATGTGAAAGTTTGTGAGGATGTTGGATGTTTGTTACTCTTACACACAAAAACTACTGAACTGATTGAAACTTGGTATATAGATAGCTGGAGACCTGGATTAACACATAGGCTACTTTTTATCCGGATATTCCAATGCGATCGGGACTTACGCGGGTGAAACCGCGGGGGGCAGCTAGTTTATTTTAATAAAATTACATTAATTCATAAATTCACAAACTCTGTTAATGATTAACAAAAATAATCATTAAACAATTTTTTTATAATCTTAGCATCACAAAAGTGCCTTTAGTGAAAAATTGGACCGATTTAAGCAAAAATGATCCAATCTACAACCTCGAAAATTTTGAGAATTTGTGACCTATGTACTCCGAATGAGGTATAATCAAAATCAGTCCAATTGTAACATTAAGCTCAACTATTCTATGTCTCTAATTAATAATTATGTCCTTAATTTTATACTAACCAGTATATTCAATAATTTGCGAGTTATCTAAGCTTTTCTTATTTTTCTTTACACTCACTGGAGTTTTACTACCAGGGGTGACAATATTTTTCTTCCCAGTATGCGTAGTGTCCAGATCCTGTACTGATTTGTCTTTGTTTTTGTGACTTTGGTATGAAACTTGCAGTGGAGCGTCATTCGAGTCATCACCTAAAAGTATAACTTTCTCATTAGAAAAAAAATATCTAAAGAATATTTTATTCTCAATGAGAAGTTCAAAAGCACTAAGTGTTTGTTTTCAAATTAAGAATTTAGGAATAATCAATAAATAGTATGTATATGTCACTGTAATATTGTGAACGTCGTTAGTTTATAAACAATCTCGCGATATTAAAAACTGTCGAAAAATTATGAATTGCACGTAACCATTTACAATTTAACGGATTATTTCTCGATAGTTTGTTATCTATCTAATCTATATTTTAAAAATTTCCTACACAGTCTATGGTTACCATTCTCTTTCAAATTTGGAATCAGAGCCCTATACCAATACCCATTTCCTGTACATTATTATAATAAAAAACATTAGTTTTGTTCATATCGCCTAAATTTTATACCAACCTGTGTGTTCAATAATTTCCAAGTTATCTAAGCTTTTTTTATTCTTCTTTGAACTCACTGGAGTTTTACTACCAGGGCTGACAATTTTATTCTCCCCAGTATGCGAAGTGTTCAAATCCTGTTTTGATTTGTCTTTGTTTTTGTCACTTTGGTATGAAACTTGCAGTGGAGCGTCATTGGAGTCATCATCTGAAAGTACATTACTTCCACATTAGAAAAAAAATATATGTAAAGAATATTTATTCTTAATGAGAAGTTCAAAAGCACCAAGTGAGTGAGTGAGTTTTTTTCAATAATGATTTCAGGAATAATCAATAAATAGAATACATACCACTTTTGCCTTTTTCAACATTAGTTACAGATACATTATTTTTACGCTTATTCTTTTTAGCACTACTCCTTAATGAGGTATCCACACTTTTATCTATGTCAGTATGTGTACCAGTTGTATCAATGAAAAAGTTTATATTTCCATCATTTTGTTCATCTGAAAGGACATGTTTAAATTATTATACAGGCATTACATACTATTTTTAGCTCACTGAAAACTTCTAAGATTGAAAAAGTTTAGATTGTTATAAAACAAAGAAAAAATTAGTGGCAATGAGCAGTATTTTTTGCTTCTTTAGGTATTTTATAGTCTATATCTATCTATATACTAGTCTCTTTCACAGTCTGTCTTTCTCTTTAAATTAAATAATAATAATAATACTCCACACATTTCACACACAAATACAAATTAAAAAAAAAAATCTTTCTATGCTCCAGTCTAAGAAGGTTGATTCTTGCAAAGTGCTTATTTAACCCATTAGTACAGAGGCAAGACCGCTTTTTAAGTTAACATTATTAAAATGATTTTTATCTGTAACTAAACATAACCTAATGATTTGTTAATTGTGGAATAAAATCAATTTTAAAACAACTCGTGGGTCTGTCGCATCCTTTATGATACAAAACTAACAAAAGTGTGAAAATAGAATAAACTACAACTTAAAATCTGACTTACCGTCAACAGTTTCCTCAGGTAGGCAAGATGTGTGTTTCAATTTCTTAGATTTGCTATTATTCAGGACTGATTCATTTGGTCCTTTACATGCAGAATCTGAAAACATTATTGAGAACCGTTTAACAAATTGTATACACATTAGACTTGTAAATAATATCATAATATAAATAAATCAAAAATCAAATAAGATAAATAAATTTTGCATGTTTTGGGTGAGAATTCAAATTCTAAGAATGGTTTGCTTTCCGGTGACGTAATTAATCTGAGTTTAAGTTATATTAGTCCTTACTAGTGAAATTGCGCGTTTTTAATACTGGAAATAGTGTGAGAATCGGTTTCTTTCATTCTACTTATAATTTAAATCGAAGGCTTTTTTTTAATATATGAAATAAAACTAACACATCTATGCTATGAAGTCTGTAGTCTTTGTTGAGATAATAATAATAATTTTTTATTGACATAATAAAGTCACAAGTTAAATATCTGATGTAGTGAGTTACTAATATTATTGACAGTTATAAGGTACTATTTCACTATCTTTATAGCGAGATCAAGCCCCAACTCTTTGTGATATGTGTATTAAAATAATTATTTAAAAAAACAAGAGCAGTGCAAGTTGAAACATGTCGTGTTATGCGTCCTCAACGTCAACTATCGTATCAAAGTCACTCGTATTGGCATCAACTCAAAAAAAACTTGAGGTCCGCGGATCTAGACACTAATAATCCGTATTTGTATCTGTATCCGTAGCGGATATACATTTTTAACGATCTGGCACATCAGTAGTCCTGACTTATAGATATTAAAGGACTATGCAAAAACTAAGCAAAAAGTATTAACATTACTCACCAGTCTTTTCTAAAATGTTGGTTTTACCCTCAGTTCTCTTCAAAGGTATAAATTCCTCAGCAGATGCTATATTTTCTTTTTGAGTAGACACCTTAATTTCACTATCTGTACTATCATCATTGAACAATAACTTCATATCAATAGAATCTGAAGAACCCTCCTCTTGAATATTTAAGGACTTATTGACTTTTTCCATGATTTTATTATTTAACGATTTATCTTTCTCCACCTTTTTCAGATCTGAAACCAGAGTTGAATCTTGCTTTCTTCTCTTTAACTTCTTTGTCTGAGTAAGATTTAACTCGTCTATAATTGGTTCTTTGTTTTTTTGCTTAGTGTTTTTGTGAATATTAAAGGACAGTTGTAATGATTTAACTTTATTCGATTTTTTATTCAAATCATTGAGAATAGATTCATAATTTTGCGTTATTTCTTCATTTTCACTAATTGATTCTTCACTGCCATCATCCATTGCTTCATCTTCGGCCGAAGTAGTTTGTAGTGGATCAGTTGTTTGATTTGATTTCATGATAGATATGTTATTTTCAATGTTTACTTCCTCAACTTCTATGTTTGAAATTGATGCTGTAGATGTATTTAGATCTTTCTGGGGAGTCTTAGGCTCTTCTTTGACAATGTTATGAAGGGATAAAGGATCGTCTTTAGCCGTTTCATTATTTTCGTAGACGGAAATCTCTTTTTCATTTGCTGTGTTTTCTTCACATACGGAATCCGACAACTTTCTCGAGATTTTTTTTGGTTTCAATTTAGTCGTATCGAGATCCGAGTGTGTAATAGTTATTTCTTGACTAGAATCGATTCTAGCACGCTTGTTCTTCTTTGGTTGGGTACAAACTTTTACTTCAGCTTCAGATTCCGATGACTCTAACCTTTGACGATTTACTTTCTTGTTATAATTTGCTCTATTATCAGATTTGTTCAACTTATGTCTGGCTTCAAACATTTCCCTTGAAGCTTTTTTCTGCGCCTTTATTTGGCGCTCATTAAATTTTCGTTTAGATTTCGCACTCATGTTAAGTTCATCGGCACTCATAGAAAGGTCATCGCCAGAGCCACTTAAAAGCTCAGCATCGTCTTCGTCAGAGTCTACAACAAATGACCCTTTTTCATATTCCGAGTCATCAGAGAAATCTTCATCTTCCGAATCTAATGTTTCACCTTTTTCAATGATTTCATGTTGTTCTTCATATTCTTTTGCATCTTCATCTATACTGTCTCCAGATTCATAGTCTTCACTTGCTTCTTCAGCTTCATTATCAATCATTTTGCTCCTATACACTGATTCTTCTTCTGAAGATTCTCCAATATCTTCTTCGGAACTTTCCTCATCTTCTTCATCAGAAGGTTCAGATGCACCATTCTGCGAAAGATCAGAAGTATCCTTCTTCGACCTACCTAAGGAGCTGTTATTCTTCATTTTAGTATTATTATTAGGAGTAATTATTGACGAGTTCATCTGCATGCCTAATTTTTTTAAAGGTTTCTGTTGAAGTGGAGTACTGGTAGAATAAGTCAGGGAGACATTTTTCTTTTTACTTTCTTTGTCTTTAATGACGTTTGGCATATTAATAGACTTTGATAACTGTTCATTAGAATCCTTGGATTCATTCGATTCATAAAGTTCTTTCGGTACACTGGTTTCAGACACATCTCTTATCTGAGACAATATTAGGGTGCTTTTGTCTTCTTTATTACTTTTCTCAAATATTTGTGACTCCACATCTGATATTGAAGATTTTCTTTTAGACTTATTACAACTCTTATGCAATACAGAGTCAATAGAATCCTCAACATCTATTTTAGAAATAGAAGATGTTCTTTTAGATTTATCACTACTTTTATTCATACCACAATTAAACAGATCAGAAACCGTAGATTCCTTCTCAGACTTGGTGAATTTATCATCTACATTATTTTCGCTAGTATTTGATGACTTTCTTTTAGATTTATTAGAGCCTAGGTTGCTATTGTCGTCATAATTATTAGACTTGTTAAATCCGCTATCTACTTCATCATTATCGGTTATAGTACTAAATGAAGATTTCCTTGTAGATTTATCATGGTCAGCGTCTGATACTGCAGACCTCTTCTTGGTTTTGTTATAACTTTCATTCATAACACTTTCGTTTTTGTTATCGACATCTGTTTTGGTGACACTTTCATTTACATTAACATCATTCAAAGTGATTGAAATGCATTTAGAATCAATAGATTCCATGGCTCCATCATTATCTACATCATCATCCGTATGTACTTTTGAGGAAGGAGATTTAATTTTGAAGTTCTTTTTTGATGCATCAATATTTTCATCACTATCCACGTTTGAACTTGACGATTTTCGGTTAGATTTATTGCCTTTCTTGGCATTAACAACGATTGAATTTCTTTCAGACCTGTTGGAGCTCTTAATCATATGGTCATCATGCATATCAATATTTAAATCATTATCTATATGAATATCATTGATATCAGAAGGAGCATCGTGATTTCTTTTTGATTTACCAATTATATTATCCTCATTATCTACATACGATATTGAAGATTTTCTGTTAGATTTATTTTTATCTTCATCAATATTGTTTTCCATTATTGTAGACTTTCTTTTTAATTTTGCAGCGCTTTTATTCATACTGTCATCATAACAACTTGAACTGAAAGAATTTTTATCTTTATCATCACTAGTGACGAAATTAGACTTTCTTTTGGATTTATTTAAACTATTTATAATGTTATCGCCAGGATTGCTAGAATTATCTTCCGCTTTGTCATCAACTTCTTCAGTGCTAAGGATTGATTTTCTTTTAGATTTAGTAATGTGTATAATTGTAGGGTCATTGCAAGAGGCAGCAACTATTAAGGCTTTCTTCTTCGATTTGTTAGGAGTAACTTCATTATCATTCTCTAAGTCTGATATTGTGGATTTTCTGTTAGATTTATTGTTGGTGTCAATGTTGACATTATCAGTTAGAGAAATATTTTGAAGCGACTGCCGTTTTTGTACGCCGTCTTTGATTGCTGAAGTATTTTTGTCTGTGAAAACTGACAGTGATACATTTTCTGGCATGGTTTCATCAATATCCATTGGTTCGTAGCTATGATTATTTTTGGCTTCTTTAGAGATTTGTTCTGCTAATTGATGTTTTACTACAGGAACACATTGGTCTCCACTTTCAATCTCTTGTAGCACATTTCCTTTCTCTCCAGTACCGGTGTTCGAATCTGAATCTTCAATGTAAACTAATGATTGAATGGCTCCGCTTGGTGCCTTACAAAAGAATTTTTCTGTGAAATTTGGTTCTTCCGTTTGTGGTGACAAATCTCTGTCGACAGTAACTGATTTATCTAATCCAGCTAAAGTATTTATAATTGGAACTTTTGTTTCATCGGCTAGTATAGATTTATCATTGCGTTTCTTTTTTTTCTTGTCAGATGTAATGGAAGAATTTAATGATATATCCCTAATGTCATATTGTTCTTCAGTTTTCGTAATGCTCTTATTGCTAGTATTCAAAACACCTTCACCAGAACCAGACTCATTTGTAGCGTTACTTTTTATTTTATATTTTTTTCTAGTAGCTTCAGTATCACTTAAAAAGTTGCTATCATTAGAAGGATTTAGCGTTATCGTTGTCCAGGACTTTGTTCTACGACGTTTCAACTTTGATTGTGCTTCTTCTACTGTTGAAGTAGTTTTATTTAAATAAGCATTTCCTTTTTTTGGTTCACTTTCTAATTGTTTTATTAAATTAGAAGAAGAAACTGAGAGGTTGATTTCTTCAGGATCTTTATCACTTTTAGGGATTTTTTTTAGAGATGATACAATAGAAGCATCAGCAGAATCAGATTTTTCATCATTAGATTCCTTGACACTTTCCGGTTCACATTTATTTTCATGATCAGGTGATGACGTTTTGCTAGTCTTTCCAATTAGCCTAGGGCTCTTTCTTGTAGTGGCTGATTCATTTGTATCTTTGGCAGAAGTAACATTGCTTCTTGAGTCTTTGATATTATTTTCAGCTTCTTCAATGATTACTTCTTTAACTTGTGGTTCTAATTTGTCAAGCTCAGCTGAAACACGAAATTTGGTTCTTACGTTATGTTAAAAAATATTCAGTTATACGTGAGGTGTGCACATATAAATACAAGTGTTTTACGTTTTGGGATATATCTACTTTAAAAAACTTTCTGATTTTACTGTAAGGGTTGGCATTGCTAGTAAGCGGTTACCTAGTGCTACCAGTATTATGCCAACCCAATACTTCTCCACATAGAACTCAAGGAACCCTACTCCTCACCAACAGAAACACCACCGCTAGTAATTGTTTTTTAGCATTTCTATTAGCCACAGTTTTTTGTAGGCTGTGGCTGGTGGCTTCAAAACAAGAAGGCTGCTATCAAATATCTGTCTTATAATAACATATGCCTTACTTAACATTTACATCCTATATACACGGTGTATCTGACAATGGAACACGAACTTAAATCACTGAAAGGGCACAACTCTAGCATGCCGCTACAAAAAGAATTTTTGAAAAAAAAAATCTGAATTACAAGTTATGACCTTTTGAATTTCCAGGTGTTTTTAACTCCGTTTGCACGTAGTTTGGTAGGCACGCAGACTTACACATTCCAACTGCCTTTTTATGAGAAAGGGAGGTACCTGGAAACTTAAACGGTCATAACTTGTAAATGGAGTTTTTTTTCAAAAAATCTTTTCGTTTGATTCATTGCTTTCAATGATTTAAGTAAGTGCTCCATTTTCATATACATCCTTTCTACTTGGTCCTTTCTTTTACATATTCATGGTTTGTTACCTGATAATCTATACACTATCATGTCAGTGCATAATAAATATATATTAGATAGTATTAAAAAAGTACATCTAACTTGAATGTACCAAAACTATGTCAAATTTATTTTTTTTAATTTAATTTTCTAATCATTTTATAACTTCTGCTCCAGAGTGGTGCCATAAGATTACCAACATTAACATCCTAGTTGTCTACATTAATAGTCTTTATTTAATTGCATTTCAAGTTCATAATACATAAATAGATATTGGAATGGTAGTGATAAATATTATGAAATAATTTTTTATCTTATATGTGTAGGCATACCTTGTTTGTCAATACTCGATGTAGAGTCTTTTCTGGTTCTTCTTGTTGATCTTCCAGGAGTGATAGGAGCTTCATTATCACTACCTGAAATGTATTACTTGAATTTTAGATACTTGCATATAAGCATAATTTATGTATAGGTTTGACGTAGTTATATAAACTATACATCATTATATTAAGTAAATCAAATATCTACCATAATTTTATTTACAATTATGACATAATAGAAACAATGATTTTTACACCATTATACACATAGACTGGGATAGTTGGCGCTCCTTGGGGGAGGCCTTCGTCCAGCAGTGGATGGCGATAGACTGATGATTAAAGATAAAGATATATTTCTTTGCAAAACATGTGTAGGCACATAGTAAACAATACATGGTTATATGCTTATTATATGTAGGTCTTAGTTAATAGAGGTATCAACATGTTTAACCATTATTGGTGTACAAATATTAATAGTTGTATTACCTAAATTAATGTTAATTTCTAATATCAGACTTACAGCTAATTTTAAATAAAATACGCATGTTGACAACAATATTTGATTATAATTATTTTACAATTATTTATTAAATACATTTACAGAGTCTTATCATTGAGAAAATCTAGTACATTATAATAACCCTTATTAATTAATATTTTTTTTAGAGTGCTCTTGAATTTATTTATATCTAATTCTTTTTACATACAAATTACGTTTTTATGCAGTAGCGCAGTTTTAGCTGGATGAACGCATACTACTATTATCCCGACGAGCTCGTTTTGTCTAACAAATAGGACTCTAACAATTTTGACTAACTTCTGTTATGTAAATTGATGGCAATGTAAGAATCTTATGTTTCATAAAAAGTGGTTTACAGCCTTCCATGCTCCGGATGCCAAACATAGCACGAATACAGCGTTTTTGCATTTTGAAAATCATATCTTTATTAGTAGAGTTGCCCCAAAAGATTATGCCGTATATATATAGTATACTCAACAAGACCGTAATATACAGAGATTAGAGCATCGGTATTAATAATTGCCGCAAGCTTATACAGAACATATGACAGACTACTAATTTTCTTACCAAGCGCGTCAATATGCTCTTTCCAATTTAATTTACTGTTAATAGTCAAACCTAGAAAACGAGCAGTTGCTACCTCCTTCTATCCGAACATTATCATATACTAAGTTTATTTTTAATGGGTTCTGTAGTCTTTGGCCAAAGTGAATTGTTTTTTTCAAGTTAATTTTTAAATTATTATTATCTAACTATGAAATTATTGATGTTGATTGAAATTATTGATTGATACATATACTGGGTGTTAGTGAAACACAACCGAACATACATTGTTTACGCTGTATACATTACATAAAATGATTTCAAATCTATACATGTATAAGTTCAGTATCTAGTTGTCTTCTGTGTCTTAACAGATTTTCTTTTGTTTTGTAACTTTAATGTTGTCAAAAAAAAGTGATTTTTTTTCTCTATTTCCTTTGACGCTTAGCTTTGTTCTTATAAATGAATTTAATGAATTACAGTACATAGTTTAATGAATTTCGAACTAAGGGCGACCACTTGTTGTTTTAAATAACACAATATTAATATTGTAATATTAATATTGTGTTATTTAATGCAATGTAATTGTAACCTTTATGGCACATTTAAAAACCATTTACTTACCAACTTGAGAAGTACGTCTGGCAGCTCTTTTAGCTCTAGGTGAGTCAACATGTTGAGTCATCTCTGCCACAATACTGGTATTAGACTTGATTCTAGTAGTACGTCTGGAAGGTGTTCCTTTATCCTCTGCCTCCAATGGGGTCTCAGAGACAATGCTTGTGTTTGATCTGATTCTAGTGCTACGTCTTGATGGTGTGATTGCTCTTTCCTCAGGCTCGGCGTCACGCACTGCCGATTTTCTGGTCCTTTTTGGTTTATCTACCTCCGTTGCTGGAAGTTTTGTTATAAACTCAAGTATGGTATAAATAAAATAAATAAAAAAGCTAATACATAAACAACTACTAAAATAACTGAATAATAAGTTATCTTAACAGTATCTTTTTATTTAATGTTTTATATATATAAAATCTAATTATAATATAAATATAAAATTTAAGTAGAATGCAAGTGTTTAATGTCCATCAGTATTTTTGCAAATTTTGCATCAAGTTTAGGAACTAATAATAAGTATAACCAAGATACACTTAGCTATCTCTGATTAGTCTGGTGAGTCTGCTCGATTGGATCTTTTTAATTCATCAGCTACATATCTTAGGTTACAAAATGCGGACTAAATGTTAAGTGAGGACCAGGAGCATTTGGATAGTATATCTTAGATGTAAGAGGACAAGAGAGATTTGGATTATATACATTTAGTAGGTTCTCCAAGCTTACTATATTATACCTCTTATATGTACACTCACACTTACAACATGGAAAAAAGAGGCTGGCCCAACAATTAGGATTGTAGTTAACTATTTATGTAGTGTTGTGATAGTTTATTTTGAGAATGATGATAAATTTTAAGAAATAGTAGAATATTTTTTTAAGTAACTGCTGATAAATTGGTTTACTATTGATAGTCAAAGTTCACTTGAGGAAGAAATAGTTGGACAAAAATACATTAAAAATAAATAAGTACTTCAGTAATATTGCAAGAAAAGGCCTATATGTATTTTTGTGAGTAAAGTTTGTTCATGTACTATTTTTTTTTTTTATGGTATAGGGGGCAAACGGGCAGACGGGTCATCTGGACCTGGATGGTAAATGACTACCGCCGCCCATGGGCACCTGCAACTCGAGTCACAAGTGCGTTGTCGCCCTTTAAGGTGGGAGTAGGAGAAGAGAGGGAGGGGGGAAGAGTGTAAAGAGGGGGAGGGGGGAATAAGGGAGAGGGAAGGGTTAGGGCCTCCGGTAACCTCACTCACGCGGCGAAATGCAATGCAAGCATTGCTTCACGGCCGGTTTTCTGTGAGGCCGTGGTAACGAGCGTAGTCGAGCCGGCCCATACGTGCCGAAGCATGGCTCTCCCACATAACCGAAGCATGGCTCTCCCACATAAAAATATAATAACTACACACACAACACTATTGTGATTAATAATAGAAAGGCTGTGTTAAACATCAAGTAGTAATTACTTGTTTTTATTTGAAATCTATACTAATAATATTATAAAGCTGAAGAGTTTGTTTGTTTGGTTGAACACACAAATCTCAGAAACTACTGGTTGGAATTGAAAAATTAATTTTGTGTTGGATAGTTCATTTATCGAGAAAGGCTGTAGGCTATATAACATCACGCTACGACAAATAGGAGCGGAGCTTGAATGGATTATGTTGCAAAAAAGGGAAAAATTATTTCTTTTGAGGGCTTCCGTTGCGTGCGCTGCGTAAACGGTTAAAGTTACGCAAAAATCATGTATGACAGAATTCTTCCCCTTTAAAAGTTCTAAAAAAACATGACAGCACGTCTATTTTTTAAGGTTGACTCACTATAACCTTTTTTATGGTACTCAAATTTGTTCTAAAATAATGCATTATTTGCGAAGGTGTTTTTAAAAACATGATTTTAATCCTTATTCAAATAAATACGTTATTCATCACAAGTATTTAATTTTTAACAAAATTGCCCTTGACATCATTTGATTTTAATGAATAACTCCGCAACAAAATAATGATCAACTACCACGTGCGCATTTATGATGTGCAAGGCGGGTGCTCATGAGGGGGGATAGCGCAGGCCGGTAGCTCTACGTGGTACTATACCACGTGGCTCAGACGCGCAGTCGGCTCCCTATGGATCGGTTGTGTTCAGCGAACTGCTTTTTTAAATATGTTTTTGCGATATCTCATCATATAATAATACTTTTTAAATAAATAAGCTAGTAATAAGTTTTGTTTTTGGTCATTTCTTTTTGTTATTTCTTAACTAAGTAAGTAGGTACTTACCGTTCAACATATTTGTAGTAACTTTCTATTGGGTATTGTTTTGCTAACTCTTTTAACGTTTGTTTTTTTTATAAACCATACAATGCGACATTTAGTGAAGGTGCTAATATCCCTTTCACTAAATATGGCATAACCTTTAACCACAATAGTTCAATAGTTCTGGAAGTAAAAAGTGAATTCAATTCTAAACTAAAATGTTCAAAATTTTTTTATTAAACCTAGCGTTCCAGCATTATTCCTCTTCCCATGGCATTTTTTACTATAGTTCAACTCTTACTGATCATATATAAAATATTAAGTAATATTAAAGAAAATTTTTAAGAACATTTAAAATGTCAATAGTTGTGGGACTTTGAAATTGAGTGTGCAAGAAAAGTTTTGTTCCACGCGGCGCTCCAGCGTCTGATGACATCTGATGTGACCACGGTCTCGGTTCTCATGGAGTACATACAAATTCGATAGTGTGCAGCCACTAGCAGTGTTCGTATTGCATTTTGTCCCGATTCCTGACACTTAAAAATACGACTACAAATATTGTATTGTCCCTAAGTATCAAAGAATAACAGTTATGATCCACATTTTTTTTTATTTTGTGTACCAAGTAATAAGAAGAAAAAAAACGAGTGGCACTAACTGATAAGGCGTGACTTTTTCTGATTAATATACCTATTAATTTGTAAGTAACTTTAGCTTAACTATATTTATATTTTACGGAAATCTATTTGTTATTTACTTTATAGGCAGGTATCTACATGCACAAATACATATATTTACTATAAAAATCAAATTTATCACAAGGCACAGGTTTGAAGTACCAATGTCAAGTTTGTAGGTACATCAAAGCTGTGTCTGTTTAAAATAGTGATGAGTAAGATATGTTGATAGCCACACTTAATATCCTTATGCATTATTATAAGTTGAAAATGATACGTCAAAATGGGTATCTACCATCTGCTTGTAGGTTTCCTGTAATCTATAATTAAAAAACTATTTTCTGTATTTAAAAAAAAAACTCAGTCAAAGCTTTTTATCTTACAATTATATAAAAATAATAACATTTCAGACCCTCACAACAAGTCTTATATTTTTTAAGTCTGTACCATGAGACTTGCAATATTTATTTTTCTAATTTGGTCTCTAAAAGTGAGTAGTCATTTATTCACATTCCACATTATGAATGTATTTGGGTCACAAAAATTGATATGTTTACCAAATTTCAATTTGAATCAGACAGAGGCACAAATGATCTTATAAGGGTTTTGATTTTTCATTTGGACATATGGAATCCTAAAAATATGTCAAATTTTATTTCAAACAAAAATAGGCAATAGTTTAAAAAATACTATATGCTTGCTATTTTAACCCAATAATTTTTTTGTTTTTGACTTTATTTGAGAACTCTCAAGTTAAAACCTCAAGTCTTACCATTTTCATCTATTAGCTCCAGTTGCGGTTTGGCTGCCAGTCTACCACCTCTTTTCTTGGTTGGAGTAGACTGTGTTGATGGCGATTTGACATCTTCAGCTTCTACTGATAGTCTCCTTCTCAGTCTTGTAACTGAATAAAGATATTTTAGTAGGATTTATTCTTACCCAGCATTGAAATAACATATTAAAAGCGCAAGAAGATTATGCTTAAAAATCTTTAGAAACTTTTAGCCCTAAATGCGTAATTTACAAAAACATATCAGTTTAAAAAAAATATTCTTATCATTTATTCCTACATTCGTTCCTTAGAAATGGTAGCTCTGATTTCTCACAACATTGTTAAAGTACTTATTTCATACTTCTATAAAATACTGGAGTAGTAAAAGATTACCACAAATTAGTTGCGGCGTAAATAATTAATCAAAAAATCTTTATTTTCCGTTATTGCACAACTTACTATAACACTTAGAAAAGATATCAAATGTGCGCGTCGGTTAAATGTCGCAGCGTTTATTGATTTCAGTTATTCTTCAATTTTAGATATTAATTTACTATTAAATCAAAGAGAATTCAAAAGACAGCTATTCAGCTTAAGTGTCTAAATGTAAACGAAAATGGAAATTGCGTCGCTCAGCTTTGGGTCTGTATTGCTGAAATTGCTAAGCGTGGTTATGTCTAATTTAAATTTAAGGTGCCGTAATCCTAAGGAGTAATCAGTAATTGTGAAGGAAATACAATCTAGATCAAATTCTATTCTACAATGCTTTTCGTTTCACCGGTAGCGTGACGCTCTTATCACTATACCCACCGCACCATGCTTCCACACTATAAATTTAGCAAGAAATGTAAAAAAATTACCTTTGACACCGACTTCTTCTTCCATAATGAATAACTATTAAACACGTATTAAACTTTTTCAAATTAGCTTTCAGACACGTGCAGCACAGCTCAACTAATTTTAAAATCGTGCTTTTTCGAGGCACTTGGTAAAACAGCTGTTAGGACGCGATGAACTGTCAAATCAAATTCGACGCGTACTTCATTTATGGCAACACAGCTGTTTCCGCCGAGTAAGGGAGTTACACAAAGTAAACCTTTACGGTTTTTAATGGACAATTACTAAAATGCTACTTTAGAAAGTTATTTTTAGTTTACTATTTAATATAGTTTAGTTAACATAGTACCTATGTACTTGCTACTCTCCACCTTGCCAATTGTTACCGTAATCGTTAATCGTACCTAGGAGCTCCACAAGAAGGTATAAAAATGACAATTAGACACAAGTCTATCCGCAGCATTGTCATTTTTTGAGGTCGGATTTCCAGCAGAAGCGCAGACCGTATATCTCGACATGCTAAAATCAACTATGTATACTTTGTCTGTAAATTACAAACTTATGTTAAAGAATTACTGCAATTGTGTAACAACTAACAAGCATAAACTTAATATACAAACGTAAAAGTTTATGGTAACAAGTGTATTTCACAAAGTTTGTGCATGCGTTAATTTATATGTACAATTAATTTATCTCTTGCCTTGAATGGTAGATCGTTGATTGTATTTCTTATGTTTCAAACACATTATAAATTGTTTATGAAACATAAATCAAAAGAAATAAAAAAATAAAATGAATTTTGGTTGTAAAACACATTAAAAAAAGTGTGTGTGCGTAATGTACGCACGTTTTACTTTTATCTAGTTAAATAAAGTTTATTTAAATATCTTAATTAATAATACATACCGTCAACTAACCTCAAATTCTACAAACGTACTTAAAGTAATATGTAAAAACCATTTTTATCACTTATAATCAGCCCCGGATCTTGATTTTTTTCGAGGCGGTTTTTATATTTTTTCTAAAAATACATGGACATATATATATATTTAAAAAAAGATAGGACAGAATTGGGTCTGAAATAAAACGTTAGATTAAAAATAATTATTGTATGACACATTAAAATCACAATTTTACTTTTCAGGCCTTTTTTTCTGCAAACGAATCTATGACTTTGGCATGATTGATCTCTATAATAATAAGCAGTTTGATTTTCTACTGCCAATATTGCGAGACCCGATAAACGTTCCTCGCTCATCGACGATCGTAGATAATTTTTTAATAAGTTTTAGTTTCTAAAACTTCGCTCGCAGCATGCGAATGTAGTAGTAAGCGCACAGTATATTAGCAGAGCAATACAAATATTAGGAAAAGCATCCTGCAAATCATGCTTATAGATTTGTTGCAAGAGATTGAAAGCGCTAGCATTTTGTATATACCAAATAAAAGTGGAGCTTGCTCTTTAAAAACATATAGTTCTCTGCAGAATTCAACTGTGCTTAAATCTCGCTCGTACTTTCGTCGAAGATCTCATCCATGCTTCTGCAGTTCTTCAGTTGACATATTTAAGATTTCATTTATTAAATTACATTAATTTACTATTTTGACATTTATTTATCTTTTTAACATTAATTTATAATTTTGACATTAGTTTGTTATTTTGATATTTTCGTATTTTTACTTTTGACATTAACTTAATAGTGTAGATTAATGTAATACTTTGACATTAATACAATAATTGTATAACACTAGTCATCATTATTTAATTATAATTTTTATTTTATTATTTTAATTCTAATTTTTATTTCATTGTAACTTAATTGTAATTTTATATAATTGTATGCATAATCAAATTGTTAAATGAAAAATCCTTATGGTTTTTAACACAAATATATTTTGTAATTAATAAATGCAAAACAATACAATGTACCATTGAGAAATACAAAATTTTAATTCAATGTGGTAGCACTCAAGTCTCTTTTTAATTTCTGAAAAGATTCTATCAAATACCATCGTTGTTGCCTTAGAAAAGAGTTGAACAGGTTGAAGTGTTGGTAGATATAGGAAAGATATAGTTAGACTTTCGGTGGAACACTGTGTTGAGTTATCTTGTGTCGAGCTAGATAGGCATGTAATAGTGTGTGTTTATAGGCCCCCAATTTCTCATAATCATTCAACCTTTGATGCTATAATGGAGGACGTAATGGTGAAAGTCTCTACTAATAATAAATCAGTGATAATTTGTGGTGATTTTAACATAAATATTTTGGAAGAGAATTCAAGTTCAAATCAATTTCTAAGCCTTTTAAAATCTTTTAATCTGACAAATAGTTTTTTAGAACCTACTCGTGTAACTTAGACATCTGATACTTGTATAGATAATATTTTCTGTAATTGTGAATATTTTGAAAAAGCTATTGTAGATTATCTACCTTCAGATCATAGTGGACTGAGTGTCACCTATAGATCTAACACACCCTTGCAGAAGGTGCAAATAAAATTTAGACAAATAATATCTGGAAAACTAATGAAGTTTGATTCTGTTCTAAATAACAAGTTGGCTTTACTTAATATTACTGTAAATAACGTAAATGAATTCTACACACATTTGTTTTCGGTAGTGCATAATGAATTCGATAATATCTTTGAAAAGAAAACAAAGGATGTGTACCCCCGATTTGTTTTTAGTGATTGGGTAACCACAGGCATTAGGAAAAGTAGAGATAGGCTGTACGAACTTTATTACTCACGTAAAGAGTGTGTCCTTCAAAAGGTATGTTGCTAATTATTCAAAAACTTTTAGAAAAGTATGTACGGTCTAATCTTATTAGTAATAAAATAAAATTTTCTGAAGATAAGATAAAAACTACCTGGAAAATAATAAATAATAAAACTGGTAGAAATAAAGCATCGAATAACAATTATGTATTAGAGACACGACGACACGGACATAGCTCAGGAATTTGTTGATTTTTTTACTGACATTCCAATAAAAACTACTGAAACTCTGGACTCCTCTCCTACTCACTCTATCAGTTTTCTTAGAAAAAAGTTTGTAGCTGTCCCGTAGATTTTAGTTTCAAGCACGTAAACCCTGCAGTAGTATTAAAAGCTTTTAAGGATATTAAGATAAAATTTACTGAAGATCTGTCTGGAATGTCTATCAAAACTTGCCAATCCATTATTGAAACTTCTGCTCCTTACTTAGCTCTAATATTTAATTTGAGTGTAGATCAAGGAGTCTTTCCTGATCTCTTGAAAAATAGTAAAATCATACCACTTTTTAAATCGGGAGACAGTAAAGATGCAATAATTATAAGCCTGTTTCAGTGCTGCCGGTATTTAGTAAGGTTTTCGAAAAGATAATGCTGAATCAAAGGCTACTTCATTTTAATGCAAACAACATCCTTCACGATCAACAATACGGTTTCACTAAAGGGCGTTGTACAACTGACGCCGGTGTTACCTTGTTACAGCATATTTACGCCGCATGGGAGGAAGCAAAGGATGCTCTCGGTATCTTTTACCTCTCAAAAGCATTTGACTGCGTAAGCCATAAACCTTGCTACTAAAGCTTGAGCATTACGGACTTTCTAAGCAGGCCCTCTGTTTGCTAAAATCTTACTTGAGTGATAGATAACAGATGGTCCAGATAAATGGTCAATTCATTAGGATCAAAGATGAAAATGGGGGTGCCGCAGGGATCGATATTGGGCCCGTTTCTCTTTCTTGTGTATGTTAATTATCTCCCCCATTTACTGGATAGCCAACCTAAAATAGTATTATTTGCTGATGACACATCATTAATTTTTAAAGTTGATAGACGCGCCAGTAGCTTTGACGATGTAAATAATATTATCCACCTAGTACATGATTGGTTTACTGCCAACAATTTAGTGTTAAACGAAAAAAAAACTAAATGTATAAGATTTTCTTTGCCTAACGTTAGACACACTGAATGTCAAGTTTTATTAAATAAGGAAAAGCTAGATTTTGTCAATGACACTGTTTTCCTAGGGATTACGCTAGATTCTAGGTTACAATGGGGCGCTCACTTGTCACCGCTTTCAAAGCGGCTAAGTTCTGCAGCATATGCCATAAGGAAAGTCTGCCAATTAACAGACATAGATACTGCAAGACTAGTTTACTACAGTGTCATGTCCTACGGGATTTTGTTATGGGGGCGTGCTCCAGATATAGAATCTATACTCATTCTGCAGAAAAGAGCTATCAGAGCCATTTATACTCTACGTAGTCGCGAATCCCTTAGGGAACTATTTAAGGAAATTAACATCCTGACGGTGCCTTGTCAGTATATTTATGAAAACATTATGTATGTTAGAAAAAAATTGCACCTATTTACTCAACGATGTCAAAGACATAATTACATTACTAGAGAACGAAATAAATTAGTACAACCAAAATTTAGACTAACAAAATAAATTAACGACGTCATGGCTATTTTATAGTTAAACATAATAATCTACACATATATAAAAATTAATCCCTATTTCCCTTGGTCACGGCATCACGCGTGAACGGTTGGACCGATTTCCCTAATTCTTTTTTTTTGTTTGTTATAGTCAGGAGAAGGTTCTTATGAAAGAAAAAATTAAGATAGTTGCGCGGAAAATGAGAAATTTCAAGAAAACTAACGACCATATTAACACAGCTTTTCACATAACTGTTAGTAGTTTGACAATTGGCGCGATTGCCAGAATGCTCGCTGCGAATTATACCAATTCGAATTCAATATTCATAGTTAAGACAGGACAACGTCTGTCGGGTCAGCTAGTATAGTTATAAAACACGGTAGAAATAGAAAAAAAAAAACAATTCTAGGCCTTCAAGAAAAGAGCATACTCCCACCTCAAACGTCGGCAACCCACTTGTGACTCTTGAGTTGCAGGTGTCCATGGGCGACGGTAGTCACTTACCATCAGGTGACCTATCTGCTCGTTTGCCCGTTATACCATAAAAAAAGATATGTTATATAAAATATATGTATGTATAACATGTTCTTTTTAAGACTCCTCTAATAATTTTACCTGTCTACCGGTTGTGTGTGAAAAATATAATAAAAGAATAATAATAATACAATGTATGTATAGGTACAGTTAATACAACAAAATTAATTTAAGATTGTGTTTAAAAAGGAAGATAAAAGTTAAAGAATAAATTAGTGATTTTTATTTATATCAGAAAGTAATTCAAAAGTGAATGATTTACTCTTTTGATTACTAAAACTAGTACTTTTACATTCTACTAGTACCTACTTATATATATTATGTTATTGATAAATATTTAGAAATACCATACCAATATATTTATGTTAGTTATTTATAGTAGATGTGCACAAAGTGTGTTGACGTTTAAAAATGTACAGTGGTGAGTAAATAATGACAATCTAAAACATTAAAATCTTCGTGAATCCATTAGTTTTTCCGAGTTGACATCGAATAGCAGCAAACTCCACCCTGCGTTAGGGTTAAGTGGGTCCGCACTTAAAAAGACATCAAGGGTACAGAAATGGCATTATATCTTCCTGATGACCCTCTTCAGAAATTACGTTCAACGATGTTAACCCCATTTCTCTCTAGGGACGTCCGTCTCGAACACCCTTAAAGAAAAAATCTGGTAAATGTGCCTGTCGCAAATGATATGACATTGATCGGATGAAATTAAATGGGTTTGGTTACCTGTGCGAATAAACGAATAAGCCGATGTAGTAAAATAGCACGTTTCGTGGATAACTGTTAAACTTACGACGTATATAAAATGTAGTAAAGTAGATATAGGCATAAGATCATTTATTTTAAGACGTAGTGTAATACGTCTGTCACTATGTTGCGGTGGTATTTTCAGACTACTTGTATTGTTGGAGGGATATTAGGGTTTACTCATACTTTAGCGGCCTGTTGTGCCTAGATAGTACAAATCGAAATCAAACTTTTTTGAAGCTTTCATCATCTTTTCACTAGTACTATTATTATTGCATTGAAATATTAATGAAATATTACTTACATATTAAACAAATATCCCCATCAGCGTTCACATAATATTGCTTTGATTACGGATCTTTTAAAATTATATTTTGTATTAAAATATTTGAGAAGGAAACCATTGCGCACTTACTTCCATTACGTATACGTAAGGTTAATTGAGAATGACGATGTCGACTTTCATACCTACAACATTTATGATTTAGTTCTTTCTTCTTTAGTTCTCTCTTCTTCCTAGTCCTTGTTCTCTATTCTTTTATCAGATCCTCTGCATACACCTATACACATATAGACTTACCTGTCCCGGTCCCGGTCGCAAATAAATGTTCTAACATGGTTTGATAGTTTTTAGAGACTGCGTTCCATTCTAATAAAATGCAGGTCTGTGCTGAATAATAACATTGGTAGCCATAGTACAAGTTGAATCTTATCTTGGGTACCAGAGTTCAAGCCACGCTATCTACCTACCTAGACATGTGAATTTTTGTTTCTAATAAGTGAGTCAGTACTTCAGTAATCATATTCGTAAATGAATATACCTACCTAATGTCAATTCAAAAATCTTTAATAAATATGTAGTTTTATGGCACTTTTATGGTGTAGTTTAAGTTGTTACATTAACGCATTTTTTGATTAAGGTACAATTACAAATGTTTTACGTAATTGCGTCGTATTCTGTAACCAGTTTCATAGAAATGTGTAATAATTTAGCAAATCTCACAGTGCAATGCACTCCACAAAGAGGCTGGCTTAACAGAAAATAATATGCAAAAAACCTGGTCTAGGGGCGCCTCAATTGCGTTTTTTATTACAACACTAAGTATAGTCATATACCCATGTGAATTGGCAAATGTTTAGGATCTATGATGTCACAGACAGAAACACAGACATATACATACACAGATACACATGTTAAACCCTAATTAATTATAGTTTAAAAAACTAAAAAACACGCTTTTATAAAAAATTCAACTAAAAAAAATAAAAAAGTTAATAGAATTATTGCATTGTCATCGGTCTTTGACAGGTGTGCAAAATTTGAATGAAATCTGGCCGTTTAAAGTGGGTCAAAATCGTGCCCAAAGGAGTCGGTTACAAACATACAAGTGAAGCTAATATAAATTGCTGTGTGCGTGTAATTAAGACATAACCTTATGAATTAATACTATGGTGAATCATTGGAAATTCAAACAAGAACATTTTTGATGTTGGACTTATTCAATTAAGTTTTAATTTTTATAAACTTACACTTGACAAATATATAATGTGCCAGTATATTAAATAGCATTTTATCCAGATGATCCAGACCAGATTGTATACAAATACTACGTTAGAGTCATAGCTAATATGATGTATAATATGAAACATCAAAATCAGAATCTACATTTGTCATTTTCATCTTCATTTCTACAATGCACCGCTGGTTGAATTTCATTAAATGATCACCAGTATTAGTAATATTTTTTACGATTTATTCCTGGAATATAAAATAGTTGGAATATACTTTATGTATAATATACATATATAGGCAGGAGTATAGAGAAGGCAGAATATACAGGCATTCCGGCGGCGCTGTATTTATATTTTTGCTAAAATTCAGAAATTATAGTCATATTTGTGCAAATCAAATGGGTATGTATAAACCTAATACAGAGGTTTTCAAGTTGCTCAGGTTTATTCAGTTGATCCGCAGTAAACCGTAGATAACTTTCATCAGCGTAATAAGGGTTTTAATGTTTTATATTAAAAAATATATCTTAATTTTATTGCATTTCACTTAAGTTGTGGCATAGGTAAATGCGGTTAATTATTATGTAAGTCCCGATCCCGTGGGAATATCGGGATAAAAAGTAGCCTATGCGTTAATTTAGGTCCCCAGCTATCTATATACCAAGTTTCAACGCAATCGGTTAAGTGATTTTTTCGTGAAAGAGTAACAAACATCCATACATCCTCACAAACTTTCACATTTATTTATAATACTAGCAGCGCCACGCGGTTTCACTCGCGTAAGTCCCGATCCCGTGGGAATATCGGGATAAAAAGTAGCCTATGCGTTAATCCAGGTCTCCAGCTATCTACATACCAAGTTTCATCGCAATCGTTTCAGTGGTTTTGCGTGAAAGAGTAACAAACATCCATCCATCCATCCATCTATCCATCCATCCATCCAAACTTTCACATTTATAATATTAGTGGGATTAAAACATACAATAGAAATGATCATAAATGAGTATTATAACCTAAACAGACTAAGTATAGTAGAAAAGTAATTAATTAAGATCGTATTTGTGTTCCAGGTTCATGAGGGCAGATGTACAGTTTTAATTAATACCATTTTTTTAAACTAGTACTTAATAAAATGTGAGAAAAATGAGAATGTTTTAATGTTCCACTTTGTTTATAATCAACGATATTTATGCAATCTAATAAATACATACACATAATAATGTTGATTCTACAATTTAATTATTTGGAATAAGTGTATACTTACTGCTGCATACATTACAGCTTGGCAGCAGCAAGTATTTCATTCTTTTACTCAATGTGAATGTAGATACCTACTTTAATAATAGAGCTATACTTTATGCCCATTTACATAGAAATACAAGTTTTTAAATTTCACTAGCTGCGCCCCGCGGTTTCACCCGCGTAAGTCCCTCGTTAAGTTTTTTTAATTTTTCTAATATTCCGCGCAAATTTCTTAATTTTTTTCTTTCATAAGAATCTTCTCCTGACTATAACAAACACAAAAAAAAACATTAGCGAAATCGGTCCAGCCGAACGCGTGATGCCGAGACCAAGGGAAATAGGGATTCATTTATGGATATATAATATGGCTATATATAGATTAGGGATATTATATGTGTCTACAATAGCATTAAAATTAATATGATTGAGAAGTTTTATTCTGGCAACTGCAGACTTTCAACAAAACACGAAATAGCCTATAAATGGTCGTATTTTTCATTTTTGCACTGAAAAACAGAACTTTTTCATAGACAAAGCAAAGGGGCACAATGGGGGGAGGTACGGTGGTACCAAGTTCAGCCATTTTCATGGAACAAAACCAGTTTTGTAGTCTCGGTCGCGGTCGGACTTTATTGCACTAACGGATTTTGTAGTTCGGAGTTGGTGGATAATTTCTGTCTTGATTAAAAAGCTTTCTTACAAACTTGACAAATGCGCGAAAAAGTATAAGCCATATTAAATGGAAAGAACGAAGAAGCTTTTTTTTCTTCATTTTATCATGAGTAGTGACTATTGAATCATTTGTTTATAGTTTAGTTTTTGCGTTGAGGTACAAAATGGTTTTAAATATTTCCCGATTGGTACCTACCGATTTTGAATAAATTTTATGAGTTTTTGTACTTTTAATATCTAGGATGATCCTATTATAATTTATAGAGAAAACATTAAATGAAAAGAACAATAACTTTTATTGAACCTCACTGTGAGCTGAATATGGATGTAAAATCCTTACTAATATTATAAATGCAAAAGTAACTCTGTCTGTCTGTCGCTCTTTCACGCCCAAACTACTGAACCGATTTGAATGAAATTTGGTACATAGATAGTCTAAAGCCTGAGAAAGGACATAGGCTACTTTTTAATCCGAAAAAGGGGTGTAAGGGGTTGAAAGGCGGGGATGAAAAGTTGTATGGAAGTATCGTCATATTTAGAGCTAGAAGCTTGAAACTTATTTTTTAGGCTGTTGTTTCGATATAAATACACTATTCCACGCGGACGAAGTCGCGGGCACAGCTAGTAACTAATAAAAGTTCTTCGTCGGTGTGTTGAAATCGTTTTTTCTCTTTTTACATGCTTTATATTAAGCTTGACCTGTATCCTGTATCCATCTATGTAACAGAATCTTTCAACGTAGTTTTTACCAACTTCAAGATGTCCGATTAACTTGCACACGTATCAAAGGCCAATGACAATACAAGTAAAAGTAAACTAACACTAAAAAGTAAATAAATAATTATACTTTAAAAAAACTAATAAAACATGCTTTAATATTGATTGCAAAAAAGTGTGGGGTGCTTGACATCAAATGTTACAAATAGTTAATTGGTAGCTATGTACAAAAGTAGAGTTAAGTATTGTAAAAATATAATAAAAAGTACGTTTTTTTACAATTAAATTTTTTTTCTACTTTTTAGTTCGGTTTACTATTAAATAATAATAATAATAATAACTTTACATATCTCACACACGGCCATCTGATCCCAAACTAGGCAGAGCCTGTATTATGGTAACCAGACTGCTGATAAAAATACTTATATATTTCTAAATACATACATATTATAGATAAATTACACCCAGACACAGAACAAATGATCATGCTCATCACACAATTATTTGTATTGGGTGGGAATCGAACCCACGACCTCTGGCTTAGCAGTCAGGGACACTAACCACTAGACCAACAGGCCAAAAATAATAATAATAATAATAATAACTTTACATATAAGTTACATTTATATACGTTATTAATAATAACCTGGCAACACTAAGAGGCAGTCTTCTTTTATAAGCGTATTTCCAATATTTATATTTTTCAAGATAACTTTCTATTGAATCCATATATTATAGAAATCTATAAATGAAAATGCAGATCCAAAATAAAATAAAAATAAAAACAAGGAAAAAATGACGAAAACAAGCTATAAATAGAGTACCTACAAGACATGACATATGTCATGTCATACAAGAAAAAATTTATTAAACCGAAACGAATACAATTATTAAGCAATTCCGAAGATGCTTACAAGATCCAGGGCAAAAGCGCAAATACTATCCCCGGACTCGTCGCTCAGCTCCGCCTCGCGGCCCCCGGAAACTACATCGAGTGTACCGACCGCTGTTGAGGCGTCGAGCTCGACATCGAGTGACGAGTTTTTCTCTCCGCCGACGTCGCCAACACCTGTACGTCGGCAGGGGAGAGGCCGGCCACCGAATGGCTTGGGATCCCGAGGCCCACCGGCTTCGAATAGGGCCCCCGCTACCGGTGGTAATGTGCGTCGCATGAGATGGACGACTTTAATAAATGAGAACGTCATGCGAGCATATTTTGTGGCTACAGAGGGAGGAACTAACCTCACTGCGTACCGTGATCGTATGCTGTCTCTGTTTCAGGAACTTGAACCAACTGTGACCAAGTACGGGCCATCCAACGATGTCATTTGTTGGATAACTCTGTGCTTGAGAGGCTGCGCTTGGACTTGCAGACAAGCACTATGGCTTCTCTTCCTTCACAAATAGTTACACAATTACCATCTGGTTTATTACGACCTTACCCTGATGAAGGCGGAGAGGACAGCACTGCTTCATCTGTAAGTACACAGTATAATGATCAAATAAGGAATACTTTGGAAGGTGCTATTCGAAAATATCGGTCCATGAGTTATGAAAACAGACCTCGTTTGCCGCGTTTGCCAATGCATAAACGAAATAAAGCGCTGGTGTGTGCCCTTGATTCTATGTTAAATATTTATTTAGAAGAAAGCAAAGATCTCAGTGATACACACTCAATTCTGTATTGTGCAGCTGTTGCAGCATGTCGAGTAGCTGGTGTTAAATTCCCAGAAAATAATACCGCTACTCGGCTAAAGCTTGCTGTTCCGGCGTGGCAGTGCAGGATTGAGCGTCGTATTACTGAGGCGAGGGCACTCATTGGCAAGCTTATCTGTTTCAGATCGGGTAACACACGTCCGAGAGTAATGCGTTTTGTGAATCGGGCTTTTTCGGGAACTGGTATCAGTTCCTGTAATTATGCAGCACGAGTCACAGAACGCATTGACTTTCTAAAACAGAAGGTTTATGCATGGGCAAACCGTATACGAAGATACAAAAAAAGAGTGGACCGATATACTCAGAATCGTTCATTCCAAAAGGATGAGAGGTGGGTTTATAGAAGGTGGGAGCAGCCTGATGTAGTGAGTGACACGCATTTCCCAGATGCTGAAACTACAAATACATTTTGGCGTAACATCTGGGCAATGCCTGTCACTCACACAGAGGGTGATTGGATGCGAGATGTTGAACGATCATGTGAGTCGATTGATACGATCGATTTCGATCGTTTCGATACGTCGATTTATTAGCATCTGTGTCCTGGCTACGGTTTGGTGATCTCTTCGGAGAAACTGAAGGGTTTGTCTGTGCAATTACAGATGAAGTTGTTATGACGAATAACTATCGAAAATATATCCTGAAGGACGGCACGATTGACATTTGTCGGGCATGTCATCGTCCCGGAGAAACCCTCAGGCATATAATTTCCGGTTGTTCTCGTCTTGCCAACGGTGAGTACTTGCATAGACATAACCAAGTGGCCAGGATAGTCCATCAGCAACTTGCTCTTAAATATAACCTTGTGACTGTCGAGTTACCGTACTACACGTATGTGCCCGACCCAGTTCTTGAAAATGGTCGTGCAACATTGTACTGGGATCGATCTATCATCACTGACAGGACTATTGTTGCCAATAAGCCTGATATAGTGGTGATAGACCGATTAGAGCGCCGAGCAATGATTGTTGACATCACCATTCCCCATGACGACAATCTCTTGAAGGCTGAAAAACAGAAAGAAATAAAATATTTGGACTTATCTCACGAGATTGTCGACATGTGGGATGTGGATTCAGCAATCATTGTGCCGATAGTCATTTCGGCCCATGGGTTAATTGCTAAGAGCCTCGACCAACACCTTCAGAGGCTCACGTTAGGCAGCTGGATCAAGAGCCTAATGCAGAAGGCAGTCCTTCTCGACACGGCACGCATAGTGAGGAGGTTTCTGTCTCTGGAACCCTAACCACCGGTAGCTTGGTCCCTGTACCCGATACCGGTGGGACACTATTTTTTATATTTATAAATATTTTTTTTTTATATAATAATGTATTTAAAAATGTAATTTATATGTATTTAAATGTTAATAAAGAGAATAATAATAATAATATTTATTAATTCAATTGAACGAGGTACAGCTAATCTATCTTAATCTAATATGTAGTGAACAATATTTGATACTTGACATAAACGATAGAGTTAAACGACGATGTCTGAGCTAGTAAAAACTGTGTGACAGACACCGACGCCATCCCCTACTGAACAGGTTGTTAATAAGAAAAGTTACATGGTGTTTAAATTGACAATATAAATTTTATCACAACAAAGTTTGTCTTACCATTAATATTTAAAAACATTAATCGACATAATTATTGGGAATAGAAACAAAAGAATAGTGTGTGTGTGTATAAGTACGTGTGTGTGTGTGTGTGTGTGTGTGTGTATGTGTGTGTGGTGTGGTATGTGTGTGTGTGTTTGTGTGTGGGGGGGGTAGTGTAGTGAAGTGTGTGTAGAAAAAAATAAAAATAAAATTATGATTATCACCTGATGGGTCAGGGTTCACTCTCAAGAAGTCTCTCAGTCTCTTCATAGGTAAGTGATTGAAGACCTTCTATTAGCATTTTTTTGCATTCGTGTTTGGGTAAAGAGAATATGTCGTATTTTTTATTTAATTTGTTATAAAGACGACAGCTAAGATTTTGAAAGTGTCTGCCCGCCACGGAAGTTTTAAATCTAGGCGGAGGACAAACGTGAAATTTGCGGCGTTTGTCAGTCTGTGGGCGAACATAAGAGAGTAATGTATGGTTACGTAAGACAATTTGGAGTATACAGAGCTGCCTCACGGTTAGTACTGAGATGTCTTTGTATAGTTGTATGGTAGGGTAACGGAAAGGTTTATTTAGCATGACCTTTATGACAGCACGTTGTGCTCTTTCAAGTCGAAGCATAGAGGTTTTAAAAGTTCCTCCCCAGACTACTATGCAGTATGTAATGAGAGACTGTACTAATGCAAAGTATATGTTTTTTAATAGCAGAGTGTCCACTATATTTCTAAGTTTTTTTATAGGAAACATTAACTTGCGAACGCGAGCTGTAGTGAGATCTATGTGTTTGTCCCAACTAAGTGTAGAGTCTATTTGCACACCCAAGTACCTAACGTCTGAAGTTCTCTGAAGCAAAGGACACTGGCAGGTGTTGGGTGACATACTTGAGCAGCTGTGTGCTTTTAAATAGGTCGTCCCTGGCTGAGTTGTGGAGTTTGCTGTAAAAGTTATGTATCGAGTTTTAGACACATTTAAGGTAAGTAAATTAGTATTAAGCCAATCCATAACAATTTTAAGCGCCTTTTCCGCCGATTGGATTGCATTACTCCAGGACTCCCCACTTATAATAAGGGCAGTATCGTCGGCATAGGCTAGGAGTTTACAATTAGGGATTGACAGCATACAGAGTGTATTGACATAAACGAGGAAAAGCGTGGGACCTAGCACGCTGCCTTGTGGTATGCCATAAGTGAGGTTTTCGTCATTACTTATGCAATCTTTCACCTTGACACGTTGACTGCGGTTACTGAGATAGTCGCGGAAAATATTTAAGGCAATGTCTCTTCCTCCTAAAGTCTCCAAACTTTGCAAGAGGATATGTGTAGAGACCGTATCGAAGGCCTTGGCCAAGTCT
The DNA here is from genome assembly GCA_963859945.1 of Euplagia quadripunctaria. Lineage (NCBI taxonomy): Eukaryota > Metazoa > Arthropoda > Insecta > Lepidoptera > Erebidae > Euplagia > Euplagia quadripunctaria. Next base: position 19,292,143 of record OY982562.1, on the reverse strand, counting down.
AAGAAAATGCCTATTGTTTTAGTCCTGGTGTCTAGATTTTTAACAATAGAGTTGGTCAAGTCTAGCACGGCATCTTCAGTTGATTTGTTTTTCCTGAAACCGTACTGATTGAAAATAATTGACTATTAGTTTTATTATCTTAAAAAAGAGGATAAGCTTAAAAATATTTATTTGACTGAACACAGAATAAAAAGAATACCAACTAAACTTGTAAATTTTTAACTGCTGCGAATTTTACAGGAAATAACAATATTTGAGATTATATGCAGACGATTTCAACCTTTCGTTGACGATAACTTCATGCCGTGCAAGTTATTGGTATAAAAGCACTTGTGTCTGAAGTGCGATGTCGTATCGAGCGTGGGGCATAGATTTTGAATATCGCACAGCCGAGTTGTACAAGAGCCATAACGCGTACAGTGACCTACCGTAACGCGCCGTGAGTGGCCGTGACGTACCGTGACATGCAAAATTTTAAAAGCGATCGCTTTTGATTTTTGATTGGAGAACCATTATTAGAATAAAATTTGAGGTCCTTCAAAATATGTTATAGTAATATGAAATTTCAGCAGCATGTTTTGTAATGTTAGTCGTTAACTGCCTAAGATAAGACGACTGCCTTAGATAGATGATATCGCTTGTTAGCGAGAATATCGACATAATTCAAAATTCAGTCGAATTGAACTAAGTATGCATAACGATCATAAATCTTTGATATTTCATATTGAACAAAGATGCAACGCCGACACGACAAGTTCAATATATATTTAGAACAAAATACTCTAGCGGAAATCACAAAATGTTGACATTCTTTAAAATCAATAATTTTTAGTTATGTCGTTATTCTCGCAAACCAGCGGTATATCCTTTACTGAACGAGAACAGTGGGCAGTAGTAGTTCCTAAGAACCGTAAGTAAAAAAGAATACTTAGAAGAATTTAATGCAGTAAAAAACTATTATCTTATCTGTGATAAAAGTAATGACTACAATAGGCGAGTATAAATTATTGATGGTGCCTCAGAGGAGATGAGGGATCATTCATATAAAAAAATATACCTACCTACAGTCGAAATGTCGTCTTCATCTCCCTTTTTGAATTCAGTTAAGTGATAGAGACATTTAAATAGTATTCGATTAAACATATTGATTATACAAATCAGACTCCTCGATCGATGTAAATGGGCCTGTATCAGAGTCCGCTAAAGAACGAAATTTGCCGGCAGTAGAGATACATATGTTAGGGGTAGGTACTTTTGGAAAGATCATACATACGTATCAAGCAAATTCGAGCACTATTACTGATTTGTATTAAAAACACATAACTCGACAATGATTTTAATTATACCCAACAACAGTGTGATTTACAAAATAGTACCTACATATTATTACGTTTAAGTAAGGGATTAACGGTTCTTATAGACACTTGTAGCACATATGTAAAAACCACGGTCTCCTATAGGACTGAGGTAATGGACCAGTGGGGTGGTTCCACTTCAAACAGTAATCTGTTGTGTGCTTTGTGAAATTTCAAATGAAAATGTGCAAAAAAATGAGAATACTAATTTAAATGGTGAACAGTGAAGACGATAGGGGCAACCTATTGCTTAGGTGATAGTTAATACATTAGTAGTAATAAATAAAAAAAAGCTCAAACGTTTAAGAGTTATCAACCTTGTACATCAAAATATTCAAGGAAGTAAACTCAATCCATATCTAGGAAAGTCTTTGAATTATTTGACAACATTGGCATCTTTTGTGAAAACAGAACATTAGCTGAGAAGCTATGAGTTTATGTTAAATGTTAGTTATTACCAGGTTGGTAGTTTATTAAGCAAATAACATGCTATTCGTGGGTGGCGACTCATTGATGGTACTGCACAATTGGATCAAATTGAAACAACGAAACGATAAAGTGAGTCTCTCTGTCTGTGTGTCTGAGCAAATAATTGATTTGGTCTGTTTGGTATTGTAGCGGTTGGTTATAGTGACTCCAGAGAGGTACCAATTGATTAAAGTTGCCCCTTTCGAAAATTATAATAGTATGAAAACAGAAACGAAAATACATGACACAAAAGTATTAATTATATGTATTCTATTTCATAACGAAAATAAGTTCGTAAAACCTTGTACTTACTTAACTTGCTACTTACTTAACACTTACATACTTAACTTACAATTGCACGTTCCTAGCCTTCTGCGACGTAAAAATATCGGTGATGTTCCTAAAATCAGTTCGTTTCGTCTCGCTCTACAAATAAATCGCATGACCTTTTTTGACCCAGAAACTGTTGTTGTAAACTGATACCAAGGTTATATAGCCGCTTTTGAACACGGTCAATGGAGTACATTGTTTCAAAATCCTAAAAACGTCGACAATCGTAGGACAATATGTAGCGGCGAATTCACACATTTGCCGCCAGTAGGCTATTACAATTTTGCCGCCCCTACCGGTCGGTCTATCTAATTCGATACCCCAAGACAAGACATAAAAAATAATGTAGGCCCTAAATTTGCCGCCCCTAAAATCTGCCGCACTAGGCTTCAGCCTACTCAGCCTACTGGTAAATCGGCCACTGACAATATGCGATTATGAAGAAGTCTGGCCTGACTTCCTGTTTCCTTAGTTTGATCTCTATCGTCTGTCATATCTTCGAGAAGGTTTAACATATCTTCGAGATATATGTAAACTGGCTGTACTTCTTCAACCCTAACATTCCATTTTCTTTCGGACTGATTGAACCATCACGGACACGTACGCAGAAGAATACCTTCTGAAAGTTCAATAGTGTCCAGCTTGGCTGCGTGTACACCGACCAAATTGAGTGAATGATTATCACAATTTACAAATTATTCTTTGGTGTACTCAGTTCGGTGTCCAGCCATCACGACAGCGTTGTAATAACATTGTGAACGATACAGTGAAGAATTATTTTTAATACTGAATTGGTTTATTTTATTTTATTTTTCTAATTGGTGATTTAGGCACCCGGGACTTGTTGCATACTTGCCCCACCCAAGGTATGCCTCTGAGGGGTGTGTAATGTTTGGTATAATAACAAATGCTCTAATTTTACTTAAAATAACGTTCATATGATATAATTTTTATATGCTATATTGTCAAGTAACCTAAATTCATATGACCTAATGTTTTATATCATCTAATATTCCTATAATATAATAACATTTAGTATAACGTTCATTTTATATAATTTTCAATACGTATAATATTCTTTTTATATAAAATTCATTTAACCTAATGTTCTTTTGACCTAAAGCTCGATGGAGCCCCGCTTTGCGGGGCTCCTACTTCTGGGTGGTTTATAAAAAAAAACCACGAAGACTAAGGCGGGAGCTAGTCTTCTAACCTATCCCATCCAAATCGGATTGCTCTGAGTCGGGATATTAACCATAATTGATTTGGACCTTACAATATTATGTATTATTTTCATTTTAATTTAAAATCCAATTTAATGGTTGGCAGGTGTATAGGGTATAAAGCGAAGAAAAGAAAACTTAACTTTTATATATTTAATCTTATCATAGTAACACATAAATACTCGTATTACATCTTATTTCAGTTTTAAGTTAGAGGCCAAAGCCCGAGGGAATTCAATTTCAGTGTATTCCTTTTTGTTTTTATGAATATTATCGATTAGTTTCTTTTTCTTTCCTTTTTTAGTACCATAATAGCAGGCGTTTAAAATTGTATCAGATTTTCTAAATTATATTAAATGTTACTTAGAGATTATGAGTATTATAGTAAATGAATAATATTCTGAATTAATATTATGTCAAATGTGCATTAAAGGAAATGTTAATTATATCATAAGAAATTTGATAAAATGAAATTATATCAACAATTTATTATAATATTATAATTGATCGCTATAGTAAACAAAAGTATATTTACTGAAATAAGGTCAAGTGAACTTATATCAACCGTTACACACCCACCTCTGAGTGAGTTCGTACAAGCCGCCTTCAGCGGTATATGACTGCTTCTTCTTGGCAAATAAAGTTTATTATTATTATTATTATTTGAAAAGTTATGTACATAACTGTAAATGTAAATTATCAATGTAATAAAACATGATTGTATGTGGTGATTTCATAAAAAAGTTAATGGTTTAAACTTTAATCATACACTTGTTTCTAATAAGACAGGAATAATTTTCAGTCATATAATATTAATCATGTATTTTTGGAGTCGGCTAGGATCACTGCCTCATTCCTCTTCTGCCATATTGTTGGATAATATATTTAATGAAATAGTACCCATTAGTAAATCCATAATTACTCAACTGTCTAAGTAAAAATATTACTATAGTGTCTAAAACTGCGAGGGCTTGGATGGATTTCAAAATAAACTTATTTCTAAATATCCTTATCTTGGTTACAGCGATGAAATAAATAATGCATATAAATATTTCTTTAATCTTTTTTTGTACTTAATTTTATCCCACATTTATTCCTAAGACAATTTCAGCTAAAGGCACTGCAGCCTTCAGTAATTGGGTTGTTGTCGGTAAATATATAAAAAAGACCTTATAACTTTTATGAAGAAAGGAATTATAATCAAACAGATGCATTTCTGCTATATGTCAAACTTTATTTCAAATTATTTAAAAAACTTTTCCAAATTGCGAAGAAAAATGATTTAAGTTCCAAAACTCAAAACAGCAGTAATAAAATTAGAGTGAATTGGAGGGTTTTTTAAGGATGAATAATGAAACTGGGAAATATAAACATAGAGACCTTGATTATTCTTGAACCATTAATAATTCCCCTGTTACTTCCGATTGCAAAGTAGCCTCGCCTCAGCTTTTGAAACATTCTTTACAGAAATTACAGTCTCAACTACAAACACTTGAATTCCTCCCTCATTGCTGCTGAGTCTCCATTGGAAGATAAGTAGAAGAGAAGAAGATCTATGTTATAATGAATTTTAATTTCATCATATAACTTCTAAATACTTTATAAAAATATTTAATACTTTTAATCTAAAAAGCCCACTGATCTATGAGTTAACTCTGTTATAATCACAAAGGTCTTAATTGACGTTGTAGCGCCTGAGTTGACATTATAGATTAATGGATGTCTTGAATGTGGTGTATTTGTTGATCTAACGAAATGTAGTAAGATAATATCATTATTTAAATCGAGTAGTACATTCGACCGTACAAACTTTAGACCTATATCAGTACTTACCCACATGTAGTAAAATATTTGAGAAAATAGTCCTAGACCCATTATAAAGTCATTTTAATAAAAACCAACTGCTACATCCGAAACAGTTAGGTTTCACAAGTGGTCGATCAACAATCGGCGCTGGTGTTAAATCTTTTTACCGCTGTAATCTACAAAGAGAAAAAAGAGATCTCCTGGGTCAATAGCAACCATTGGCGTTCTACAGGGTTCAAATCTGGGCCTATTTTTATTTCTGGAATACATAAATGACTTACGACAATTAAAGATAGTCATAATATAGTGTTATTTACAGATGACATCACTTTCATTTAAACTTAACCGACTGCACTAATGATGTAAATAACGTTCTCGCAATGCACTATTGTAAGTAAATTAGTTCAATGTTAACAATTTGTTATTAAACTAGAAAAATACCACCTGCATCCGATTCGTTACCACTAAAGTCAAACAAGTTGAGACCAGTGTACTTACTAATAAATGATACAGAGTTGGCCCTTGTGGATTCCGCGAAATTATTGGGTTGTACATTACATACAACGCTGCAATAGGGCCCACATATAGATAGGTTATCGAATAGACTAAGCTCAGCATCATACGCAGTAAACAAGATTCGTCAGTTAACGAACTTTGAACAGCCCGTTTAGTGTATATTTGTTATTTCCATTGTGTTATATCGTATGGTATTTTCTTGTGGGGAAATGCTGTCCACATAAAAGCTATTTTTGTTTTGCAGAAAAAAGCAATTTGTAACTTAAGGTCTAGAAATTTACTGAGGTAAACATTTAAAGAAATTGGTATCATGACGGTAGCATTCCAATATATATAAAAACCAAAATTATTAATGTACCTACCTTATTTATGTATGAAATGAGGATAGGCTTGAAACGTTGGCTGGCTTTTTTTGGAGCCTAGTCATTGGCAGCACTAATGACTAGGCTCCATAAAAATTTATTGACTACCGCCATTAGCGAAATTATAGCATAGCTGAGTGCTTCACGGTAATGGTGGTAGTGACTAAAAGGGACCAACTTAGCACGTATTAGATTCTGTTTAGTCAGTTTCTGTTATTTGAACCAATTTCAACGTTTTCCATTTGTTTCTCCAAGGTGACTTTATTGATGGTATCGGCCAATACTGGAAATGCGATATTAAATATCTCGGCCCAGCACTTTGATTTATTTGATACGGACGTGGCAATATCCATTACTTGATTACATAATCCATACCATCATGTTTTTATGCTTTGACCATCCTAATATGAATAGCGGGGAATAAATAATACCATTTCTATTGTTTGCATTACAAAATTCATGTGAAGGGTAGGTAATCGCGTCATAATACAATCAATGTAACTTTGATAAATCTGTAGGGCGTGAGTTATTCTTATATAGATGTGGTAATTATAATTAAATTCACCATTAATCTATCTAATCTTATCGGATACATTTAACGGCTATGTATCTGAAAATGTTTTGTAATTAGAATCCTATAATCTCACTTTCCTTTTCCTACGACCCGTTATTATCAAGGAAATCATATGCTTTATCTGAAATTTTCCTCTTTTTAATACCTACATAGCTATCTAATCTAGACACTAAAACTTACATACGTGATGAGATGATGACTGTATTTTCTTACTGTCATACATCCTTCAGTCTCCCAGTTTTAAAATAAACAATAATTGTTGATAAGCATTGTTTTATTTATTAAATGCAAAGTAGTTAGTAAGTTTCTGCATGATTACATTCAGCGTCGTTTAATGTCGGAAGTGGCCGGGCTCTGAGGCTCGCACTGGGATGGGACCGAGCTCGCGTAGTTTGTTCGACCATGAAATTGCACCGCCGAGTCTCGCTTAAATGACGTGATAATTTACAAGTGTGTTCATCCACACTTCTGGCGTCCCGGTAAAAGCGAAACTTTCATATTAATTTTCGCTGTTGAAAACTGAGAACTTTATAATACCTCTGAGTCTGGACTTTTGAAATATCTGGTTGAGTAAAGCTGGACCGTATGTTTTGATGGTAAAACCTGCATAATATAAGAACACATTTAAATTACAAACTAACACCTATAAATCACAAAAGTTGTATCGATGTTATTAAAATCTAGTTTGTATATTTATTATTTTCTATTTATTAAGTTCTTTATCTTTATTAAGTTTCCATTTTTCAATTGTTTTTCTGCTACAGTGCCTTTGATTATAAATAGTAGCAGTAAGCGTTTGCAGCAGTATGTAAGTAATTTACGATAATACATGTCTCTTTTATACACATTTCACTTATCCTGACCAGATCTTTGTTCTATTAGCTATACACCGTGATGTTTTCAGCTTACAACCTTTAAAATAAGGTATGCTATATAATGCAAAAAAATATTTTTACTTAGCTCGGATTAACGGGTTTATATAAAAAAATTACCTAAATAATTATAAATTTAAGTTGGTTATTTTTTATCACCTTTTTCGAAATAGTGCTCTGAAATACGATCGTATTGTAGCAATATTTAGCTGTTAAAAACCATGTGACAGACCAAAAAACGTTAATTTATTGTCATGATCCAAAAAGCTTATAATTTTGTTGGGTTCTACATAATATATATTCAAAGGCGACAGCAGACCAATACAAAAATTACGCATTTATTTCTCCAAGTCCGTTTCGATTTAAACAATCCTTAAAGCTTAAAGAAAAAAATAAATATAATTAATGTTTGGTTTCACAATTTTTTTAACAAATGGTTAAAAAAATTAGAAAGTAGCGGCGGAGAACTACGTGAAAACGAATGTATATTGGCCCGTAACAACGTTCTCCGACCACAACAAAGAAATTTTTATCTTTTGAAATAGTGACGCTCGTGACTAATCCAGCGCATAGTCCTCGCACTGATGCCCGGTTTCTGAAGTTCTCATTTAAATACCAGTCAACTATTGGTTCAATAAAGATATGAATTAGATAAACTTCGGTTAACTGTCACTGGGTTTCTGAATACGCAACGGACCATTCAATAACTATTCGATCAATAAGTAGTTGCAAAAGCTGCCACTAGATGGGTCTGTTGAAGTTTGAGAGTTTAAAATGTATTTTGTTACTTTAATAAGTCATAAATAATAGGTTTATTTGAGTCAGTTTTCTGAGGTTAAAAAGAGATTTGTCATTTACGGAGTTTCAAAAAGGTACACAATTTCAGGAACCCGTAAGTGACAATGCATGTGAATATAATTAAAGAACGTTCATTTCCTTTAACTTAATTCACCATGGCAGCCATACATATATTATATTATAAACATGAACGCCTTCGAGATCGCTTAATAAAAGAAGATAATTCTCAATGTTGCCAAATGACATCGGGTTGGAAAGGGTACACACAGATGCGCTGCATTGCCTCCATTGAATGCCGTGTGCTTATTCCGCTTTGATAAAAGTAATGGTTATGCATAAATCAGGTCGGTACGGTGTCTGTTTGTTGTCTCTGAAGAATGTTCTGAAGGCGACGCGAGCACATATCTAAAGCCTTATTTATTTACAAATATTTGTTAACTTACCAAGAAAATTCTGAACGAGAGCCTGTTATTTTTTTTGGCTTACACTGTAAGGAAAATTAAATGTATATGTATGGTCTGCAGGAACTTGGTACATGGATTTTTTCCCAGGTACCTTTGAGTAAAACCATAGAGGCGCGTTGTAACGATCAACACCTGAATCTAAATTTAAAAAAAACTCCATATAGTAATTAAACATAATAAAACAGAAATACAGGAATAGAAATCGCAGACACTTAAGATGCACAATAGTCAGAGTAACCATAAACTTTTATCTTTGTGTAACTGACTTATCCACCGAATAGGTATCTGGTATCATTTGCTAGACCTGTGCCTAGTGTTGGTTTTGAACTTGACCCTCAATGCTCAACGAATATCAATCATTAAAATAACTCTATGTTTGGAAAGTTGGGGATAGTTAAAAATGTTTCTGATAGGATTAAACATTTTGTGGTTCTGTTTTGTTAAATACATATGCACATATACAATAGAACTTCTCTAAGTCGAATCTCGTTTAGTCGAAAACCTTCAGAACTCGAAAAATGTTTTGTTCCCCATATAAATATCTATCTATGTATTGTCTATATATCGAATAGTACGCCATCAACTACTATGTTTTCATTAAATTATTTTGTTATTATCTCTAGCCTAAGGTTGTCTGGACGAGATCGTTAGAATAAGATCGAATAGAATCAAAGAGATATTTTTTTTTTTAACTGTACTTTATTAATGGTGTACAATAAGGAATATTTCAATAAAAAACAATTTGTAACAGCAAGATTATCAAAATGATTAATAAGTAGCTAACCACCTAACAGATGAATATTTTATGACTGGCTGTTTGTACAAAGTGTCTATTAAATGCATGTTTTTAAAGTCCCCGTTGTTTGTTTGTTGCCGTTATAAAAAATGTTAAGATGACGATCTACGTGACTTCATGGCCGTAACAATCGTAAGTAACGAGACGGAACATTTATTTATGCTAATACGAAAGAAATCTTCGCGAATACACACTCGCTTCCTGTATGTATGGCGTCTCCAACCCAGTAAGTCACCGCACTTCTTGATTTATACCCTTGTTATTTGCTTTCCGTAATGGATTTTTGATACACATCTACCTTATTTTTATACCATGGAGTACTAAGTGCCACCTTTTGTTGCCATGCTTGTATTTTGTGAAGTTACAGATTTAATATTGGTCTCTTTGATTTATTGAGTCAGTGAAAAGGACAGAGTTAGCAAAGAGGTGACATGTTTTTTACGGGTTAGGTTTTTATCCCTTTTAGATGTTCGTTTTGTTAGATTTACTCTTTCTAAGTTTAAGGTGCTTATTGCGATACAATTTATGTTTATTTTAGAACTTTGGTCTATGCCGACCTGTATATGTAAGTATATTTTACATACAACTACCTGTTAGCGGGGTTCTAGTTACGTATTGAAAATAACTGCATAATAACTTGATCTCTTATCATGTGTGTTGACTTGACTTGATGTGTTTTGTAAATGAGTTTCACAGATTCTGTGAACAGAAGTTAAAAACCAAAAAGAATGCATTCATTGTTCCTTTAAAGACATATTGAAAGACATTTTACTGATATTATAAATGCGCATATTTGTGTTTTTAAGAAGACAGGCATTTCCATCTGATTTCGTAATTACTGATGAAATGACATGACTAATGTCTTTAATTCCATCACAGCATTCATTTATAAGTTAACGGCGGGATACTCTGTTCCGATCTGATAGGTACGATGTTAATCGAAATTATAGTCGGATATTTAATTAAAGCACACGTGTCAAAAAAGTATGATTTTCTTTTGAAAATGGATGGAAAAAGGGTTATAAATTATGTTTATGTCTAAGTAATTTAAAACAAGGAACGTATGTTTATACCAATTAGGTCCTAAACAAGCATTTGGGCCGATGTGGATGCTTCCAAAGTTTTGTGAAATGGTAACCCAAAAAAGAAGATGCATTAAACCATCACAACCATGATGCAGAGAAAGCAAACGTAGTAATTAATCCCTGGTTTGGTAGTTTCTCTTTGAAATAATAAAGTTAAAACATTTTAGATGATACACCTGTTGTATATTTATTGAGTAGTAGGGTGGAACGGAATTTCAAGTTCTAATCTGGCGTCATTCGAGCAACGGATCAGTACGACCATCCTACAGAAAACTGCAAGCAATTTGTTCTCTTTGGTAACACCGATGCATGCGTCCTGATGCGCATTGCACCCACGGATTGTGGAGCGTCGGATTACGTGGAGTATACGCTGCTTTTATTTGTACTGCGTTTACCGTGCAGTACCGTACTTAACAATGTCTCTATCAAAAATTAAGCATAAAACTCTAAAACGTTTTAAATGTTAGCAAATGGAGAATATTAAGTAAGGTTTACGTTGTAATGACGATAAGATAGATAGATGGATATAATTTTTTGCACACCAAACATTACATCAAAAGTCAGTAGGATACAATAAAGCGTTACAGGGTTAAATTGGTTGGTCTTATCTGATCCCTTCAGGACAACCTTTGGATGGATTATATTGTATAGGTAGGGCAAACACAGAACTACTAAATAGACCAATGATATTTTACTGCTAAACAATTTCATTATTTACTAATTTGACAGAACAAAAGAAATACATTTTATAATTTAAAAAACCTTACCAAAAAACTATCACTATTGTTGTTTTAATGTTTATTTGCTGAATATTGATAATATGTATTCTCTCAGTATATGATTATTTATATTATTACTTCGGTATGTATGTATGTAAGATACATATGCGTACGATTTACATATATGTACATACATACAGACAAACAAGAATACTAGTAATGTGTGTGTAAATTTATGCATAAGGTGTACAATAAAGCATATGCTATTCTATTCCATTCCATTCCATTCTATTCTATTCTATTCTTAATACTTTGACTTGATTTATATACATATGTATCCAGTTAAGTATAGATAAAACAATTAAGGTTATTTAATAATAAATTTCCATATATATAAAATCCTTTGTCCTGACTAACGGATCAACGCACAGCCTAAACCGTAGGTCGTAGAGACGTGATATTTAGAGGACGAATTCCTTATACGACGTAGGCATCCGATAAGAAAGGATTTTTGAAAACTTCACTCACAAGAGTGTTAAAAAGGGGTGGCAATGTTTGTATGGGATCGCGTGTTTGCTTGGCCTGATTAATTACAATAGGGAGACAATGTTAAATGTCAAGTTGACAACAAAAGCCAATCGTGCGACAATAAAACGAAAATGTAATATATACAAGAGAACCAGTAATGTGTTTGTTATAAAAGTGGTTGGTTAAACATTTTTTTTCCTCACCGGGGCTAGCGGTGAAGTGGTATGTCGGAATAGAATCGACTAAATCCACACGGTGTTTACAGGTATTGCAAGAGACTCAGATATACTCTAGGAATGAAGACCCCGAGAACCGTGGCACACCAATGTGTGTGGGGGACCTTACCTCTTCTGTCAGAAAGGTGCACACGGAATACGTCACACCACTGTCTCAGGCCTGCTCTGCCCGGGTAACGGGCCGCATCGCAGATCAATCTGCGTTCTCCGGCACCTGAACGGCACGAGAGAGTACTTACTAGCCCTTCCTATTTTACGTGGATATCACTTTTTCACAAAACGAGGCAGCAGAATCCTAAACACTCTCACTTTAACTCCTTAATGACTATAAATGACTAAAACAATGGGTTTTCCCCAGTTAACTAACTTAATTTCATTGTAGAGTGCCCTAACCTACTAAAAGTAGTGAAATAAATAAATTTTAATAATGAATAAAATAAAATTTAAGGTGAAAATAGATAATAGGTTTTTGTTTTGCTTTTTAGCTATTTTTATTTTGAAATCTTTTTTTTTCTATCAAGCTTTATATCTTTAGCACGCAGTAACAAGTAGTTTTGATTGATTTTTTGTGCCTACACTCTACGATGTCTGATGTCGGCCACCACGCGGGCAAAAGCTAGTACACATACATATAAGCGGCGGTAGCGTAATGGCTAAGGTCAGACTGGCGATCAAGTGGTTGCGGGTACGAACCCCCACCCAGTGCACTACCGACGTGAACAGACTCATTTTTTTTTTCTGCATGTGGAAACCCACCGGGGTTTTCGAAACCCGTCCCGACCACCCGCGGCCACACTCAGGGCGGCATGAGGCGCTGGCAAGCGCACCTCCGCCGCCCGGTTCGCCGGCGGCGAATTAAGTCCGAGTGGAGGTTATCCTCCCGGACCCTTTCTGCTGCCTCCTTCTGCGAGATGACTTCCTCACAGAAGGTTGCGACCGCGGTAAAATTCCTGTCCTGTGTTACCGGCCATGGAGCGTATGACAGCCGGTAGCGACAGATCCTCTCCGATGACTGCAGTGAGGGCCCGACGCTGCGGCGCCCAACTGGGGCAAACCGCCAGCGTGTGCTGAGCCGAGTCCTCACTGCAGTCGCAGTAGTGACAGGCGGGGCTCAATTCCCTCCTAACGACCGAGTGCAGGTACTTCCCGAAGCAGCCGTGCCCGGAAAGAACCTGCGTCAGTCGGAAGGAAAGGGTCCTGTGCTGCCGCCCTGCCCCCTCGACGATGACCGGCTGGAGCGCCTCCACGGTGACAAAGCCAGCACATGGAGCCGGGACGACCAACGAGCTATGGTGGCTCGTGGCTCACGCCATTCGCGTACCTCTTCGGGCGGGGGCCGACTGCCACTTTCCGCCCGGAACGTGAACAGACTCCTCGCACAAGCGTTTAGCTTAGCTGCTTAGGGTTAACAAGAATACTAGTAATGTGTGACCCACGTTGCTAGAATCCGGTTTAAAAAAAAATAAATACAATATTATGTATTCATGTCATCGTCATCATTTCAGCCATAGAATGTCCACTGCTGAGCATAGGCCTCCCTCATTGATTTCCAAACCGGTTATTCATGTCATATATTTAAGAATAAATATTTACTATAGAGACGATAAGAAGTGGCTTGGCACGCCGAACGTCTGTTATAATTACTGTGATATACCATTTCGAGTAGGTCGTACTCCTCACGACGTAAGCTTTTAGTGCTCAAAGTGTACACAAAAATACGTACTAAGATTATACGATATTTTTCTGACATCAATTTCTGAATAAACCTTAGTAGTAGTAATAAATTATTTCATGGTATTTATGAGAAATTATGTCTTATATGAGAATAAAAAAAAACAATATTCGTTATTATTTTCACGTTTGTTATTATTTTTAATCGATTTCAAAAAATAAGGTTCTGTTTTCAATCTGTATGCATGATTGTATATGTACATGATTTAGATATAAAGAGTAATGGACCAATTTTCATGATTGTTTCACAAAAATCTGTGTATACATACACAGATTTTCAAAAAGGTTCAATAAATTTTAAATTTTTGGCTACCACACCACACTTTAAAAAAAGTAAATTTTTGGCTTACCTATTTTGAAATTTGTTATAAGATTATTTATGATTTCTTAATTGAAATAATAAAGTTTTATTAGCGAGTTCACCTTACTGGCTAATCCGGTATTGCCGGAGATAAGAATAGTCGTGACCCTAAAACTTCACAGTAAGCCGAATGTTACAGAAACTCATCTATGAGCAATAGAATTCGTATAAGCCCTAACGTTATGCATAAGGAATGAAAATGGTCGTCAAAGTTTATTCGACCCGCAACATTTGCGTACCGTAGGCGAGCGCAATTCACCCTTTTATATGTGAACTTGCCTCGTAAATTAAACGGTGAAACACCTCGAGCCTTCAAAGTAAATACACAATGATTTAGTAACGCCTAAATAAAACGAAGATGAGCTATTAAGTCGAGTGCGGTAAGTCTTTCGCGAAATAAGGTTTGTTTGATGTGTTTATGTGCTCTTTTTCCAGTGTAGTTTTATGAAAAATAGAGATTGCCTTTAATGTTGGTCTAGCCTAGCTATGTTTAATTTATGAGTCCTATAGCTAGGTAACCTTTCTTTTAGTCTCTTTACTGGCAAACACACACTGGTTAAAGACATGTCTAAAACTTTTGGGAAAATGTTATTATATTAATATTATTAATTATGTGAATACGGTTACAAAAAGGTTACACAGGTCCAGTATAAATGTTGGCCTGTCAGGGTACGGAATGTCAACGTATGGCAATTCAAGTTACATTGGCATTTAGTAGTTTGATTTAAGTCACAAATAGATCAATGAATTAAAACAAGACATTTAAATTTAACGAAATATGGTCAAACTTCGATCACCTTCTCTAGTAAAATTTAATTCTTTTATTAAAATAATGGTATGAGTCATGGGTGCAGACTTGACGGAACTGATATGTTTTTTGTACTAAAAAAGTACATAGCTTAGTAGGTACTATGCTTTTAGATACACTAATATTTGTAAGTGTATAATTGTGTTGTGTAATGTTTACATTACAGATTATTTAACATGCAACATGTTACATAATCTGTAGATAATGTAAATTTTCCAAATTAAAAAAAATATTTAATTTACCTTTTAGGTAAATTGGTTTACCGCTTACTTTTATTTAAATTTTCAGGATACCTTACGGCTAAAATACAGATTACAAACGAGTATAGTGTAAAAAGGCCAATTCCAAGATTTCGCATTCAAATTTAGATAATTGTAGTCAACAAAGTCAGTAGACAGTAGGTAAAGTATGAAGACAGTTAAGATAATGAAAAAAATAAGAATACACAAACAACAATTTATGGAGATAATAAATGAAAATTAGAAAGTGAGTGAAATCGTCGGTTATGTCATGTCGGACTTTATTCGACTAAACCACATCTAGTGACGGACATCTTGGGACACCAACACTTAGGTGGAAAATGAATTCTGCCAGATTACATTCTCTTTATCTGTCGCATTGCTCACGGTGAGAAAAGATAATGTATTCTGGCCAAGTCTCGCATTATTATGTATTTATACTTCTCTGCAAGTCTGTTTACCCATACCTTCACCCTAAATTATATTCTTTATACGTGTGTAATGTTTACATAACGTGCACGTAAAGTTGGGAGCATTTAAAACGGCGTTAAACCACAGTTACGCTAATGAGTCGACGCAGCGTGCGGTAGACTTGCAGTGTGTGACAGAATGCTGCACCTAAACTAAAGACTAAACTTTATACTAACATTTTGCTACTTTTAAAGTGTTAAAGTTTTAGTTCAATTTTAGTCGAGTAAATTATTATAGATATAAATATAATGTTTTCGCGGGGATGTAAAGTAGATCAGGTCACAAAAGGGTAATTTATATTTTTTTACGTATACGTTCGGGTATAACTTACAAAAAATTTTTTTTTTTTTTGCGTAAAGAACTCCCGCTTTAGGAATATTCCTGAGTCGCAGGGGGCTTCACAAACATTCAAACATTGACTACTAAATTTCTTTATGAAACGGTAGGTAGTTTTCAATTTAATATTCACAACCGGATAATTACCGATAAACAAACATAAAGAAACCTGCTCTTTTTAAGTCTCGTAAAACAAAATAGATACTATCACACAAACACTTTAAAATATCGATAATAAATCACGGTTCAAGAAACTTAATGTTGAAGTGGACTCTATAATTCTATTCTGACAAATGGCTTAAGGTTGAAATCGTGTAAACAATCAAATTAATCACTAGACCTAAACATTCCTAAGAGACACATTACGGATGAAATATCACACAGATAGCTGATGTTCAAATCCCTCCTTTCTCTCTAGGGCATGTCTATGACGACAATTTGAACACTTCAATCTGTTTTCAATGCAAAAAGTATGGTTTTGAATACAGCTGACATTAACAGATTCATATGATATATATGTGCTTTTGTTTTACTAGTCACTGAAACAAAATAAAAAAATAGATCAGACAAGGAACTCCTTGCCTTAATTGTAGATGTTTACTAAATAATGTCAGCTGCAAATTAACAATATTCCTATTGACGGACGAAGCTAAGCCGAAATCATTCTTAAGTAACTTTTAACGATTACTGCTGGCACATATTAAGTCAAAAGGGTTAGACGGGGCGTAATGAGTCCGTGATTTCGTCACAATATACTAGTAATTGAGACTTTCTAAAGTGGGCATTTCTAGGGCTTGAAGTTGGTCAATAATATTGAACACTGGCTTTCGCCTACGGCGTCGCTCGCGTAACAGTTATTTTTCTATCAATCGGGAACAATTCATTTCTGAATGAAAGGTACCCTATGTCCTCTTCTGTGATTTCCGTTTCACAATGCTCGGTTCAGTAGTTAAGGCGTGAAAGCGTAATAAACAAACAATCACACTCACTTTTGCATTTGTAATATTAGTTAGGATAATAGTAGCACTAGCATTTTTGAAGTGAAAACTTCTTAAGGCACGTTTGTGCACTTTTGCTATGGGGAAAATGCACTGAACTCTTGACCGTCACCCTAATAATACATATATAGATCCACTAGAGGGCGCTAATCTAAACATTGAGTTCTGTCCGCTCCTTATTAATTAATGTCACCAACCTGCTAATGTGACGTTTTAAGTTTGTCGTTTCGTTTAAGTTTTCACTTCTGTCGCCAGTCCCATGACTACCTATTTTTTATTTTATATACAGACGTTGACCAACTAACGCATTGCCGATAGAGAGGACTTCTGGGAGAACCCTCTTCCGTTCGTAGATAAGTTTACTGGACCAATCAGTCTATGAAGACGAGACTACAATCCATTTATTTTGGTTCATGATATGGAGGTGAGGGCCACTTTGATCATATAAATAAGCCTTCTCGGCGTTACAGCATTCCCCCACATAGCTGGTAATGTACTCAGGGAATTGCTATCATTACATACAATCAAAAATTTTCTTTACTTGCATCACTTGAGAGATTGCGCAAATATAGCCGGAACCATTATCGCAGGGTTGTGTACAGCGTCTAAATAAAAAACACTCTTCAGAAGATAAGGCAAGCGTTACCACTTTCGTGGCCAAGATGGCACCAGATAAGATTATTAGGTACGAGTATCTAAATCAATATAAACTTGAAATATACGTCGCGTCGCTGCGTCGTAGCAATTTTATCACCTTTCATAAACCGATTACTTCCAAATTTAAAACTTTGTAATAATCAAAAACATTAATTTAAGTTTCACGATTTGTCAGTTAGGTTAGATGTTAGGTTAAAAATAAAAAGTAGGTAATAACATATCTAAATGTATACTTAGGGTACACTGGAAGTTCTGCGCTCCTGGTCGCTCATAAATGTTGAATTTTGAATGTTATATTTTTTAAATATAAGAAACTCGGCTCTGTCTTGCGAATTTTCGATCAGGGTCACGTGTCCTGACGCGAGTTTAACATTTTTTACCCATCCCAAAAAATGCACAACGCGCTAAAGAAGTTTTCACTTCAAAAAAACTCGAGACCGTTCTAACAAAATATGAGAGCTAGGTTTGGCACTTGTTTTATGTCCGGCAAAATCACTAATATTAAACAATGAGAGACTTAAAGTATAATTTTGGATGGTTTTAGTATGCTAGATTACTTTGAATAATGTCATATAAAATACAGTTTGTTTGGTTAGGACTACAGAAACACTGATGTAGGTAAATTACTCTCTCTTGACATTAATATTAATCAAGTGAACACCGAAGACACCCGGATACTAGAACATTAGTCCCGCTTAATTAAAGAGCCAGCAGTCAAACGCACAATATAAATAACGATAATAAGGCATCGTTTCTCGGGAAATTAGGATTATCACTCGTGGGCTTGTGACCTGGCAAGAAATAAAAAAAATATATACGATCATTTTAGATCACCTTTCTCTTTCTCGTAATCGCAATAATGTACGTCAATATGTAAGAAATTGTGATTCTATTCTTGACATATTCTCAAGTTATTATTACTATTGCGGCTGTCTAAAATTGATTGATATTGATAACTTCGAGAAAATTGCTACCATGAAAAATGTAACTAGTTTAACGTTACGGTAACCTATATTTCAGGAGAAATAATTGTGTGATGATTATGATCATTTATTCTGTGTCGTGTGTGCGTGTAATTTATCTATAATATGTATGTATTTTGAAATATGTTTATATAAGTATGTTTAATAGCAGTCTGGTTACCATAGTACAGACTCTGCCTAGTTTGGGATGAGACGGCTGTGTATGAGATGTGTCAAGTTGTCATTATTATTTAGGAATTGCTTAGATACGTATTTGTTGTTATCTCTAAAAAAGAGGTAGTTAGCTTGTTAACTAAAAGGAGAGTTTATAGTCTTGAATATTGTGTGTTTAGGACGAATTTGTATATCAGTAAATATTATCCAACTCTCTAAGTTTGCTTTACTTGGACCCTGTTTCACAACTAGTAGGCAACTCAAATACCAAGTGTTCAATCGGGAGCTCTATTGAGAGGTACGGGAACAAGGTGGGCTAATTACCTATTAATTGGAGAGCTTACAAGTGTGCACTCAGTTACACGAGAGAGCTAGTGTGATGCTACGATAGTTGCGCTAATGGACCGTAGATACTTTAGTAAATCTTAAGGATTCACTCTAATGAGATCGTTTAAAGGTTGTAACGCCCAACAGGACACAATTGCTGCAAATTATATTAGTCATATTTAATATGTATTTGTGTAATGGCCCTGGCCACTAGGCTAGATGTAGCTGCAATACAAATTATATGGAAAACTCTTACTTAAAGATAAAATTAGCTAAAATTATATTACAGCTTAAACTTCAACCGTATCTCCTAGCAATGGCCTGATGTTGTACACACTTTATGAGTTTATAAAAAGAAAATTACGAGACGTTTTGAATCATAACATCTATCTGAGAATTGATCACTCGTCAAAAATTTTCAGAGTAATTAATTAGCCGTCGGTTGTAATGATCAGACGCATCATAGGGTTTCAGTCTATTGACTCTGACATATTCGCGTCGTTGTCGTGTCATTGGTTGGGTTCTTCCTCCAAGTTTCCACAAAAAAGATAAAAAAGGAAACACAGAACTAAAACGCCTGGAATATTAAATCTAAATAATATATCATATTAAAGTATATTACGTTACCGTTTCGAAGAATACCAACCACCACTTGATGTTATACTAAACCAAAGAAACATTATTATGCCCAAATATTTTTCTTTTTCTCGGACTCGAATTTTATAGATTGTCTTCGATTTCCGCTCAGTAGATATATATAGCACGTATAATATATTATATGTATGTGTATGTTTAGGTTTGCGTAGATATGGCCATTTGCTTTGGTCTGGGAATCTCTATTCAATGTATATATTTCTGCTAAAAAGTGTATCTAAACATATCATATTATAATTAATATGCGTTTTAGAATCTGCAGTACAAGCTATATTTAGTTTGGTTTAGCCCTGTGTAAGTTTGACAACGGAGTTGTACACTTTTATATTTTTAATTATTGTTCCCATGGACGTTTTATACGTCCATGGGAACAATAATTAAAAATATAGCCTAAGATTGTTCCTAAAATTATAAGCGGTACGGAATCGAAACATGACGAAATAAAAGTACTGTTGAAATCGTCACCGCAAAAATCGCTTTAAACTTATATCGCCACAAAAAATTGGCAACAGTCTTTGTGTATTCCTTATAGAAAAGTGTTAGACTCACATTCGTACTGAAAAATATGGAGTTCGGCTGGTAACAGTAGAGTATACGGCCGTTAATTTAAATATTATGTAGGCAATGTAAATAAGTACATGGTAACATTAAGCAGTAGTTTATAGTTGACTAAAGTGTACATAATGTTGTTTTTGTAGTTCCCGCCACATGAGTCTTGTTTTTTTTTGGAAATTGGTATGCATTGTGGTGCCGACATAGAGCGCGCGACGACAAACTAAATAGAATAAAACTGTAAGCGTATATTTTTAACTGTAATGGAGTTTTTACGTACCCACAAAGTACCTACCGTTAAAATAGAGTGCTTGCACAATACTGTTTAAAAAGATTTGCCGAGAAATCTATACCTACCAAACTATTAAAGTACTATTTTGTTAAATACTAGTAGTATCGTTACTAAATCTAAGTATTTCAATCAAGAAATAGACCAATAAATAGTAAAAAAAAAATGGCTTCAACAAGACATTTAAATGTTCAATATTAATCGCGCGCTAATACGCCGCTGTAGATAAATTTACTTAGAGGATGCACGTGATCCAACATGAGTCTAATCACTCCGCGACCGCTTTATACAGTGATTGCCATCGATCAGTAGTCCGCGCAATCTGCTACGGATGTAACGACAGCCATAGCCCATTGCGAGGTAGCGACTACATCATCCGAATAGGAAATTGAGGAGCCAACGGCGTTTTGCGTACGTACAGGATTGTATTTCCCATTCGAAGTAAGCCGTCTGTTATATCTGGTGTGTTTGTTTTATTCTCCCTAGTCTTGAAAGCTTCCAGCTTCTAGCGTCATTCTGGTTTGTATTGTAGAATTACTCTAAACTCGCTCAATTAACTTGAACGAAGAAAAAATGTAGATGGTGTATGATGCATGTAATCGAAGAAAACGCTCATGTACTGATAAAATTAATTACTCAAATATATGAAAGATTAATCATGTGCTTCAATATGCGTCTTTGCATGACGCGGATATTTATTTGCCGCTAGGTGTGATATGAAAACAAGCTTACCCACTGTAAAAACGAGAGTTTTTACAGTGGGTATGCTGGTAAAAACTCTCGTTTTTACAGTGGTGTCCAACAAATAACCAAACAAACTCTCGGCGAGGACTGAAAATTTAAATAATACAAAAAGCCAAAGTGTTTCACGTCTCATCTTAAAAATCTATTTAAAGATAATTCTTTTTGCTAGTCAACATTACATTTTGCATAGTATAACCGTCAACATTTTTTTTAGGGTTCCGAATATTTAATATGCCTGCTTGTCAAAATTTACTGAAAGGTATAAAAAAAAACAAGTTTACCTGTAGACACTGATGTGAGAAAATTACTGATGTATCGTCTAAATAAACAGGTAACTTCCTGATAGGAAATCACCATCCAAATCCAGTGTGATCTCCTATCAAGAAATTACAAATAAATTTTATGATGTGATATTGAATGCAGGAGGTTGTTATAAAACAACGTACGCACCTTTTTTAGGTTAAAATACAGTTATCTATGTATTTTGAGAAAATTAAAATTAGTTTTTTATTGAATCTTAAAAGACATTATAATGGGCCCTACTTATAATTTACGGTAGCCTAAAAAAAACTCCATACACTATGGTTGGGTACAGAACCCTCTCCGCTTAAGGACTTCCATTTAAAACGTTTTTTATGTAGTCACAAACATTTTGTGAACAAAATCTAAAATGATTTACCGTGAAATTATAACAAAATGGATCAGCAAATTTTGACACATAATTAGCAAGATTTATCAGTCTCACGTCTTATGTACAGTCTTTTCTAATATTAAATTTTAAGTTACTACAGTAGAGAGAATAGTGAAACATGTCTAATTTAAAACATTTTAGCTACTTTACAATTTGCCGTGGCGTGAAATTTAGTTAAAATTCCGGACTCAAGTTGAGCGAGCATTGGCGGGCACTTAATAAATGAACTTCCTTGTCTTTGCAATTCGTAGAAATTGAGAGCACGGCGCTAGCGTTAGTTTCCTGCTTTTCACTGGATAATTTTATAATGCAATATACGGTATTACCGTATGGGAGGATTCTAAAAAAATATGTCTTATGACGAAGATTACTCGGTAATTATTTTTGGTGAACTGTTATATTTCCTTAAGCAGGGAGGGCAATTTTATTAACATTTTAATGAAGACACAATATTTCATCGAGCTCAAAATTGTATCCTTATATTATGTAATAATTTCGTTGTTTATGAATAACTTTTAATAGATTGAAAACTGTGGTCTTACAAATGTTTTAAAATAAAAAAGTTACAAAAACTAATATTTTTAAACCATTCCATGTATCTAGATGATTTTCGAATTTCTTCTTTACTAATGCTAAAAGAATATTTGTTGATTCTTGGTGAACGGGAATTTTATTATACTATAGGTTCTGATTTACACGTAAGAGCCAAGATGTATGAAATTAATGACCATATTTTTGAATCCATCAATTTAGAAAATTTATTTTAAGTTAAGCACCTTCGTGCTCGTTACTAAGTGGTAATCGAGTAGGTTACCCCC
This sequence comes from Euplagia quadripunctaria, assembly GCA_963859945.1. Lineage (NCBI taxonomy): Eukaryota > Metazoa > Arthropoda > Insecta > Lepidoptera > Erebidae > Euplagia > Euplagia quadripunctaria. Next base: position 19,269,199 of record OY982562.1, on the reverse strand, counting down.
TTACAAAGTTAAGTAATACTAGCCAGGTTAGTCTAGGATGGGTGACCATTCTTAACACATTGAGACCTCTCCGTGCCTCGGAGAGCGCATTAAACCGTAGGTCCCGGGTGCCATACGAACATCTGTGGTATTCGTTAGGGATAGTTGGAACCCTAAAAATCCGACAACCTGGTCTAATTACAGAACTTCGATAACGCCTAGTACTTGGGTTGTGGAGGTCTGATGGCAGTCGCTTCACGTAAAATATCAAAGTTCGCCGTATCGTAGTTAGACTGAAAGCCGACCGCAACTTAGTTGGTAAAAGGCGCGGAGGATATTTTAAGTTAAGGTCCGTACTCTAAGTCTACGATCTTTCACTTTGACATTAATTAATTTTTTAATGTGACATATGAGTTTATTTAATAATTTTATTAATTTCAACTTAATACCTTCACACTTTCTTGAGAAAAAAGTTGTCTTGAAAGAGCTACCCTTTTCCTTTTCCAACATTTGAAACTAATAAACTGAATTCCACATTTGTGAAGCATATTCCAAATGGCTGCGGACAAGAATACAATAAAAGACGAAAGTTTTACATTCTTAGAATCCGCTGAGAAATTTTATATGAGACTAACTGCCTTTGAGGCCACGCGCCCTAGTTGCTCTTTGGTGTCAAAGATGTGTGATATGTCAAAGAGAAGTTGCAGTCAAAGTTAAACGCAGATTGCTGACAATTTTAATATTTATTAAAGCTACACCTACGGGTTTACTCTCGTAGGTATTTGGTATTTGCATTTGGCAACGCACGGTGTTTGGCATTTCAAATGCCATGATTTTGGGTCAACGGTAAGTCACTTATGGTTTTTGATTTAGGTACTTAGAAAAATATGCGATATAAATAAATAGCCAGTCGCTTTCCAGCACACATCAAATCAGTTACCTGCGTTTCTGCATTTTTCGGACATTTGTAGTAACTACTAATAATTAATCGTAATTTATTATATAAAGGGTATTTGACCAAAAAACTTGGTCAAAATTATTTTACCACATTTGCAAAAATGCAAATATACGTATAAGTAACCACTTATTAATTCATCTTATACGGAAAACAAAACAAAAATCATGCTGAAGAAGCCTCCCAAGAGTCATCGGACATTTCATCAATATCACTTTGACTTGTTGGATATGATGATGGCTCTGGTTCATGGTGACGTTATCTTCCCTAGGAAGCACCATTTCCAACGCTACTGGGGTAAAAGACTTGGACTTTTTGGTGCCTTTGGTCTAGTACTATGTAAGTTTGGATCAGAGGTCAAAAGCAAACGATTGATGACATCTATATTACACTGTTCAAGAATTTTTCGTAAAAACTGTCATAAATGCTCATAACAAGCCTCTGAACCTAACCCCTTATGTACGCCGCAGCATCGTAATAGTTAAAAAAGTACATGCATACACATACTGCCTGGCACTTGGTTTTATGCGTGCTTCGCTTATTTTCTCTTGGAAAAACTAGTAGGAGAATTCTCACTACCACTAATAATAAAAGCAATTGTCTTGTTCTATACACATATCCATAACTGGGAAATCTAACTTTTTTAGATTTTCTTGATTTGGTTAACTATGATATCTTTAAAAAAATACGTTCACATATTACTTAATTAACGACATAAAACAAAATTTATGAGAATCCAGGTAGAATACGTATGTGTAGAACTAACTAGACGGAATTTTCTTTTTACTTGTAATATGTGTGGAACGAGCCTAAAATATTTCTCTTGCCAACTTACACGTTGTAAACAAAAATAAGAGACGGTATATAAGTGCTAGGTAACATAAATCAAATTTCTGAATCTGAATAAAACTAGAACGTCGAAGCGACCAATTATATAATAACTAGCAGCGCCCCGCGGTTTCACCCGCGTAAGTCCCGATCCCGTGGAAATATCGGATAAAAAGTAGCCTATGCGTTAATCCAGGTCTCCAGCTATCTGCATACCAAGTTTCATCGCAATTGGTTCAGTGGTTTTTGCGTGAAAGAGTAACAAACATCCATCTATCCTCCATCCATCTAAACTTTCACATTTATAATATTAGTGGGATTACTGGGATTTATCCGTCGGTTTTATTTCAAATAGTAAATTATAGTTAAGAAAATTATTTTATTTAAATAAACATGCTTTAATAGTGATCCCAACGAAATAGTAGAAAATAGTGCCACTATCTACCTCCTGGCTCATCATCAGACCATCGTTCCAACTCCATCTGTTGGATGTGTTACGAGTCTCGGGAACTTGTCTTTTAAAAAAAATAAAAATGCGACAATAAGGTTGAGACAACCGTCTGGCTTGGATGTCGGGATGAGACTGGTGATGCGTGGATGGGTCGCTAGGCTATTGTTGGAGAAATGCTGAGTGTGCAGGGTAGAAGTGTAGGGTGTGCAAGAAAGCTTGCATAAGGTGTCTCTAACAGATCGTTAAAACGAATCATATGAGCCGAAGTTTGAGGGGTTACTAGTAGCTACTGAAGAGTTCCATTAAGCACCTCCTGGCTCCATCATCATATCAACTCCAAGATGCGAAATTATAATCATGTTATCCGAACTACATATACATACAAAGTTTCATTTCAATACGAAAATTATAATTAGAAGTAGGTTAAAATTTACTTCCAAGATTTGCTTGTATAGGTAGTATAGGTAGTAAGCTTTCGGATCGGAGAAGAGGGTTGTGGCCTCCGATAACCTCACTCACTCGGCGAAAAGCCATGCAAGAATTGCTTCACTGTCTTCACTCCGGTCGAGCCGGCCCGTACGTGCCGCAGCTTAAGACTTCAGATGCTCCGCCAATTAAGGCATAATCTTAATTGCCATAATATCTGAAGACTATCAAGTTGCTTTCAATCAAATCAATCATCAGGCTATCGCCGTCCACTGCTGGACGAAGGCCTTCTCTAAGGAGCGCCACTATCCCGGTCTTTGGCAGTCCGCAGGCAAGTTGCCTTCTATTTTCATAACTTAAGTATGAATGGCAATTAGTAACCTTGTAACCTACTACATTCATATATACATTTGAATAAAAACCGGAAGTAGTATTCATATTTATCAAGGACTAGCTCACCCGAAAGACGTTGTCCTGTCTTAACTATGAATATTGACTGACAGTAATGTCAAAAGCGCTAAGGTTAAATTAGAAAAGTTAATACGGTCGTTAAGTTTTCATAAAACAAAAAATAATGAATAAAATTAGTCTTACCTACATAGTACTTATAAGTTTTTTAATGAGCAGAATTTTAAAGCATTTAATTTTAATTAATATTGTTTACATTTTACTACAGTAGTTGAATGTCAATTCAAATAAGATTCTCTTTATTAACCGTAAAAACTATAGGTTCTGTAGAGACTTGTATGAAATACCAATTTGCCACGTCATACTTTCCTATCGTTAAATAATTTTCTTTTAATAAACGATTTTCAAATATTATATATATAATATACTTAATATTTTTAATGTCTTATCATATAGGTACAACAATAGTTTTCCTGAGGAATGTTAAATAAATGATTTATTTTAACCATATATATTGCTGCTTCGAAGAATAAAAATACATTTCAATTCGCTCACTTCGACCTATAGAAGGTGGGATGCGTACGAACAAACTTACAATGTAGAAAATGTCGCAGAAAACGTTCTGAAAGAACATTGTTTACACTATATCTTCGAGATAGGTTCCATCCCATTCAATGTTATGGTATTGCAACAAAATCTTTGCGGACCAAATTTCACCTTACCTCCGCTATTCCAAAAATGTATATTGACGAATACTCTGAACATTCTTGGGTAAAATTTATTTAGGTATACTGTTTGTATGTCCTACACATCGGGGTTACACACCAGGAACCGATACCTATGTTAGGTACAGAAAATTGAAAGAGTCTGGCAACGAAAATTATGTTTGACCTTTCTTTATACATGTTTATCTTACAAAAACGCTTCAGCGCTTATATAGGATGCCCAAACCCTTCTTTTGGGAGCTTCTTCATAGTATCTTTATATTGTTGTAAGCGCAATGTAGGCATAAAAGACGTAGTAATTTGGTAGTAAACTTTAAAAATGATTTAGAGGGTTTTTGAAAACATTTAAAATTCATTTTCTTTATGTTCTAAGATTGTGTAGACAAAAAATATGTTCATTTAAAGAGTTTATTTTAGAAAAAATATGGATCATTGTTGATTTTACAGCGATAACAACCTATTTTATGACGCATGCATGTAAATAGTCCGTATATCTTTTTTTAATTTAGTTTGAATAACCTTATTGAGATCAAATAACTTGAATGTGTATTATTCTTGAAATATTTTTTTATTATAATAAGTAATAGTAATTGTTTTAAAAGTAAACACACATTTGTAGGGAATAGAATGGTCGTTTTATAGACAAAAATAACATTCATCCTATTCACAGGACTATTGTCGGGAAAATGCTTTGACCTTTTTCGTGTCCCAGTACCGTCTGTATAAATTCGTAAATTTAAAATAATATTTAGTAGTTGTATATTGAGATTTTTTTTCTGCATATATATTTTAAACATACTTAGTATAATATTATTATATTGAGCTCTTACTACACTAAAATCAATTCCAACCCGTTGTAAATAATTCCATGTATTTTTGAGGTGAAATGAGTACACAAATATCTTAAGACATTTTATTACGTTGTTCATCTTTGGTGCCTTGGTATCATTTCGTGTACTGTTAGTAGTAAAAAGTTATATAAATTGTTAAACTATAATTTCTATTCATTCATTCTATACTAAATTTTTATAGCTAACAAATACGTCCAGAATTAAATTATATCAAAACTTAACTATGAATTTACAACACAACATAATAATATGCCAACATTATTTGTTACCCAACGTAGGTTTTATAAACAATTTCTTTAAAAATAACACTACAACATAAAAGCAATTTAGTGCTAAGCTATAAACAATATATTATCGTGTAATGCCTTGCTAACGGTAGGTAGCATTGGCTGTCAAGGCGTGTATCGAGGATAAACTATCGTCGATTCGTGCATACAGTGGCATTCACCATTACTAAGCGTGACAGTACTTGATTAATTGTCTGAGCTTCCTTACATAGTTCCACATAATTAATAGTTTGTAGTATGTTACGAGTATTTCACAATTTTATATTAATCGTGATCATAGACAGGCGATCAATGGCAGTATCTTATATGAACATTGCTGACAGACAGTGCTTAGCCTAAACCAGTCAGAGTAGAAGCGTGATATTTTGACAGGAGTTTTTAATATAATACAGGTAATATACAAGAAGTAAGAAGAGATTTTATTTTTGTGTGCTATGCTTGCTGTTATAAGAAGTACGAATACGTCTTTATAAATAAAAAATCGAACCATTCAAGCCATAAAGTTAGAAAACTAAGTTCATGATTCAAGCATGTATATAAAATAGTTTTTCGGTCATTGACAGCAATGTCATGACATTTGACAGGTTGGCAGATAAAATTACTATCTTATACAAATAAGTCTGCAGATAATATTAAAACATTAAGTCTAGAGATAACATTAAGGTCAATGCTCTGTTAAATAACGTTATAATCATCACAAAGTTCCATTCACATATTAACTTCCTCTTAATATGACAGTTGGATAATTTTTCAATATGAAGAAATATCAGTATTCTAACACACATGGTGGCAAAAAGGAGATGATCAGTGACGGCAAGCTATCAATTTCAGTAAATCGGATGACAGAAGACATCGAATAGCTTTTGTAGTAGAATGTAAAAGATGTGTCTACTGATAATTATGTTTTGTAATATTCTTTGTACGTTACACACCAATAAAGATAAGATGTCTGTTCGATTCTGACATACAGCATAGTATATATTCAGCGTTACACCTCGTAAACTAGGTCCCGTGAGGGTTTCCATACTTCATAAAATGTGGATCATGTGTTTGTTTGCCACTTTGGTTGAATAAAAAACGACGAACTTTAGCTCTACATTAAAAAAAAACTTTTTTACCGTAAGAGAGTTCATTCCTTTTTATAAATTTTGCTGGCTTGTATTAAAAATCAATGTTTTTCTTGTACATTCCATAGAGAACAGATCAGAAATTCTTGTGCATAGGATTATGTATTTAAATACACAAAACACAACACATCTTTATAAAAATAGATAAAACCCCTCGTCTTTTAATTTGTGGCTGTTTCTGGCTACCTGTACCTTTTCCCTTTGCGACCACATTTTAAAAGCCTGCCAGCCTGTTATGATTTTTTATATTGAAAATCGAACATTGCGTGACTCACAAGCGGCAGTAGCGTAATGGCTAAGGCGTCGGACTTGCGGTCAAGTGGTTGCGGTTTCAAACCCCACCCAGTACTCTACCATCGTAAACACAACATTTAGCTTAGCTGGATGAAAAATACCTGAATCTGAAAGTTCTACAAACTTTCAGATTAAAATTTTCCTTTCGATTTCGATTCCCACCCAGTACAAATGAGTGTGTAATGAGCACGATCATTTGTTCTATGTCTACGTGTAACTTGTATGTATGAATATAATTAGATATAAGTAAATGTTTATCGGCATTACCAGTTTGGGATCAGACGGCCGTGTGTAATGTGAATGTGTCTCAAGTTATTATTATTATAAAAAAAAAAACACAATAGCAGGCAAACAATAGGAACCTGGTAATTTCCTAATGTTTTTATCTAAACGGCATATTTAATACGGTTAGGACCAAAACAAATTGAAAAAGTTGGAAATTATAATTTGGTTCCGAGCTTATGTTTTCAACTTTACATAAAGTAAATTATGGCTGAAGCGTAATGGAATAAAAATTGAAAATTAATCTAGATAGCATACCTTCCAACATGAACACAGATAGCGAATTTTCCTAAAAACATCCCAAAATACTTTATTTATTGTATCAATAAAGTTGTCACGAAACCATCAGGGCGACATAAAATAAAAACGTGCAAATAATACGGTATCGTTGTTCTATATGCCGATATAAAAGAATAGGTTACAGTAGTATTGTCGCAGCTCTTTTTATTTTCGATAAATCTTACCGCCAGTTAACTGTGTAGCACTGCTATGTATAAAATGACGAACGTGAGCACGTTCTCACTTATGTTTTAGTGTTAGGATTTTATGTGTATTGTGAACGTATTGGTAACACGACCAACTGTGGTTTATACATCAGTTTTCTGGAAAGAAGGCAACGAGTTACGGTTTAGTCATTTTTATTTTTACTACATCATTTTAGATGCTTAACGGATTTTTTAAACTGGTCCTGGGTTTACTGTTTGTCAAACATATCTGTAATCTCAGATTTCTCTAATCGCTTCAGTAATTTTATTAAATTATAATTTTTTGCGTACTTAAAATACTGAACACATTAATAGAACTTCCTCCTCTTTTGGGTAAGTGTGAATATGTTTTTAACGGCTTCTTTTATTAAATTGTATAGCCGCTTAGCTACCTTACCTAATTAATTCTACCTTTTTTGTAGCCTATCTTACTCAACTTAAGGTACAACGGCCTTACATACGTATGAACCTAACTATATACAGGGTGTATTTGACGGTGGAAAACTTACTTAAATCACTGAAATGGCATGACTCAAGCATACAGTTACAAAAATAATTTTTGAAAAAAATATTTCCGAAACATCCAACTGCTGCCCAACTTTAATTGCCCATCACATCTCTCATCCCGAGCTTCCCAACTTTGCACCATCAAACTCCATCGTTGAGCCATGAATTAAAACGTCTTCACTTTTGCCTGGACTTCAAAGTTTTTTTGTTTGAAAAAATATGTGTTATGTATTGGAGTCCAAATAATCTTGTGCGAAAAAACGTAACGGCTCTGCCTAGTTTGGGATCAGTTCAGCCGTGTGTGAGATGTGTGAAGTTATTATATTATTAACTGATCTTCGATGGTGCCCGATGAACGGTCAACAAAGAAGTATTGCTCGGATAGTTCAGTAAATTGTCTGGTTGGTTATGGATCTGGATCTTTGATTATATATGTCTAGATACCGTGTCACATTGGGACAAGTGTCATAAATACGGCTCCTCTATGTTATACTCCTAAACTTAGTAGTAATAGACGAACAGTCTTCTCATTTTCGCGAGACTGAAATTGAAATGTTTCTGTGTGTGAGTTTTACAGAAGTGTGACTGACTTTTAGTGTCGGAACATTGACGTCTCCGCAATATCGATATAAAAAAACGGCAATATTTATTATGGATTGGTAGTATTTTGTATATTTTGTTACTATGAGTTGTTGTGCTTTTGTTTGTAATTTTTTAATGACGGAAATGAAGAAAGTACAATAGAATAATAATTGAAATAATTTTCATCCTAATATTTTTTAAATATTTTCTAGCGTTTATTGCCAGGTTTAATGTTGATTAAGTACGTAAAGTAAGCTCACGATGTACTGTCTCTAGTACAGACAAAATTCCGCCATTTGCTGCTCTTACACACTCAGGCTTCGACTACTATCATCAAACATTTTATGCAAGTAAATCCGTTTCGGGGACTTCATAACTGACCTCATTAAAACTGACATTTAAAACTATTTTGAATGAATAAAAAAGGTTTGCTACAAAAGGGATATAATGTCACATTGAAAGGCAGTGGGGGCATATAATAAATAAAACATAAAACCAATTATAGGTATTTTTGAATTGTCAGGAGTAGGAGTGAGTCAGTATTAAATGCTAGAAGGATACTCGATACTCTCTTTTAACATGTTTTTTTTTACAATTTTATGGTTATATTGCTTATATGTGAAAAATATTGGTAAGATAAAAACACTCCCGCTAATGAATACTCTAGGTAGTGTTTCGGTTTTAATTTATCTTTGCAATAACTTAATATCAATTCGCCTCCCGGCAAAAAAAGTGTCATCATACAAAAATAGCTAATTCCAGAAAACTTTTATGGCTGTGAAATGAACAAAACAGCTCAATGAAAAAGGGAACAAACCTGTCTATAGTTGTGGGTTTTTGTGTTTTTTTAATACCTGGTGTACAATAAAGAGTATTATTATAATTATAATATATATTGTATAAGATGAAGATGAACTGAAAACCTGCCCCTTTTTTTGAAGTCGGTTAAAAATTATGAAGTTGTGAAATGACCGCAGGTTGATAGTTCTTTTATGCGACATAAAGTATATCGACATATCGATAGATTGTGTTTTGCTTTTAGTTTCAATCATTGTGCCAAAAGCGGTTATATTCACGTATACAATATTTTTTATCTAACACATAATTTTTAAAAATATTACAATATCCTAAAAATAGACTATTCCCTGCATATGTTAAGTGTAATACAAAATAATTTTGTGGATATATTCTACGAAAATAAACACTTTGAAAGTAGTATTGAACTTTTCGTATTTAGCTTTAAAACGTTTCTTTCTTTGGTTTTTTCTTGTATGTTACACCACAATCTAACAGATAATACGGCACTATTATTATTTTTTATATTTACCTGTTAAAATATAGAAAGATTATAACGAAAACACCAAAATTAAAACGGGATTTTTTTTGACTCGAGACTATTTTGGGCTAAATGTTTCAAAACCCGTCTTACTGTCAAGTTTATTTTGTCTCTTTCTCACACCTAGGTTTCTGTATAAGGCTAAGTATCTCACTCGCACACTATGTTCGTCTATTACGTTAGTATATTAAGTTTATGGTTATACTAGTATGCGTAAAGGCTTTGTTTTACACTGGCACCCATTATGTGAAGTGTTTCTAACAGGGCAGTCATGTTAAGAAATTTTGCTATTGAAATTGGGAAATTTGAGATTGAATTAGGCAAATTTATTTACAATATATCCATCTTTTATTTTTCTCTATTTTTCGTTGTTCATAATTTAAAGCACCAATTAGATTTACAAAACAAGTTTTTACGAAAATAATCACAACAAATACACGTCCACGTGTTTGGTTTCCACTAAGACTTATTCCTACTCACTTACTACCCCTACACTTACTATCCCTATCCATCGATCCGCGAGTATTATATCTCTGGGAAACCTATAAACAGTAAAATAATTTTAGGATATTCATAAAATAATTCTGACGAACACTTATAAAACATATATTTGTCGTAAGTACCATCCCTTACAAAAATTTAAACTTTTTGCTTAAATAGCAATGGGGGATTATATCTAATTATAATGGCAACACTGACTAAAATAGTGGCTTCTCTGTCATCTATTAAATCATAATTATTAAAAAATATTTATTAATTTTATAGAGATTGAATCACATTATTAACCGGTGGAATGTAATGTATTATCTTAGTTTTCTCCTATTTTGCTGAATATTTTTTAAAATATTTGAAAGCACAAGACGCCATTTTTGATTAAGGTAGCGGCAATACAAATACGTATTTACGTACTACACCTGTCAAACGTACTGAGAGTATAAGAAATATATTTATACTGATTCAAATTGGTGCCACTTTGTGATGACAGACCGGGCATTTAGACATATATATAATCAAAGAGTATGACATCAATTGTTTCATATTCGTTCACCCCTGAAAACGTCCGCGTTGCTGCGACTCTTAAATAAGCATCAATAGAATTATCTGTTGTCGGACACGTGGAAGCAAATAAAATATGTAAACTAACTAAAAATAAATATTAGATTTTTTACGAGAAAAATAGTTTTACAGTATTTTTTGGGGAAATGACACTCATAAACTAAAATATATAATATAACACTCACAGCCAAAACATCACCGTAGCAACTTCACGGAGCGGCGAATCTACCCGCCCGCCCGCACCGTCTATATGCAACCTGCGTGCATAGTGTTTGTATACTCTTTGCCTGCGTGCTACTATCAGCGACCGTTCAGTGCATCCACGATTTGCCCGAACGGCGGTCGCTTCGGGCAAATCGTGGATGCCTAAAACAAATATAAAATATCGTTGTGTTCTTTCTTTTTTATTAATAATGTATAATTGAGTTGAGATATAAATCAATATGAAATGTAACTTGTTAAATTGTAATGAAATTATACATTTAAATTAATTATAAAATTATTTATATGAAATGAAATTGATTTATTATTCATTTATTTATACTACTTTTAATAACGTTAACTAAAATCATAACACTCGCACACAATCTGGTTTCATCAAATGTTACAATTAAAAGACAATAAAAAAGGTGTGTCAGCTCCGACCCACGACTGGAGTTTACAATTTACTGGAGTCTCTCTTTCCCTTCCTAGCGAGAGACCCCCCTGGAGAGAGGGATCTCTCTCTCTCTCTTTCTCTATATATACCTATATATATCTCTCTCTCATCATTTGTAGACGATGTACAGTATATATTCTATATACAGGGTGTAAGTGACACCGTACCGAATCCTGAAATAGTGTATTCAGACCATCATTCTAAGTGGAAAATGATTGGAAATTTCTGCCGGAAAATTCACATTTTTTTTTTCATTTGTTTGCTTTAAAGTGATATTACAATGAGTAAACAGAACATTTTTTTGAAAAAAAAAGTACTTAATAAAAAAATAACTTTGCGGTTTTTGAAACTATACCCCTCATATATAACATAATTATACACATATCTACTTACATGCGTCGAGAATAAGAAGTAAACTCCAATAAAGAACAAAAAGCACAACAAAGCGTTAAAGCGTTACGCTGCCCTACGAGCACTAAATTTTACTCTTCATATTTTTTTTTATATGAAAATCGATTCTTAGGAAGAACTCCAATAATGTTCTCATTTTACATAGCTCGCAAAATAAGCACGCTTAAGTGGCAATAGACTGGCCACGAATGCCGAAGGACTGATGGCCGTTGTAAGTAAATTGAACTTCTCTGTATAAGTTATTGATAAAATAATAATAAAATAAATATTTATCTCCTAGTTTTATCTGTCTACTTCACAGAAATCGAAATATTTTTACCTTGATTAATGTGAACTTCACTAATGAAACCAAAGAAGTTAAGTATCGGAGTACACATATAATCTTGACCGTGGGACTTGACCCACGACTCCCCATTTATTATGAAATAGGAAACTATGTGCACTAATGTGCAGACTTGTCTCTTGAGAAAGCTAATGAAATTATGAAGTGATATCAGTTGCAGACAATTTGTATTTGTATGCGTATTTCTACTATACAAGTTAATAAAAGAAAGTCGTAAGTCCAAACAAAGTTTTAATGTACTGCCTTGTGACTTTAACGTTCTAGTAATGAATCTTACCGTATATTAGTTTCAATAAAACCTTACAGTATAATTGAAACATTGTGTTAAATTTTTCGACCCAGGTTTTTCGTGAAATTCATTGTGTCTGGAAAAAAGTTTTTTTTTTTTTATGGTATAGGGGGCAAACGAGCAGACGGGTCACCTGATGGTAAATGACGACCGCCGCCCATGGGCACCTGCAACTCGAGAGTCACAAGGTTTTAGGAGTAGGAGAAGAGGGGGAGGGGGAGAAGAGTAGGAAGAGGGTGGAGAGGGGAAGGACGGAAATAAGGGAGAGGGAAGGGTTAGGGCCTCCGGTAACCTCACTCACGCGGCGAAATGCAATGCAAGCATTGCTTCACGGCCGGTGTTCTGTGAGGCCGTGGTAACGAGTGGAGTTGAGCCGGCCCAAACGTGGCGAAGCATGGCTCTCCCACATGAGTTCCAATAAATTTGTCTGTCAGTTTTCAAATCAAATAAATAAACCTTTACATACTTCTTTTTTTATTTAGCAGTGATATTGTCTACTTTAAATCAGATATTTGTTTCTTCTCATCTTGATGGGATTTTCAGATTTGTAGTCAACATTGAAACCTTGACCGTGCAACTATGATGCAGGCGTTATTTTACTAAAACGTCATAACTCGAAGTATACAGGATGTTACAGAAAGGTGTAGTCATATTTTAGGGTCGTATAGTAGATCCCGTGAATAATGTAAAGCGCTAACAGTTTTATGAAAATTCGTGATTTTTAATACAGAAATCTTATTTTGAAACTGAAAAATTAAACTTGAAAATTGTCCAGTTTATAAAGCTAATATTTCGTAAGAGAGAATAACTGTAGGTAATAAATAACTATAGTTTTATTCATGTCAGCCCATGTTGATGAAATGTCCAGATTTTTCTGAAAATATCTCCACAAATGAAAATTCATAATATTATGTTGTTTAGAAATGTGCACCTACATTAGGAAAAGCATTTTCCGAAGAAAACTTTTTTTAAAGTCCATTTTTCAGGGTGCCGTTCCTGAAAAGAAAAAAGGAACTCTTATAACATCACTTTGTTGTCCATTTGACCGTCTGTCAATTTGAAATTAATACCAAATACTTATGTCTGCCGTCTCTTAAAGTTGTAAAAAAATGAAGCTTCTAAGTCAACGCAATCAAAAGATACGGCCATTTAAGCTAGATGCAGGGTCTCATAGCACAAGTAAAGGAAAAAAATTATATTTTAGTACAATTGTAAGCCTAGTAATATTTCGAAGTAAAATGATTTTCTTCTTCTGTAGTGTTCCACATAATTTATTCTCTATTAGCAGCGCCCCGCGGTTTCACCCGCGAAAGTTCCGAGTCTGTAAAAATATCGGGATAAAAAGTAGCCTATGCGTTAATTCAGGTCTCCAGTTTTTTTTGCGTGAAAGAGTAACAAACATCCATCCATCCATCAAAACTTTCACATTTATAATATTAGTGGGATTAGTAGGATTAACTCATGAACACAATATACATATGTATTACATACTAGTTTTTACCCATGACTTCGCTTGCGTTAACGTCAATTTTGTCAAATAATTCTTAAGCCGACAACGCGTGTGCCAAATTTCAAGTAAGTACGTATAGTCGGACATGTTCATTGATCTTCATAGATTGAATTCGAATGAAATGGTATCACATTCACTAATAAATATTACATCGTATAGATACCGTTTTCGTACAATCTTTGAAAGGAATTGGGAGCTTAATGTCCTTACTTATTGCTTTCTTCGAATTGATCAATGTTATCGTTTATGATATCTGCAATTTACTTTTACAAAAATATTAGCTTATTCTGATGAGAACAAATATATGAATTGCTTATGAATTCCCCACTTCCATTCCTCAAAAGGCAAAAAAGGAACCCTTATGTATACTTTGTTGTCTGTCTGTCAACACAATCAAAAGATACGGCCATTTAAGCATTAGATTTAACTAATTAACCTAGAATCATAAAATTGGTTAAGAAGCAAGGTCTCACAGCAACAAGTAAAGGAAAAAAACCGTAAGCCGTTAATTTGTTGCTGTCACATAAAAAAAAAATGTTTTTTCAATTACAAACTTATATGTTGCGGTTGGAAAGTTGACTGTGTCGTACATCGATGTATGAGAGAGTATTTTTAGAACCGCAAAGTTAAGTCTGTCTTTCGGAAAAGATGGGCAAAAATCATACCTAAGGGTTCCCACCTTTTCTTTGGGAAAATATAGATTTTTTTAAACTTGCAAAAAAATATAGTATTTTTAGGAAATTCTGGAAAAAAATAGTACTTACACATTTATCATTCCTATCTTTTACCCAAAGCTTCTCCCGCGTTATTGTAGATTTTGTCAAAACGGACGGATCTAAAAGTTATTTTTCGCTTCCTCGGGTACAATTTTTTTCTGGATGGTATGTACCTTAAGTCCTTTTCTGTATCATTGACAACGTGTAACCAAAACTTCATGATTATTGGTTGAGTAGTTAGGGCGTGAAGTCGTTAGGTACAAACAGTTCCAGCGTGTTCCAGTTTCAGTGGTAAAATGGCGTCAGTTAAGTTAGCAATAAAAATATAGTAGTTAGCAATAAAAATATTTTTCGTCCTATATTATTTGTTCTATAATATATAGTACAATTGATCAAAATATAGTACGATACTATATATTTTAGGACAGGTGGCAACCCTAATCCTTAGAAGTTTGTTTGCTTACGGAAACCTCGGTGCGCGAGTCAGACTCGCACTTGTCCGGTTTTTTTTGGTTTATCAAATAACTATAATAACCACTTATATCGGGACTTATTTCTTGCATTACCAAATAACTATAATAACTACTTATATCGGTATGTATATCGTAAACAAACTATCTGTTTTTGATAACGATCGAGCTCGTAATTAAATTGGCACAGTGGGCATTCGATGAAGTCATAAATTGTTTTGTATCTGCGTCGATCTTAATTAATGGATACCCACCAAACTAGTTTGATATATAAGTAGGTACTTTGTCTACCAAATTTACCAATTCATTTTATGAATATTAAATAACTGCTGATTTTATACACCTATTTTATTAGGGTTTTGTCTGGGGAGGACCCGATAAATTTGTATACACAAAAACACATCATTTTATAGGTATTAAAGTTATTGAATAACTATAAGTTTGCAGCGTTGTAATAATATATGAGCAATTCGTTAACGCAAATATACTAAAATTGATTTGAGCTCGAATATTAAAAGGTTATTACAATATCAGCATTGGCATCTGAACTGAGACCTTTAAGTATTAATACTTGTAGTTGGTTAACTTCATGCAAAATGTCAAATGTATCAACACAGGGTTTTAATATTTCTACAGGATACATCAACGTTAAAAAGCCATGTCATATCAGCAGGTGTACAAATGTGAATGATGTGCTTTACTCTGTAGAGCACTTTGCAAAGGGTGAAGGTAGTTTTTTAACTATACAGCGTAGAAGTTTGAGCTACGCGAAAAACTTACAAAAACCACTTTCTGTTTATACTTATCACAATACAAAAGTCAGTTCATCTTAAAAGTGCGAGATTAAGGATTTATAGTCATTAGTTTCATTTGGCGATTCTTTTTAGTAGAAGTATTCTTTTTGTGCGGTACGGTGAATGACCTTAAACGTTCGGCGCCGTCAAGACCAGCTGATTGCATAAAATGTTTAAATATTGTTTGACCGTATGCGGTATTTATATTTTTTTTTGGTAAAATGTTCTGTTTACTCATTCTGATATCACTTTTAACAAAAAAAAAATAATTCAAATTCTGTAAAAAATTGATGAATATCCGGTAGAAAATTCCAATGATTTTCCACTCAGAATGATGGTCTGAATAGACTATTTCAGTATTCGGTAAGCTGTCTCTTACACTCTGTATACCTAGCTATATTTTATCATCGCGTATCCAAGATTAAGTAACATTACCATAGTACATGCACAGTACCGCACCTGTTACAGGATTATATCCAGATTTTGGTTCATTCACATCAACACTAATGGTATTCTCAGGTTATATAACAATTTGGCTTTATAATTTTGAAATTCTACCCAGCTTTCATGCATATTGAAATTTTAATATAAGATAGTCCATCAATGTAACGTAGGCGGCTAATATTGCAAAGAACAGCGGCTGAGGCAATACAATTCGCGTTAGTGCGAAATTTCACCGACCGTGGAGCATAATAAAGGCGGGGGACTACAAACGGGTGCATTTTACGTGGCTGAGAATTTTGACAATATGCTATTTTACGCGCAATAAGGTCTTTCGAACTAAGTCGATTTGGTAAGAAAAGTATAGATTTCTACGAAGTTTCGAAATGGACACCTGGGTGCGGTGGTGGTAGAATCAGAATATTTCGAATTAAAAGTCTTACGTCATTAAAATAAAACTGTCAGTCGTAGGACTGCACGTCAGAAGTGAAAACACATACACACATATATATACATATACACAGACACATCTATAAGTCATCATGACAATATATGTCATCTGTGCGTGACGGTCACGCGAGTTCAGTGCTTTTTTCCCCATACCAAAAGCGCCTAAAGAAGTTTTCACTTCAAAAATATACTCCATTTACATCCATCCTTCTTAGAGATGATTTTTCGGACGGAAAAGAGAGTCAATCAAATATTGATGCGAGGCCGAAATCAAGAGACAATTACCTCCTGCTTCGTACCTTCCCCAATTCATACCTATTTCAATTCTATCTTCATTATTGCAAAAAGTTAGTAATTTTGCAAGAATAATGCTAGACAATAGAATTATTACTAATAACTACATTATAATTACTGGTAATTATTTGACAGTATCCCTGGGAATGGGTTACGTTATTAGTAATGTTCGCAAAACTTCCACAAGATGGTCGGTCTCTCCATATCAGATGGCTTCTGGTTTAAGTCTGACTATTTACAAATGCTTTCTCTTTATATTAAAAAATAACTCCTATATTAAAAAGAAGCTTCTGCTCTAGCAGTGGTTTATTAACGTTAAAAAGTTCCGTTTTTAAAAACTAAATTATTTAAGTTATTGGTGTCAATTCTGTTGTATTCCTCTCTTGACTATAATTGACTAAATGTTCTTCATACAAAATGTAAACCTTGTACACTTTGAAACAAGGTTTATTTCAAATTTAAACAAGTAGGTAACATATGTCGCTATCGAAATAAGCAATTTATTTGTCGACTAAAGTCTGACACGCTTAAATAAACTTTAATACCACGTAGCGAGAGCCGCTATCCGTTGAATGCCATCTCTTTTGCTCCGTGTTTTTAGTAAGCGTCTTTGTAGGTGTCGATTAAAATAACGTCATCTTAGTTCGTTTTGAACAAATTTTTATACGGCAATTATACGGCATTTGAATAAATTGGGACTCTCGCTGCGCGGAAATAAAGTTGAGTATAGTTGAGTTGAGTTTTAGTGAAATTTAGTGGCGCTGAGAAATAGATGCCAATAAGATATACAATAGATGTCATATGAAGAAATTAAGTCAGGTTTTAGTTTAGTCGAGTGTACAATAGAATCGGGACCATTATCTGAATTCTACTTCAGGCAAAAAGAAACAACCATGAACATCTACTTATATTTTTCAAATGCAACTACATGTATATAAGTAAGCATATAATTTTTAGACTTAATAATATATTAGACAAGAATGTTTTGTTATACATATTAGCATTCTGCGCGAGTATTCTATAACTAGATCTAATAGAATACCCGCATGGAATGCACAGAATTCACCTCATTAACGCTCAAAGCAAACACATACCTACCCAGGTATTGGAGCTAGTTCATTATTGACAGGTAAACATTCACAACAGAATGAACAACTATTAGGCTAGTAGTAGTAGAGTATATTTTTCATTCTCGTTTATTGATACCCATATTTCTGTAATCTAAATACCAACACTACCACATATTGTAATCTTTATGGAGTTAACTCCTTAGGAGTCGATTTTCATAGAAGGCCAACATATGAAAATTTTATGAGTAGTGAAATTAATAAAAGCTTAACTCAAAAGCGTTACTTTTCTGTAAATTTGAAATCATGTATGTGTATAAAATATGTGTGTGTAAATTAAATTGTATTGTATTGTAAACTCCAGTCGTGCTTAGACTAAAGGATAGAGAGAGAGAGGGAGACAGAGAGAGAGGGAGAGACAGAGAGACGGAGAGACAGAGAGAAGGAGGGAGGGAGAGAGGGAGAGAGAGAGAGAGAGAGAGAGAGAGGGGGAGACGGAGAGACGGAGAGAGCGAGAGAGTAATCAGTTTTTCTTGCCAAAAATTATCAGGTTGCTTGGACTTTGATACATATGTGAACGATTTGATGACAAGCGATCACCTACACTATAAAACTCTCACTCTATAAATTTCATTATATTTGTAGATTTCTTACGTAGGTACTAGTGCTGATTGTTGCAGCAACTTTATTATTATGAGATCTGTCACAAGTGTTTTCGACCAGGTCATTTTGCTGGGCATTATGCATTTGCAGTAATAACTGGAAATGAAATGATTGTAAACTATCCAAACGCAAGAAACACACTCTCGTTCAATGAAAATGATATCAAAGCAAAGCCAGTATCAGACCCAGCGCTCACTTCTTTCCTTGCCTTCTCTAAGTTACAACGATCGCGCGACGTCTTCCCTGAATACATTCCAGAAAATTGAGCAATTGAGACAATACTTTTTGAAGCGTTGGAGCAATGAATCTCCTTGCTAGTTACAAAAACGAGTTACATGGAAGGCCGGTTTCGATGCTTTGAAGCTCAACACCATTGTGGTTCTAAATAAGGACAATTTAAAAAATTTGAAATGGATACTGAATAGCAGCGTAGCAATTTATTTGGGACTCGATGGCATCAACCGTGTTGCTGACGTCAAAACTGAAACTGGTGTTATGCAAAGACCTTTTTTAAAAATATGTTGCCTCCTGGAAGGAGATGGTTGAAAGGCAACCTTTCAACGCGTGGGGCATATTTAGACCCTGTCATAATGTCAATATAACACCGATGGTTAATTTTAAATTGCTCACGTTAATCGGTAAAAACAATAGGTAGTTCAGTATAGTTTCATATTAATTGCAATTCGGTGAAACCATGTGTTGAACAGGAACAGTCAGGTTTCAACAAGTTTTGTGGTTCAATATTGGAAACTGAAGGTTCTGAGAATGAAATGAATAATACTTTATATCAATAAAGCACCAGTGGTACTCGGTAATTTTACCCGCTTCAAATTTGGATGAGTACGAGTTTGGCTGAGGTACGTAAAGTCAGATGATGTCTTTGCGTACCTCAACAGCAGGTATACCTGATTGTTTATTCATACTCCTTTACTCCTATGACTCAGATTAGCATGCTTAAGAAACAAGCTCTTTAGCTGATATATAAATATATATATTAGTCTGTGTACCTATATAAAATCAATAAAAATAGGAGTTAAATTAAAGTGTGTGTTAAAAAAAAACCCTTGGCATTTATAAATAGATTAGTATCGTGTAGTCATTAATCATTAAGTCCTATATTCGGCTATTACTGTTTATCTGAGGAGTGCCGTCCCGTCCATCCGTGTCTATTCAAAGTTTTCCAAATGTCAATTTCAATGAACCGTGTAATCATAGGTTATTATTCTATTATTATACATCGATCGGCTCATTCATCGACAAAAGTTCCAATCACTGTCATTATGGTTATTCTTTTCACAACCTAATATAAAATTTGTAACTACCTGAACGATAGAGACAGAGTATTCTTAACTTAAATATACAAGGATTAGGTCACAAAATTACATGATTGTATGTTTCACTTCACATTAGCCATATTTATTGTGAGGTGAGGTGTTGTTTAAGCTAGCTTAAATATTTAACAATCATAAAAAAACTTTACGGACGTAATCAAATGAATACAATCAACGACATTACTCGATGTTGTTTAGAGGAAGGAAAGGATTCATATATACCAAATTTTTTGTTTTGCACATTGCACTATTATAACTAGAACAATTTACAAACGGGTTAAAAATAATTAACCCTAGTCTGAAATGCAGTAAGTACTCGATAAAAGCAAACCAACAATTTTCAATAATCGATTTTCGTTCAATAAAAGTCGGTAGGGGCACGCCGCACCCCGTTGTGAAGGAACAATGGTAGTACGCTTACCGCATCTCGAGCCGGGCATAGAAAGTATTGCAACACTCAGCTCGAAAGTGCGTCTTCTATTAGGTACCGCACAATTGAAATAATTGCTGCAGTCTCGAAGCTTCAACAGCTCCGCACAATATTACTAAGGTGCTATATAAGTTTTGTCGTACTTTGTGAAATATATTTTTTTTTCGAAATAGTATCCAGCTCCTAATCGCTCGAAAACTTACGCCCCTTAAGTTATTTTCTTAAATAGTTTAGGAAATAGTGCAAAGTCACACGCTACTCAGCACATTAGTCTTCAAGTGCGCTACCCAGAGTGAACAAAGTTTCCATTCTTTCAAATAGTCGTGAAGAATCGGATGAACAGTTGGTGCACTTAATTTGAGGGTTTCTTCAATCTGATATGTCACACACAGTGACAGTCTCAGTGTTCTTATCGGTAGTCCCTTAGACACTTATCGGTAGACGCCATTGAATTGCATAAACCATCGTTTTATGATCCTTAGAGATGGAGAAGTTAGTTATAACGAGAGAAGCCCGCCATTCTCAATTAGAAAATTCATTTAAAAATGAACAAACGATTCCTTGCCTTCAATTTTTTTTAATATTACTTAGAGTTTATGGATATGACTTCAAATCACAATATTATAATATCTAATTTGCATTTGACAAAACTTATGTAGCGCCCTGCGTATTTTAATGTGGTAAGTTTAGATTTACAAATAATTCGAAAAGGCCATCTCAGTTTTGGTTTCGTTGTCTGTTTTCACACAAATAGGTTTTTATTTAGGAACACGGATGAATAACGTAGTTTCTACAGTTAAGATAAATAATTTAACAGAGCTTAGGAAATAAGGTTTTAAAAGAGTTCTTGCAACTTTCATTTTAAGAATTTATTACCAAGTCGTTTTAATACAGCAATAATATTTTACTAAGTGTTTATGTAAAGTATACATGCCTGTATACACAGTGTAGCCGAAAAATAATGAATTTACTTAAAAAAAATGAACTACTTCGGATAATGCTTTTCCTGGTGTACATGTACAATTCTAAACAAACTATTATGATTTTGTTCTAGACCGTGCGGTGTGCGTCTAACCGAGGCCTTACATTGTACTTATGAACCTTACTGTATACAATATAATTCCTAGGTCCTTATTTAAATGATATACTCGTATGTGACTTTAGGGTCGGATGATAAATATACGTGTAATTTTATCATAAAAGTAATCAAATAAGCTTATGTCTCTTAATGAGGAGCTATTTGTTATGTTGTATTTATTTACATCATCGCGTATGTCTAATTTGTAAAGAAGAAAATTGGTTCCTCTGTGAAATATTAAATATATTTACTGTTTGCCTACATGTTACTGTCATTAAAAATATACTGCGTGTAATCACCGTCACGTGTGTTACGTTGTTTTTAACTGATATGATTTTTTTAACTGCATGAAATTTGTATGTACTGAAAAGATTAGGGATGGGTCAGGCTAACGATTGTGTGTTGATTTTTGAACGCGTTGTAACTGTTAGTTTTATTATGGTATACGGGAAAACGAACAGACGAGTCACTTTATGGGAAGTGACTACCACAGCCCATGGACACCTGCTACTCAAGAGTCACAAGCGCGTTGCCGGTTCTTGAGATAAGATAAGGATAATGATATAAGGTCTAATCCAGAAAAAAATACTGCTCTTGAGAGATACCTGAATTGATAGACAAAATAATAACAATAATATCACGTTTTTATCGGAGCTTAAACGGGCTCGATGTAGATTTATTAGCATCTGTGTCCTGATGGCTACGATTCAGTAACCACTTCGGAGAAACTGAAGGTTTTGTTTGTGCAAGTACTTGTTCTCGTCTTGCCAACGGCGAGTACTTGCATAGACATAACCAAGTGGCCAGGATAGTCCATAAGCAACTTGCTCTGAAATATAACCTTGTTGCTGTCGAGTTACCGTACTACAGGTATGTGCCCGACCCAGTTCTCGAAAATGGTCGTGCAACATTGTCGTGGGATCGACATGTGCAACATCACTAACAGGACTATTGTTGCCAATAAGCTTGATATAGTGTTGATAGATCAATTAGAGCGCCGAGCATTGATTGTTGACATCACCATTCCCCATAACCATAATCTCTTAAAGGCCGAAAAAGAAAAAGAAATAAAATATTTGGACTTAGCCCACGAGATTGTCGCCATGTGGGATGTGGATTCAGCAATCGTTGTGCCGATAGTCATTTTGGCCCATGGGTTAATTACTAAGAGCCTCGACCAACACTTTCACAGGCTCACGTTAGGCAGCTGAATTAAGAGCCTGATGCAGAAGGTAGTCCTCCTCGATGCGCCACGCATAGTGAGGAGGGAAACCTCCTGACAGGACTGAAAGAGACAGAAATGTCTCTGGAACCCTAACCACGGGTAGCTTGCTCCCTGTACCCGATAGCGGTGGGACACTATTTTTTATATTTTTAAATATACTTTTTTAATAATAAAAATCAACATATTTTCAGACTTAGGTCCATTTTGTTAGTAACAATTTTGTATTAAGACTAGTGAGAGTTTGGGCGGCCAGTGAAATAAAACAACCCAATAAGGGCACATTGCAATATATATTAACTCCAGCGAAGCCGCGGATAAAAGCTAGTTTAAAAATAAAGTGGTTGAGTACATCTGGTCTCCAATATAGAGGCTAGGAAAGTGTTTGAATGAAAGCCGAATAGGAATCGACAATCTTGTTTCTCCATTTAACTTATTTTAAAGAAAGAGATACAGCTATTGGAAGTGGTTTTGTGAAGGTGTACGGAGATTGTTAACTGAGTTTATAGTTGAACTATCGATTGTGACTGTGACTCAAAAGACAATCCAATTACAGGCAGATGTAGCGACGAAGCTCTATTAAGATTGCAATCGGAGATTCTCTAAATAAAACTAAAAAATGTTCTAATTGTGTCTTTATTGAATACTGGGTAGCAGGTATGTAATTATATTTTTTATTGACATAGTCATATTTAACCTATCATGTAGGACTTATAAGTCCTATTTATCTTATCATGCTTGTACACTTGATGAACTACAAGCTTTTTTTACAACTCCTGCGTTAGAGAATTTTTTCTCGTGTGGATTTGACAAACATTGTATACCTACATATAATTAACGAACTAAAACTAGGCTAGTACCTAGGCTCAGAAATATATGTAGTTGCGACGAAAATATAATTATTCCATATTCAAAATCTCTGCCAATTGTGTCCGTAAGTAGTATTCAAGAAAAATCTTTCACTTTAGGATACTTTGTAAGACGTTTAGGGATCGCTATAGGACAAATAATTTTCATTTATTAAACTTAAAAACGAAAAAGTTATAACACAGAGTAACTTATCGTAATAACGATAAAAATAATATTATGTGTTTAATATAAATGTGGCTAGTGACGTTTTGCAAGCCAGCTGGGCCATCATAATTTGACTTAAGCTGGTGTCAAAAGCTCCATACAACGATGATGACGCTGAACACCTTAATTATATTAGCTATCCAATCATCAAGAGTAACATTTACTTCTATTGTGTATCAACTTTAACTCAAATGTAGCGAAAGCAAAAATTGTTTTTGAGGAAAATCTGCAAAAATATGGGGCATAATAAGGTTCGTAATCAAAGAAAATTGTTTGGGGTATTTTTCTTGGTAATATAAAAATATTTCTTTTGGAACTTTTTCTTTGGACTTACAAAAGCAAAAGTACTGGTGATTAAATAGATATAATATGAAATTTTGGTAAGTCCTTTAACACAATGTTACATCTGTATTTAATAACCGTGGTTAGAAATTTGGACCTATAGCTTCTTTATTGGTTTTTAATTTGAAGTCGACAACCTAAGTAGTGACAGAAAGATATGAGACATGAAGCTTAGTAGAATAGGGGTTAATGAGGTCAGTGGTATACCTTTTCGAGTATTGTTTTAATAGTTAATAGGAATATGAGCCATAAATATAATCTTTACGCTTGTATATATAGGGAAGGACTACAACAGGGGGGAAATATTTAGCTCGATGATCAGATCAAAACTCGCTATTCAAATGACGCTCCTATTAAGTACTGCAGGTACATAGGATGGGAATGTCAATCATATTATTGGAGTTCGATTAACTGCCTACTTATTGCGTATACAGTTCTTACATAGTGATACTAAAAACTAACTCACCATACGTACAATGTCTTCAGATAACTTACCCGAGTCGGGTATTTCGCAGTACGGATATACGTAGGTCGCTATATACGTTTTGTCGTATGCAAATTAGATATCATATCGTATATTGTGATTTGAAGTCATATCCATAAACTTTAAGTGATATAAAAAAAATACAAATTTGGAGCCAAGGAATCGTTTGCCTTTGTTCGGTACTGGACAGATTGTTCGATTTTTAAATTAATTTTCTAAACGAAAATGGTGGGCTTCTTTTGTTATGACATTCGTGTAATTATTTTGTAAAACTTTAAGCTTGGCATAACTAAATAAAAATGTTTGGAGGAAATGAGTAGTGCACTGAGGGAAACTTGACCATCTCTAAGGACCATAAAACGGTGGTAGATATATTCAATTAAATAGCGGGAACTTTAACTTAGAAGATGATGCAAGGTCAGGTAAGCCAATAGAAGTAAATACCGATAAAATATTGAGACTGTAAGAAAATTATTGAACGAAGACCGACGTGTGACATCTCGATAGATCTTAAGTTAAGTAAAACAACTGTTCATCGGATTCTTCACCACCATTTGAAAGTATGGAACCCTTGTTCACTCTGGGTATGCCAACTGATGACTGATGCAGCACTGGAGCAGCGTGTCACTTCGTCTCGTGATATTATGTTGAAAAAATTTTAAGACTGGTGATGAATCTTGGCTGTATCATTTCGACACTCCTACTTCATCCCACAGTGAAGTGTGGGTGCAATGTGTTCAGCATCATCTGGTTTACAACGTACAAAGACCTGTATTTTTGCCAGTGGAGACAACTTCGAAAAAAAATCACGAAGTACACAATGGAGCGCCCTAGTGTTTTCTTGGTATGAAACAAAAGTACGTTCATGTTAGTTTTAAATAATATATACTTTAAAAAGTAAATGGCTTATGATAATAAAAGGTAAGCCGACATCGCTTAAGAACAGTTTGTCAAGCGTAAGTCACAATTAATTATTATGGATTTAGGAAATAAGCTCTTGCTGATGTTGTGTGTATTATCTGAAAATTTCAGTATTGAATACTCCTAGCAAAATGAAGACACAGTTATAAAAATATTAAATGTTATCATATCAATATCGTTTATTTGCATTGGGATCTAACACAAATCATAGAAAGTTTGTAAACCACTTCCTTAGTACTCCAAACCAAGAGTCAAAGTTAATGAAAGTCTAAAATATTGACGGGTAGTGTATTTTTTTCTTGTGTTACGTTGGCTAGTATTCCTATGTTGTTTAAGTCAACATATACGTACATGTATTTCTCCTCCTTGGGTCAATAAGTACGGTCGCTTGTAGCAACGTAAACAATTTATTACTTCCTATCATACTTTTATAACTTTTCACATGTGTACATATTTTTTATGTAAGGCTGGGATACGACTTAATATTCTTATATTAAAAGGCATAAATTGGATAAGTGTGTTATGTTACTCAACTTTCACATACCTGTTTCATTAGGTTGGCATTACTGTGTTTTTTTACAAAAAAAATCAAGACGGTGTTCCAAAAAGGTGTGGTCATAATGTACTATCGTAGAGTCTACTGACGATAAAGCTTATATTTTGTATGAGAGAGATAGCTGACATGTAGAAACCTATAGATATTTCACGCTAAGGATGTTGATGGAATGTCCAGATTTTTAAATCAATGAAATTGACATGAAAATTTAAGCATTTTCGGAAAAAAAAAATCTTCTAATAAAATTTTTTTTCAAGCCAAATCAACTATTTGTCGGCTAAACATAACGCTACTAAAATTTGGATACACCTTTCTATAACACCTGTATATTTCATTATTCGAAAGTATTGGCCCTTGATGTTGATGAACTTTTGCCATTTTAATGGAAGTTAATATATGCCTCTGCCATCGAAAGTCAATGAACTTTTTCAAAGCCTTTTACCACATCTTTTATAATTTTTCCCCTACAAAAATAGAACATAGTATGTACACCCAAGCAGCTTTAGAAACTTAATTTAGGTTTATGACATGGATTGTATACAAGATAACCTGACAAATGTAATTTCAATAACTTCTGGGGTCGTCTCAATTTGTGTTAAATGTCAATGTATGGGAAATAATATAAACCTGAATATTATTATTATTGGATGCCATTTCTGTGATCCACCAGTGCGATGGAAGTTTATCATACAGTCAGGCTTCTGTCACTCGATGTACTTGCGTGCGCTAAATACTTACCAGCCCGCGGACCTTGCAGCCGTCATGCGCCGAGTTGCCAAACGCTCCATCTTAATAAATTAGTAGAGATCTTTTATTACTATTTTATCGCAGATGGCCGTTCAATTAAAAAATAGTTTGTTTTAGAAATCATAAGGAGAATGACTTACCTACATATCTTGACACCGCGTAGTATTAAAAATTGGCAACTTTGTAGGCGAGGAACTAAAAAAAATTATGTACATGTATGTATAGTATAGTGAAAATGCCTGTGATTTATCTTTGGTGAAATAAGGTTTACCAAAATGGTTAAAATGGTAAGTTGCTGTAAGTAGTTGAAGAGACGAGAAACTTATTCTTTCAAACCTGAACCATGATATTCTCACATCGATAAATACCAACCTGTCAAATGTGAAATATAGATCGTAATCTAAAATCTGGAAAGGAATATAGAATAAAAAAATAAAACAGAAACAAATATAGAACCCCCAATAGTTTTGTGATTATACTTATAAGTAACTGATAATGTTAACTGTCTGCTACAGATCATTCATATTATTTCCTTCACTTGGTCTTTCCCCATTTATTATATATATCGGGTTGCCAAACGGGATACTATAATGATTCGCTATTTTGCTTCGTTGATGGCATCCGCCATTTCGTGCGTATATAATGACAACCAAAATAAATATAAAGTATACGTTATTCAATAATACTACTATTTCACTGAGTTATATGTAATAATCAAATAGAATTTAAATAAACAACTAAATATTACATGATTACAAAGAAATAAACAGATGTGGAGCCGATGAGTCTCTTGCCAGTTCAACTATAATATGTTTTAGTTTATGGTTCACGAAGAGTTAGATGGTTCAACTACCAGAGTCAGAGTCCGTCTTATTAAAATAACATCTTTCAACTTCATCCGGTGTTAGCCGCCCCAAAAATAAACGACTACAATCATAATATGAAAGTTTGCAATGCTAATTCAACCATAAACAAAATATTAAACACCATGTTCAGATTTCAGATTGAAAATAATGCTCGAGAACTGACTTATATGGTATCTAGTAGTGGGTCAATACTGGTACTTCATCAGTCCCGTGGATTGAGAATCGAATGAATGGTTGAACTTCAACCACCAAAGCTAAAGCTAAAGCAAAATGAAATTGTCTGGTAATTTTAAATTGTCAGTATGAAATATTTTCTCATGACAACGAAGTAAGTAGATAATTATGTAATTAGTTTTGGTGACGACGTTAACTACTAAGAAATTATGGTACATAACAGACATATATGTTGTTTTATTTTACTTAGAAGCATGCTTTATTTATAGATTCCGAGGATAGTACAAATTAGTATTTGTTATCAATGTCACAAAACGCCTGATGGACGGACTACAAAGTGATCTTAAAATTGTTAGGCACTGTTCCTGTTAAAGAACTTATAGTCAACTAGCTGTGCCCGCGACTTTGTCCGCGTGGAATAGTGTATTTATATCGAATCAACAGCCTAAAAAATAAGTTTCAAGCTTCTAGCTCTAAAAATGACGATACTTCCATACAACTTTTCAACCCCACCTTTCAACCCCTTAGACTCCTTTTTTCGCATTAAAAAGTAGCCTATGTCCTTTCTCAGGCTCTAGACTATCTGTGTATCAAATTTCATTTAAATCAGTTCAGTAGTTTTGGCGTGAAAAGGTGACAGACAGACAGACAAAGTTACTTTCGCATTCACATTATTAGGTTAGGTTAGTAAGGATATGCAGAAAATAGCAAGTTTAAGTTAAGTTTTCTATACAGAGAATTAATCTATAATCTAGATACTTAGACGCAAAGTGTATTATCATACATGACGTACTAGTCTCATTTAGTACAGAATCTCTCAAGCGCAATGGGAATATAGCTATGTGTGTCTCGACAGGAAAGCCAACAAACGGTGACGGGTACGGGGGAACAGTTTCATTTCCTTTCGCACATATTCACGAGGCGACGAACAATATCTCAGTAACAATGGCTTCGTAATTTGGACGAGATGGCGCCCGTGGGACAATACGTCAAGTGACTCATTATTGTGGAGAACAGCTTCGGGCAGAAAAATCATTCTTCTCGCCTCACGAACAATGTGTGATGTGTGCGTGTGAACCGAATAAACCTTACAATCTATACCTGCTCCGATCATAATGGGATTCAAAGAAAAAACTATCTTATTCCATGGACTTATGGTCTACAAAGATAGGACGATTTGTCTAAAGCGAAAATTCACTCTTATTCTATAGTATTGAGAGCATGCTCGAGACTTCCTTGTCCCATAAACCATTACCTGACAGGGCTGTATATCTCTAGAGGAACTGTTGTTAACCATTTCTGTTTGTTAAACTTTATTATTTTAGTATGCCTTATTTTTTGCCAAGTAATAAGCGGTTAGTGGTGACTATAACAGTCGTACATTCAAGTGCTAATAAGACAAATGTGCACCACAAATTACCTGTTCCTGTACAATATAGTTCATCTAAAGGTTGCCTGTAAGAGATTGCAGACTGCGATAAGTCCGCCAATTGCACTACTGTTTTTAATGTATTTCTTTTTCATGATTGTATCCTATTTATGGAGTGCAATGAAGAGTACCTATCTATCTAGAATGAGAGATTAGAGGGCTCGGACTTTCCAACAATAGCCAGTTCGAGATCCAGCACCAGGTATGCGACCCTGAATTTTTGTTTATGCTCCCCAATCCATCCGTATAAACGATATCCATTTCCTTCCCTTACCTTCTCTTCTAGCCTACCTTGCCTTACTTTTATATATACTCCCAATTTTTAACCCCCGACGCAAAAAAGGGGTGTTATTAGTGTGACGTGTCTTTTTTGTGTTTGTCTGTGTCATCGTAGCTCCCAAACTGATGAACCGATTTGTTTTTGTTCGAAAGCTGACTTGATCGAGAGTGTTCTTAGATATAATTCAACAAAAACCTGTTCAGTCGTTCGAAGATCATCAGCTCTTTTGTAATCGTTGATGGGATTTTTGAGCACCTATTAATTTTTTTTTATTTATGATTATCATAGCTTTAATTCACAAAGTTCTCGGTTCGCGGCAGGAGGGTTGCCCCCTATTACGTAAGTGGGAATTACGAATACTCGAGTACGAATTACTCCTGTGTGGCGGGCGACTTTACAAGCATACAAACAACGGACACAAAGAACACCCAGACTCGGGTGGGAATCGAACCCACGACCACTAGTAGCAGCCAGGGTCACTAACCACTAGGCCAACAGGCCAGTCAATAGTTACTTTACAATAAGGCAGTTCTAATTAAGAACACGCTACATCAAAGGAAGTAGTATCTAAATTAAATTATATTTTTTAATACCAGCCGCTGTTAAATTACCAGTTCGTCTTCGATGATATTATAATTTTACAAGATTCAAAGTGATCGCGAGTTAAGACTCGATACTCTATTCAATTTCATCGATATGATTATCTGTCACAGCTCTGTTTATTACGATTTATTTCATTCATCATGTGTACAATATGTGATCTTATTCGTCTTCAACGTACCATTTACTTTGACGATGTCTTTGTTATTTATCACATCAGATATTTTGTTCGTTGATCTTGTGTCATGTGAGCTTTCAGTCGTTACTCAATGTAGCCAGTGTAAAACGATTTTTGGTTTCGCATCAGACACTTTCATCGATACGTGCCCCTATGGCTGTTTTTTTTGGTACAATTCATCTGAAATATCGTTTCAGAACAGTTAGTTATCAGTTATATTTTCCAATAATGCTTTAACTAACTCTCGGTTTGTGTTCTCTTCTGCTTCATATTCAAACGATTATCAAATTAAATGTACATCACACACATCGAGAAGAAATGTATCTATAGAGTATCTCTATTCAATTTCATCGATATGATTATCTGTCACAGCTCTGTTTATTACGATTTATTTCATTCATCATGTGTACAATATGTGATCTTATTCGTCTTCAACGTACCATTTACTTTGACGATGTCTTTGTTATTTATCACATCAGATATTTTGTTCGTTGATCTTGTGTCATGTGAGCTTTCAGTCGTTACATTTTCAGATATGGTTGTTATTACAGAGATACATATTTTGGGTGAGGTATTATGAGCTGTACATATTGTTTGGTTGGGACAATGCGAAACGCGGCAGGTAATCTGCACCACGGCAAAACACATGTCGTTTGTAATTAGCCATCTCACGTCCTCGCCATAAAAGGTAGGCAGGGCTCTGTCCTTTGAGTCGTGTTCCGGCGACGCGCATGTCGCAAGCGATGCGTGTAGAATGGTGCTACGTCGACTCGGGGCAGCTACGCCGTAGCCTATACGTAGACATATAAGAGAACACCCGCCATAAATGAAAATGTCATATAAACATATACATAAAATACATGTACATAAATATGTTGCTAGTTAATAGTGTCTCACTTGTTAAGTAGTTTTTAGTAAGTTTGTATTTTAATTACAAGATACACTTAAATCTTATTACTAGTTACTTCCTATATGTTTGTATAATAAATGTCTATAGAAAGAATCTCTACCCGCCGGGGCAGACAATTATTTGTTGCAATTTATTTCTTGCATTGCCGGTAAATACTCGTCTAGTAGTCTGAATACCTATTTACAACGATTTCTAAAATTATATTTATTAGTTTTTTAATAAAAGTTTTGCATGTACACATTGTTATAGGTACAGAGTGTACCTGTGTGTGTATTTGGTACCTTTCGTCCCGAAAGTACTGCTCCTAAAAGATACCTAAATTAATGTTGTAATTAAGTAAAGTGCGAAACCGTGGGCAAAAGTTAGTTAAATATATTTTTAACTTAGACTTGTCAAATATTACCATAGACTATTATAAACTTAATTGCTGCCATCTCCGGATGTGGATACAAAACTTTTTGCATAATAAAGTTCAGAATTCACGAATACAGTACTAGTACAAAAGCGTATAACATATCCGCTTTGCCTTGTAGCCCGTTTGTGAACAAGCCAACAAAACGAACAACGCGACTTATCAGTCACTAGTGTATCTAGTACATTTAAAAAAATACTGCAAACGACTCTGCAATGTAGCCAGTGTAAAACGATTTTTGGTTTCGCATCAGACACTTTCGTCGATACGTGCCCCTATGGCTGTTTTTTTTGGTACAATTCATCTGAAATATCGTTTCAAAACAGTTAGTTATCAGTTATATTTTCCAATAATGCTTTAACTAACTCTCGGTTTGTGTTTTCTTCTGCTTCATATTCAAACGATTATCAAATTAAATGTACGTCACACATCGAGAAGAAATGTGAATAAAAGGACCATTATGCGATGGAAGGATCTGAAAAGGAATTCGGATCATTTCTTTGAATAGAGAGATTTAGATAGATTCCAAGAAAGCGAATTCGAATTATGCTTAAAGGCTGATTCGTCAATTATAGATATCACAGTCGTACATACACATACAATCGTAAATCGTAAAACTCAAGTCAATATTAGTTTACGTACATATGTTTATGTATATTAGATCTACATAATAAAATAGTCTAGATGAAGTAACACGGCTAGGAAACCGAAAAAAAGGATAAAACTAAACCTTAACTAAGACAATGATTTAATATCAGAATAAATTTTTTTTTTTTGTAAATACAAAACCTTTATCAATTCAAATGAAAAGATTGATGCATACAAACAAAATGAGCATTGAGAGAATTGAGCCCGCGACCTCTAACGTATTAATCAAACGC
Source organism: Euplagia quadripunctaria (assembly GCA_963859945.1). Classification (NCBI taxonomy): domain Eukaryota; kingdom Metazoa; phylum Arthropoda; class Insecta; order Lepidoptera; family Erebidae; genus Euplagia; species Euplagia quadripunctaria. The sequence goes on along the minus strand of OY982562.1, from coordinate 19,236,599 downwards.
TCTACCGATGCGCGCCACTTATATACGTCTGAAGTAAAATAGTTTAGCATCTACTCATTATTGGGCATTTAATTTTCTTTTACTTTGAGACCTAATTTTATAATCGACTCGCTACAAAGATTGAAACAAAATTTCTTCGGCCCATAACTACATACGAGTACATACAATACAATAAATTATTACTTTATATTACTTTAAAATATTACTTTTAAAAAATAGAAATTGTGGTATAGGGGGCAAACGAGCAGACGGGTCACCTGATAGTAAATGACTACCGTCGTCCATGGGCACCTGGAACTCAAGAGTCACAAGTAGGGGAAAGGTGAAATAGGGGGAGAGGAGGGGAGGGACGGGTTAGGACCTCCAGTAACCTCATTCACTCGGCGAAAAGCAATGTAAAATAGCTTTACTGCCGGTTTTCCGTGAGGCCGTGGTATCGACTCCGATTGAGCTGGCCCACACGTGCCGAAGCATGGCTCTCCCACGATTGAAAGGTGTGTTGTAACATAAGTTATGTAATGTACTATTGTAATGAGACAGAATATAATAATGTATATTTTTTACTTGTAAGATACTCTATGGTGCACCCATACCTATATCTTTTTTTTTTCATGGAAACAATGCACAATAATTTAAGGTCAACACTTTAAAGTTAAAAGGAGACATATGGTGAAAAGTCGACTCAGGTTGATCCGTACAACTCCCTATACTGCTGAACACACTTTTAGAAGAGACCTTTGACCGTTGATCTTTAAGTTCAATAAGTTTCTTTTATTAAACGACAAAAGCTTTTTGTAGAAACTTGAATTAAATAATTAGAAGAATTATAAGTACAAACTTGAAAATAACAATCAATCAACTTTTTCAAAGTCTTATTAATACTTCATTTTATAACGATTATTAAATAATTAAACATGGGGAAAAAAGACAATTACTGGGCTACAAAATGCGCGTTATCAAAGCAATAATATTCCATATTTTCCTGTATGACATCGAGACGTGGACTATAATGGCTTGAGAGAAACAAAGGATCGATGTGTTCAAAATGTGGTGCTGGAGGCGAATTTTGAGAATACCGTGGACCGCCAAGCGCACAAGAAGCCGATGGAGAAATAATCTACTCCAGGTGTAGACCAACCAATGGCAACCTCCATCGTCAATAATGAGGATCGATCTCGATGAATACAGAGAGTTAAACCGTAGCCGGTACCCGAGAGTTAAATGGGAAACTACCCTACTATGAAATCAATAATTCATGTTCATAAAAGATTTACATTAACCCAAAACTTCAATAAATATAAAGTGGAAATTATTATATTCGAAGGCATACACTGATTATTATTATGATTAAATTATGAAATGAAATAAAAATGATTTTTTTTATTTGCTTGAATATGGTATTACAGGTGTTGGTTTATAAATATAGTTCACAGCATATTCTATCCAATGGGACGTGCAAATTGTATAAAATCTATTATTGGGTTACATAACAACATTGATTGAATTGGCAATAGGAAGAGTTACAGTTAAGATATGGATCTATCCTCAAAATATTCTTGCTAAAATAAGTTTTATTTATTAAAAAGTCAAACATTTTTTTTTAAACTCCCCCAATCTATTAGGGTACAGCCTACACCAGTAGGCTGTACCCTAAAAGATTGGGGGAGATGGTTATATAATTTAATTGACATGCAGTATGCGTTTCTTTGGAACAATTTTAGTTTCATTGTAGGTAATTTTAGTTTGTGTTTATGTCTGGACGCATCATTAAATTTTATGAGGAGTTCATACATACATACCTATAAGTAGACATATGTCCCTCATATAAAGGCAAGGCACAGGTAAGATTTTAGATTTTTAAATAATGGTTTATAGCTGTCCATTATACCGACGCCGCATATCGCAAGGACACATTTTTTGTGTTCCAAGGACTCCGTCAACGTCTACTGATTTTCCCCATACAACAATACCATACCTGAGCATGGAAGATACGTATGCGTGATATGCTGTAAGCACACGCTGTACGCTGTCTTAACTTTAACGGTTTGTCGGAGTTTTTTTAAAACACATACAAATCGATTTATTTTGTTGGTCAACTGTTTGATGTGAGGTTTCCAGTTGCAGTATTTGTCCACTGTAATACCTAAAAATACGCATTTATCAACGCAGTTATATATATACAGTATGGGGTTATGGGTAATTGCGTCTGGGAGGTCGTTGATATATAATAGGAATAAAATTGGACCTTAAATACTGCCTTGTGGTGTGCTGTAGGAATTTGTTTTAAATAGTGATATTTTAACAGTTCTAATGATTTCCACACATTGTTGACGAGGTAGCTTTTAACCCATTCTAGGGCATTTCCACGTATACCATAGTATATACTCCTATTTCCTATTTCCTGTACCATAGGAAAGTAACGTTTTGTGACATACGAAGTCGAATGCTTTTGTCATGTCTAAGGAGAGACAAGCTACCATTGATTTATTATTTAGCGTTTTAGTAATGTGCTTTATTAAGTTGAAACAGGCCAGCGCCGTAGAGCTTTCCTTTCTACATCCGAACTCTTCTTCTTTTAGGATATAGCACGATTTAAAAAATGTCTCTATTTTATTATACATTACTTTTTCGAATACTTTAGACAGTACTGGTATTAGTGTTATTGGCCGGTAGTTATTTAATTCAGATTTGACGCCTTTTTTGTGAAGTGGCTTCACAATACTTATTTTAAGATAGTCAGGAAATTTGCCTTCTGTTAAAGACAGATTTATTATGAATGTAATGGAGGAGTTAAGCATATGGCACAATACTTCAATACCCTAGTACTTATATCGTCATATCCAGCATAATGTGTATTTTTTAAAGAAGTAATTATTTTATACATGTCAATTTCATCTATTGGGGTGAGAAATATAGTTTTAGGGTTTTTGGGGGATGGTAGTGATATTGTTTTTGTTTATTTTCAAGCTGAGGCTTGAAACACAACTTGAAAGGACATTGCACAGTGATACGTAATACTCATTAAATAGTTCACAGATTTTGACAGGGTTATGGTGAAGTTGATTATTATTTTCTATACTTTCTATCTCACTTTTCAATGTAGGGTTATTTTTGTTTTCTTTTATAACGCGCCATGCTGCAGAGCAGGCATTTTTCTATTTGCTTTTTAGTAGCTACGGTTATTCTTAAAAAAATCTAAAATAATCCTCTACCGGATGTCTGATAAAAGGATGTTACGTAAATATCTTTTTGTGAAACGGAATTGAAAGAAAAACAAAACCTGGTACTCAAGCTACTAAGTTCCTAGTGTAATCAATTTTCATTCAATGCCAAAACTAACAATGTTAAAAAGAGGATAATAGGATATACAACTATCCGGCTATTCTTCGGATAAACTTTAATGAACACCGAATAATTTCGTAAAAAATAAAGGTATGTTATATAATATAAAAAAGAGGATGCAGCCTTAACAAATTGAAATAATAGAGGCAAGGTATAGCAGACTGATTACAGGCTACAAATGTTCTGCCTGTTCGGAGAGGAGGACTTTGTGGAGGTGTTTGGGGTGGCCAAGGCTTCAAAGAGTAACAGGACAACGGCAACACGTGTATTTACTACTGGTTTACATTGTTTGTAGGCAGCGGTATCTGCTTACAGCCAGGAGGATCGTTTGATAGGTTTTCACCTTTTTCTTAAAAAAAAACTTATTTATTTTGTTTACTTTATATTTGTTTTTCATAAAAGTAATGATTACAATTGTAATTTGTGGATCCTAGTACATTAAATACATCCAGGTAATGAAGTGCAAATTAATAATTATAATCATTCGTGAGCGCATCTCTGGGCCTAGACTATCTTTTAGAGAATGGTTACTAACATTTGGAAAATGAAAATAAAATAAACTTTACGTTACTGAACTTTATAGAAAACAACTCCAACCCCTAACCCCTAAAAAGTCAACGATTATATCCTAATTTATTTATATATACTTCTGCAGTGAGTTAAAAATAAATAAAATATATTACATTCTGTTTTAAAAAGAAATAACGTTTCAAAATTTAACTATTTCTATATTTAACTTCTATGAAATCATCATGATAATGCCAAGCGCTGTTGTGTTGGTGCCCAGTGTAGTAAATTATTATATGAAATTACTTACATGTGCATGCAAATACTACATCATATAGGCACACTAACACGCGCGCAAATACAAATGTGTACGTTCATCCGCCAGTCCATTTCAATTTGTGATGTCACCCGTGCTCCTAACTCTTACGTTTGTCTTCATCGATCTCCCGTAGGTGCCATATACTACGGTATTTTTGCTCCATACATTACGTCAGACACCTCCGCGAGTAGCGGGAAGCCATAAAGCACGAAGTCACATAGATAACACGCCGTCAATCTGGCTATTTTAAAACTGCTGTTTAAATCTGACATAGGTGATAAAGTTAAAAATTTAATGCATCTACAGGGTGTTTCTGACAATGGAACACTTAGTTAAATCAATTGCAATGAAATAATTTAAAACCGTATCTGTAACAAATTTGGCATTAAATACGTACAAATACGAAAATAATTGTGTTGATTCTATATACGAGTATATATTTATTTACACTTCCTGCAGATACGTTGCATGAGGTGGACTTAATGCCGTAGGCATTTTCTACCAGTCAACCTTTGGGTGACACTGAGACGTGCGCGGCAGGTGTATAATTATAGTTAAAATTGCGATTGTAAATTTAGAAAATGAAGAACTATATTAGAAATATATATATTTAAACATACATAAGTAAAACTGCTTAAAAATACAATACATGATATAAACTAAATAAAATATTATGTAATACTATATTAATACATACACTACAATAACATATTGAATGAGTGAACACACTCATTAAAAGTTTGAACTATGGTTATTGGATATGAATTTAACTATAATTGAATTTGATTGTAACTCAATAATAACACAAAAAACTAATTTTATTTTGTAATTATTATACAGCATCTTACAGTAACGTGTGGTTAACTTTTAGGAGAGTTGTTTGTAGTCGAAAAAATACATGATTTGGCTTTAAGAAAATGGATTTTAAAAATGCTTTTCCTAGTGTAGATGTTCGTTTCTTAACATTACTGGGGCGCTACATAAGTAGTCTCTACTGGCAGTCGTTAATTTTTTTAGGGTTCTAATATTGTACACCATGCAGCAGTAACAGTCTTCCCTTTATCAGGCACAATCGTAGCCAATATTCCTCTCTTGGTAAAAAATACAACAACCATTCTTTTCTTGAATTTTTTTCCTATACGACCCTAAAGTATGACCACAACTTCTGTTACACTCTGTATAATGCTTCTCTTAACGCATTAGAGAGTAAGCATTATGTAAATAAATAAATTCCGCATCTTATGAATATCGGTTCAAAGGATTCAGAATTTAACATAATGTCGTGTTTTGTCCCATTTGTTGCTAGTGCCGCAAATACATAATAGTACAGGTACAAAAGTTTCACTCCGCCAAATCATTTAAATAAATAACGACTCTTGTTCCGACACAATAAAGTCGCAATTCAGGTCGCACAGCCCTAATTGCGTACAATATTCACCTAGAATTTACCTCGCGTAACTCTTATCTGTTCTGACGACGCCGAATAATTAGGATTCTCTTTTTTAAAGAATTAATTAATCTGAACATTTAATTACCAGTAAGTTATGTGCCTATTACACTATTTTTGTGAAAAAATAAACCTAGGCTGGGTACTAATGATTCCATAGTCTAGATACGAACGGATGACGTGACGCAGCGCGTGAGTGAGCATCGAAATAATTGGCGCGCGGCAGCCCACTGACTTGGCACGATTAGTCGACGCCGCCATGTACTTTATACCTACACTGAGGAGTGGACCTGGCCTGCCAATGCTTGAATACTAAAGTCTCTTATTAAATGTGTTATCAGTGATGACTCATAAAATGCCATGGAGAGGGTTGTGCTGAGTGTTTCTCTACGCGATATGATGCCGATAGAAGAAATCTATAGACGAAAATTATTGATAAAGGTGTTTTACTATACTTGCCTGTAAATAAAAAAATATTGCCTTACCCGAATACAACACATAACATAGACATATCTAACGGAGTGATCGGAAAATAGTACAACAACATTTTTGTAAAATAGATGCGTTTACAATAGATTGTAAAATAGATTAAAATAAATGCGTTTTTATAAAATACTTTGTAAAATAAAAAAGATAGGGTTCCTTTAGGATTCTGTACGTGAATGATAAAAAAGGAACTCATTTTCGTCTTGTCCGCCAACATGTCCGTATGCTACAGTCATTTTATTCGTAGCTTAACAACATTTTACCTAAATATAAAAATAAGGAAAGTACCTACTACACATGTAGAAGTTACTAACAGACAAAATTAACGTATGAATGGGTGACTTTAAAATATTTTTTTAATAACATATTTTGTTTCTTAGAAAACCTTTCACCCAATTTAATCACCGTGGTAACTAATAAGCTACTGAGAAAGTTTTTGATCAAAATTATTCCCAACGATTCATGGATGAATTAGATTTATCACCGCAAATAAACAAAAAGTAAAAATACTGTTCATTTTTATAAAAAATATCACTATGCAGGTACCAGTAGCGTGAGAACCCCGGTGTAGCATTTAGCTGTATCATAGCAGATCGGAACAGTTTATTCGGCGCCACGATTTTTCAACAATAAATAAATATTTGAAATCGTCGTTATGCTCCAGTCATTTATTTATGTGACGTATGTGGCAGTGCATGTCACTCGTAAACTGGATTTAAAAATTTCTGCCGCACATATTTATTATATACTAGATGATCCTGTGAACTTCGTATCACCTCCAATTGATTTGAGGACTTTTATAAAAACTTCCGAGAGTCAAAGATCGTGAGCAAAATCTGTTCTAAGGTAATGTATCCTACCTTTCAGCTACTCCTTGCCAAATTTCAGGTCTCTATTAAAAAAAATAAGGACTTTCATAAAAAGAGGCGAGCCCTTAGACCTCCTTAATCCAACCCTGTCGCAAATCCGTTAGCCAACGTCTGACAGTTCGTCTTTTCCTCGATATTGTAATGAACTCTATATTATAATGATACTAGCGACCCGCCCCGGCTTCGCACGGGTGCAATGATACTAAATATACTAGAGAATGTCTTTATATACAACGTTCACAGCTTTTTTGTCATTAGACAATACAAACATGTTTTCTTCAGAGGTTACTCTTGAAAGAGCGACATATAACCCTCTGGCCGGTACCGCCGGAACCGCTATGTCTCTGCATTTTAAATCTGTAATATCTTCGAAAATATTTATTGAAATTACATGCTTTACAGGCTTACAGGCCATTTTGATCTATATTAAATGCCCAATGTACTTAATTGGATAAGGATTAATGCTGTATTGCTTAAAATCGCTTCGTAAATAAGCTATTATTTCTTGTAAAAAGTAAAGGATAAAAAATGACTATTGTGGGTTATCCCTAAGAGATAGACATATACCACCGCGGACTTTTTTGTAGACCTTTTTAAGGTGTACAATACTGTGGTACATTATTTTGATCTATCTTGTAGGATTCAGCCAGCGTTTGCAATGTAAACGCAAAAAAATGTGTTTATTTACGACATCACATTAGAAAACTCTAAAGTTATCAGTGTTTCTCTCCTATATTATGCATGTATTATACATATAAACCTTCCTCTTGAATCACTCTATCTATTAAAGGAAACCGCATCAAATTCCGTTGCGTAGTTTTAAAAATCTAAGCATACATAGGGACAGACGGACAGCAGGAAGCGACTTCGTTTTATACTATGTAGTGATGATACTCTAATGAGTCAATTAAATCGGTAAATGTAAAAACCTCGAACTAAGTCCTCGAGTCACGCTAAAATTTCTGGTTAGGTATGTCTAAACCTACAAAGTCAAGTCTTCTTTTTTTACGAAATGAGCTGACCACGAACGCCATCTATTAAAAGTAAGTGGTGATGGAGGAAATTACTATTTTGTCTACGACGCTGTACATATATATTTACAACTAGCAACCCGCCCCGGCTTCGCACGGGTACAAACACACACACCTAAGCCTTCTTCATGAATCACTGTAGCGTCTACAAATGATAAATATATTAATAAACGGCGCGGAGGTCCATCCTAACAATATAATATAGTAAATCAGTTTTTCTGCAGTGATACGGGTAGTGAGCATAATTCTTTTATAAAGTTTTTTTTTTAAATTTATTATTGATTTTGATATCGATAATTAATATTGTTATAATGGATTATTAATATTAATAATTATATTCACATAAAGTGAAGTGAAAATTATATAAACTATGGAACAAAATGGGGTACATCCGATAAACACGTGGGTGCTAGGCAGGTATGCATTAATATGATATAAATTGTACATATGCACTTTCTATTTGTTAGACGTTTGTAAAATATATATATGTATAAACTGTATAGCGTCTACATAATTATGTTGTAATGTCACCGTAAGATTGTAAACTCCAGTCGTGTGTCGGAGCTGACACACACACTTTTTTTGCTTACGTTACCTTTACATTATTGTTGAAAGTAAACAAAACAAAACCTTTACTTTTTCTTAATAATAACACATTGTTTCTAACATTTGTATTCTTAAGATACTATCCCAAGGTGTAGTGACATAGCTAATTCCTCAAATCATTTCTTAGTATTACAGGTGAACGTGACCGACCCGGGTAACACAGTTCGCGCGAAACACATTATTTTGCATTAAAAAAAAATACCCACCTTAATTCTGTCCCAAAAATGTGTTGAATATAGTCGTAATACGTTTGCCAATATCTGAAATGCCAAGCTATGGCGTGATATGAAAGGACGGCGACGGGAATGTGTTAGGAAATAGGTTTGCGGCAGATTGATGGAGGGCTTTTTCTGTCATGACAACACGTTCCCGCGCACACGAGACTTGAACGTTTTTCAGATTTTTCGAGAACTCATTGTTAGGGGAATGTCTGGTAGCGATGACGTCATACATCGTTGTTTTTGTTGGCTTCCTTGTTTGCTTTTAACGAATATGAGGCTTTATGTTTTTGCGAATAAAGGCGATTGATTGAGCGAGGGCTTTGATTATAATTATTTATACATGTAAGTAAACAAATGTGTTTGGTGACTGTGATCGATATACCTTACTATCAGAGACTTATCTAGGATATTTCACTTAAACTGTAACGCTTTGGTCTTATAACTGAACCTCAATTTATTTGTATGTAATTTTTCTTAAGTAGATGATGTTATAATGGAGATAAAATAATTAAAGGCCATCTTAAAACAATTTCTTATTTTTAAGTGTATAGTTTTGACATTACCTTTTTGATAAAAACTTATATAGACTTAACGCCTTAAGTACAGAAATAGACTCGTGATATTGAAAACACACTGTGTGTTTTGAACATCACATGAGCTGTTTGATGCTAAAACAAACAACTCGACACCCCTATGGTCTTAGTCATCACATATTGGACAGACATAATGTGTTCAGAACAATTATCCGCTACTTACGCAAATAGTTGTAGACAACTGCACCATTAATGTAATCTAGAACCACGGAAAATACGAGAAGTCGCTACATTGAACCACTACACAAAAAATTCTTTCTTTGCTTCACCTTAAGAATTCAGGTATTTCTGGCCTGTTGGTCTAGTCCTTAGTGATCCTGCTGAGCCAGAAGTCGTGGGTTCGATTCCCACCCAGGACAAATCCCCGTGTGATGAGCATGGTCATTAATTCATTCTGTGTCTGGGTGTAATTTATATATAATATGTATGTATTTAGAAATATATAAGTATGTTTATCAGCAGTCTGGTTACTATAGTACAGCCGTGTGTGACATAATGTCAAGTTATTATTTTACTGTCGGTACCTAATTCTTGAAAGCCTGACTGACGATTCCGCACATCTGATTAATCGGGTGTGCGGAATCGTCAGGCAGTCTTTGAAAAAAATTAATAACGAAAGACGAACTACCTACGTAGAAATATAAAATTAGTTATAAAGTAAATATATATATTAAAAATATTGTATTAATCTTGAACAACTGCAGATGTTATTTTAAATTATGCTAAAGAGCATAGAAACTGAATAATACCTACTTTTGACTGTAAACAAACTTGCATAAAATTAAGTATCATTGCGTTGCTGTTGAATTTAAGGAAAATATTTCGTTTTCCTCATATTAGTAGCTATGTCTCATAGGTCTTTTATATACTGTGGAGCACAATATTCTCATAATGAAACTGATAAAATCATGGCTATGCCTCAGTAGCAAATTATGTCTTATTCCAAAACCAAACTGTTTTTCCTTGTGTACATGTGTTTCACCTGCGTTTGTGATTAGTGCTCTGCTCCTATTGGCCGTAGCGTGGTGTTACATATCCTATAGCCTTCCTCGATAATTGGGCTATCCAACACTAAATATATTTTTAAACACATCCCACATGTCGAAAATATCATTAGCTAAATCCAAATATTTAATTTGTTTTCATTTTATTTTATTTTTAAGAGATTATCGTCATGGGGAATGGTGGTGTCAACAATCATTGCTCGGCGCTCTAATCCATCTATGAGTACTATATCAGGCTTATTGGCAACATCATAAAAAAGTCCGTAGGGCCCATGGATTTCTAATAAGATACTCCAGTGATTTAAACTATACAAAAACCTTTAAAATACTTTATTGCACCTTTGTTCGCAGCCACTTGGAGTACGCCTCGCAGGTATGGAATTTTCACTATGGTATATACACAGACATAATTCTTTAAAAAAAAAACCGACTTCAACAAAAAAAACTATTCCATAAAATACTTATATATGGTTTTCTCAGGGATGCCATTGTCAGAACTGGACCAAATTGGACCACACGGGAAGCACCAGCTTTCAAATAAAAAAAGAATCATCAAAATCGGTTCACCCAGTCGAAAGTTCTGAGGTAACAAACATAAAAAAAACATACAGTCGAACCTCCTCCTTTTTTGAAATCGGTTAAAAATAGAATGTATTCAGAAACGCTTCTTACGATTCGTTCAGTACAAAACACGTAAATTTACTTCCGGATACTTTTTGAGGTGAAAAGAACAAATAATCATATAATGAATTAAACTTTTCTACCGTGAATTAAATATAGGCTTTATAATTTAACCCGGTTGAGCCTTTCTCCATAAGCTATATCTATAATATATTATCTCGTTGTTAGGGTCAGCGACCTAAGTGGCATAATCTTTTCTTTGCATAATATCTAACATAATACATGTGTGTAGGTCTGTTTTGTCTTTGCCTGTTTATATTAATTATTAAATAGAAATCTATATATAAATAGGCAAAGAAAATGATTCAGATTTTTTTTCCTCTCTTGTTATCGAGCTTGACTGTTATAAATAAAAATGGAAACTTTAAATTGAAAAAAAAAATCAGGAGCTTTCAATAATTTAATGAATTATCGTGGAATTTCGACCTCTGGGCGATCTCTAGCCTTGTTAAAAAGTTAAACTTTTAAGTAAAATAAATAATTTCACTGTTTTCTTTTTCCTAAAGACAAAACACGCAATAACACATAATAATAATAATGGTCTTTATTTAACAATTCCTCTTAACGATACATGCTTTACTTAAATACTAATTAATATTATTTGACACCAGTTTCACGAAGATTGTTTCGCTTTCCAGCATAGGCCTCGTCTAAAGCTTGCCACAGGGCGCGATCATGTGTCTTTCTTCTCCACGTGTTTCCTGCTACTCTTTTTATGTCGTCTTCCCATCTACGGCATTGTCTCGCTCGCTTTCCTTTATGAAGTCTTGGGCACCACTCTGTTACATCTTTGACCCATTTTATTTCTCATCATATGACCTCCCCACATCCATTTTAATTTTTTTAATACAGTAGGTCACATTCGTAATTTTGTTTTTTTTTTCTTTCTTTAAAAAGACAACTCCCGCATTAGGAATTACTCCTGTGTCGCGGGGAACTTTACAAACATACAAATAACGGACACAAAGAACACCCAGACTCGGGTGAGGATCGAACCCACGACCTATGTCATAACAGTCAGGGTCACTAACCACTAGGCCAACAGGCCAACAGGTCAGTTTGTTTGCGTATTACTTCTAGTTCTATTTTGTTTTTTAGTCTAATATTGAGCATGCTGCATTCCATACAATGTTGGCAGGTCTCTAGTTTACGTATGTTATGTTCTGTTAGGCTCCACGTTTAACATCCATACGTCATAATGGGTAGAATACATGTATCAAATATATTTTCTTAACTTTCAGTGGCACATGAGGGTTTTTTACTATTTCCTTTAGAGACCAGTATATTTTCCAAGCCAGGCTTATTGTTGTTTACTTCTTTGGTTGTTAGATCTTTTGGCGATATTATTTGGGCCAAGATACGTGTATTTGTCAACATAATATATCGTGGTTCCGTTGACTATGATATGGTTTTTTACAATGTTTGTCATTACTTTTGTTTTGGTCGTATTCATTGATAGTCCAAATTTATTTATCCCTTTCATGCACAAGTTGTTCGAGTATTTCTTGTAGGCTTCTCGGGTCACTTGAAAGTATCAGATCGCTCTATTAATATTTAGTCCACATTGGTTTAACTCGAGACGTCTATATATATATATATATATATATATATATATATATATATATATATATATATATATAAATATATATTCTAGAACTGCCAAGAAAGGTTTGTTAAGCGATCTAATAGTATTTTAGAAAATATTTTATGAACGTTGGACATCAGGCTTATGGGTCTGTAATTAGCTTATCTTTCTTATATATCTTTCTTACCTTTTCCATGCTCCGTTGCTCAGGAATGTATTCTTTATATAATATTTGATTAAATAAATCTGTGATGGTGTTTATTATATTGATAGATGTCCCCATGATAAGCTCGTTAGATATGCCACACATACTTATATCATAATTTAAAAAAGTCAAATGTAATAAAAGTTATTGTTGTTTCTTTTTAACAATTAGAGCCACGAGACGTCTACTGCTGCTGACCATTCCAAAGACTCGCAATAACAAAACATCAGTTTTAAGTTTTTAAAATGATTTTAATAAAAAATGACGTTTTTCGCACAATGGATTTATAATTGTGTTATCCATCCACGTAATATAAACAATGTTTTTACTCTCCTGAACATCGGCGAAGCCTCAAAGGAGGGTTTATGTGTTTGCATTTTTTTTAAAGTAAATTGCAATGTAGTTTGACGAAACAGCGTAAACCAAAACCGTATTTTGGTTTACGTTGTCTTTATGCCTATACCGTATAATGTGAAATAGGTGCTAAAAAGTTTCCGCACGCTTGAATTTTGAGTAAACTATACATTAAAAATATTTGTTTAGTTTTACTATGCTTTTTTTGAGTTAGGGCTGACAATATAGATCGACGTGTTGATTATATCTTGAAGTATTTAGATCTTTTTCGAAATCGCTTTCCGCCAATTCAGTTTTGTGTTTTGATCCCTCATATCTGCAATTATTGCTAGATGGAGTTAGATTTGCCATTTTTATAAAAATATTACGTTGTAGCCGGCGGTATACAATCTGTTTTAGTATTTCCATGGTACAAGGCACGCGTTTTATTCAATCATCAGATATAACAGAGTCTAAATTTGATGCGTTGAAAGCGATTTAGCAATAACTTTCCAATTGACTTGAGTTCCCGGACGTAACATTGGCTTTTTCGGTGTAAATCTGAAATTATAAATATATGTATCAATTAAACTACACATCATTTAACGTATATGTAAACTTTTACTTCTTGTAAAAAGACCTACATTGAGAAGTGCGTCAAGAGATAAGAGGTAAAAATATACTGACAATGAGCTTATTGCAAGAGCAGTTTTGGTTTGTAATTAATACAAAAATAAATGATCTTTTTCCAGTATTTTACAATACATATTGAATTATATTTCAGTGAAAATAGAATAATTTTCTAAAGGGGAAAACACAATATTTTAATTTCAATTAGGACTAATGAACAAGTCGGAGTTTTTAGAATTTATAACAAAACTAACTGCATCTTTTGTAAGAGAAATTTTAGACACTCACATGTACATCGCCGCTGACAACGGGTAGAGGTGATTGGGAAATAATCTGAAAAGAACATAGTTTTTACTTATACAGATTTAAAGATTTTTTATTGGTTTGTTTGAACTCGCTAATCTAAAGTTTAGGCAGTCCAAAAAAGTGCTAAAATCATAGACCAGTGATCAGTCGATTAGAAATTAGAAGAGAATAGAAAATGAGGTTGGTACTTATATCTCATCTTCTACTTCTAAAATTTAGTTATGTGAGTATTAACTGTTATGTCTGGTGTGTGATGCACAAAGCAAATACAAATTCTGTTCTGTAGGTTTACTTTTAATACCAATAAAATTTTACAAGGATAAAAATCTTTCGTACTAGCAGTTCCGCGCGGCTCCGCTCGTGTGCACATACCTATTCATATAAGTAGGGTACACTGAAAGTTTTGCGTAACTCATTAATAAAACAATTTACATGTAAAGTAGTACATTTACTGCTTTTCGAAGTATTCTCCATTACATTTTAAACACTTTTTCATTAGATCAAAACATTTTTGAAAACATGAGGACCATTGGTCTAAGGGCATGTTTTTCACGTGCTAGTTGAAAGCTATCACGGCCTCTTCCAGTCCCGTAAATATCATCAAATCTTTAATTTTTGGGAAAATAAAGAAATCGCTTGGTGCTAGGCCTTGACTATGTGCGGGATGGGTCACTAGGTCTACCTTTTCAGGAGCCAAAAATTACTTGGCTTGTTCGCGGTGTGCATCGAAGCATTGTCATGGTGCAATAGAATGCAACTTTTTGGTGGTTTTTCCTTAACTTTTTAAAGACAAAGGGCAAACAAATGGGATCGTGCAGACAGTACCCGTCCGGCAGAAGAAAAAATGCAATAATTTTAGTGCCTACGTTTCTCGCCTGCTTCAATTTTACAGAAGACTTGCTTTCTTTTCGGCATGTAGCAATATATCCATGTTTATTTCCCAGTCACAATGACATACACAGCATTTGAATGTCCGTGATCTTACTTTTACAACATTTTTTTATGAGGAATCCAAACAAAGTTTTCTAACTTTCAAATGTAGATGTAAATTTTTTTGAATTTGACCAATCCCCAAATGTCCTCGAATCTCCACAGAGGTGACACGCCGGTTGTCTTCAATTAGTTGCCTGACAGTAGCCACATTTTCCTCTGTGATCGCAGTTGTGAAAGTTGAGAGAAACACGGCCACTATCAAATACTGCGTACCAACGCCTTACGGCGTTTAAATGAGGTGCTTCATTCCCAAAATCATTTTGAAGACCAGCCGTGCAGTCTTGCGGAGTCAGTGAACTTTTAAAACCATAAAAAATCATCGCCCTAAAATCTTTTCGCGTTAATTCCATTTTTGCTATGGACGACGAACTACAACTTGTAATAAAAAACAATTGACACGCGATTTCCCACCAATTTCATTTTAATCAATGATTGAGTTTCTTATGTTTAAAAAAATATAACATTCGAAATTCAAACATTTATGAGCGCCCAGGAGCGCAGAATTTTCACTGTGCTTATTTGCCTGTATGTATTTTGCGCGGAATCCTAATCCTTTTTCCAAAATAAAAGTAGCCTAAGTTACTCCTTATAACACCAGCTGTCTGCCAGTGATAGTCCCGTGGAAATTAGTCCACCCATTCCGGAGATTAACCGGAACAAATCGAGAGACAGACAGACAAAAATTTAAATAACTGATTTTTAGGCATAGGTATCGTGCAAATAACTGTATGAGCTTAATACGTAGTACTGTATGTTCACAAGTTAGTCTCTGTGATAATATTTCTGCTTTTTTTATTTACACTATAAATGCCGTTAAAAAAGATCAAAACGCAAATTCGTCTTCAAATTACATAAGAATTTAATTTACTTGGTACCTAAAACATAGCCAATTAGCTTTATTTAGGTACCGTATAGGTAAACAAATGACGAAAAAAAATAAGTATAGATTCAAATGTACTTACGTCTTGAATGACATGATCCTTTCTTCTTTTGTAGAAGTATATCACGCAGTTAGTAGTGATGGCAGCTACAATTATTCCCACCATAATAGCAACGAGTATAAACGTCGAGTGCATTACTAGAATAAGAAATAGAAAAAAAATGAGTTTAATATTTAACAACATTGCAGAATGAGTAGTAAAATCAATATCATACTACATGATATCATGCACTACTCACGAAACCACACACACACATGCACACACACGCACACAAATGCACACAAACGCACACACACACAAAACGACAGTAATTGCACAATTTTTTATAAATTTAATAAAACACACGTGCTACACTAAATTTCACCTTTTTTGAGGAATCGGAACTGTTTCTTCTCTAACAGGAACAGGACTCAGCCAAAACATTTTAATAGATTTATAATTGTAACACAAACTAATCTTAAGTGTAACAATTGTGTAAACCTACAATCTCATTAATACAATAAAAAATATTATTATTATACTTATTACATTTTATGTACAGTTTCATCCAACTTGTAGCTGAGATAGAATTTAATTTCAAATACTGTAAATATGTCTTGACCTGACCTTAAACTCGAATCATTTAGTTATGTGGGTGATAATGTGACACTTATAAATGTAAGAATGTACACTTAAACACCATGATCGAGAAGCAATGGGTAGAGTCTGCGCGAAAAGAGCTAGGCAATAAACTTATCTACTAATCTTGTAATGTTTTGGTATAATGAATTAATCTTAAATATCTATAGCAGCGTGTGATAGAAAAAATTAAATCTGCAAAGAATTAACTACAAGTCAGTTTGAAGCACACAACTGAGATCATGTAAGAAGTGCATTGTAAGCGGGGCTTGCACGCTGAATTTATGAGCAAACGCTCACAACTAATAGAAACACATGCAAACATTTTCGTATTCGCGTATATACTTTCACCGGGAACTTAGCTGCATGAAAAAACATCTCTCTTTCTCTGTTTAGTATGGTGTCTGTTTGTTGTGAATAGTGATCTTTAACCGACAGTAAAAAAGGAGGAGGTTCATAATACGTTTGATTTTTTGTTTCTCGAAAACCTTTTTTTTTAAGAACCAAGTTTGATGATTCTTTTTGCTCTTAACGTATTTTATAGATATCGAAAATCGAATAAAAAAAAAGTTGATATAAATATGAGATAAATATTGTTAATGGTTAGGGATTTCCCTAAATATTTATTTATGAAGTCATAAATCGGGTACTTTTTATGTAGCTTTAGCATTTTTTAAATAATTAACATTCATTATGTTAATCAAATGTAGTATTAATATAAATAACAAAATAATACATCGAAATTTGTTGAAAGGCTATAAAAACAGAAATATTTTAAAATTAAAATAATAATAATAATAGCAAATATACAGTGCGTTATATTTGCAAAATATTTATTTATATATTTAATTAC